>VXBU01013415.1:1261803-1381551 GCA_013400315.1 Bombycilla garrulus
TCCCCTCTCTCCTCTCTCTCATTCTCCTAGAGTGTCCTTTGAATCCTGTCACCCCACTGATGTCTCCTGCTGTCTGATAGCACTCCCTCCTGTTCCTCAGCCACTTCTAACATCCTTCTTATTTTCTTCACATTTGTTCTCTATTCTCCTTTACCTGTTCCTCTCAACTTGCACTCCAAGATCTGGCTGCATGCCAGCTCCTTAGTGTACTTAAATGTACAAGGTCAAAAAAACCAGAGGAATTAGGATAATTTGCCACCAACCCAGTCAGTCATCTGAAGTGACAGGGAAGCTAGAAAATCTAGAATGAACTACTTCTCTGCCTTTCCTGTCTCTCTATTGCATACTTTCTTTCTGAAGAAAAAAGACAAACCAAACCAAACCAGAAAAGGCCCAACCACCCCAAACTTTTCCATAGCAATAAGGTTTAAATTAGGACGAGCTGGTTTTTTGGGGTAAGGCTGAGTGGGATGGGGCTTGAAAAATCTTATGAGATGATGGAAAATCAATTACTTGGTTAAAGTGGTAGTGATCAATCATTTGTATTAAAAAAGATCAGGAAATACGACAATATGTACATGAATGTCTATCTCTAGTAAAAAACAATCATGTGGCTGTTATTGGTATGATCAGAATAATGCTGTAAAGACATTTTTCAAGGGTGTTGTGTATTTGACTTGACACTGTAATATTGTGGAATTTTTATTATTAAAAAGTCTGAAAACAATTAGGGTTACTAAAACTAGATTGTATTGGAGTATTTAATATAAAATGCAAAGAGAGATATAAGTTAATCCACAATTAAGGCTGTACAGGGTTGTTGCTATGGTTTCCTTGATTTGTAGTCATAGCAACAGCTTTGGAAAAACTGTCTTTATGTACAGTAAATATATTAGATTTGAAATACAAATAGATATGAAGTGTTATATATACTGGGCCATTATGTCTAGACACATTTTAGTTTCACTTTGGAGATATTTCTGAACTAGAGGATTCTTCACCTAGAAAATTTGCATCCAGAGCCCACCCTCACTCCCCTCAGCAGGACAGGCTCTTGTAGTAGCCTTCCATGATGTGATCTCTTTCCCCTTTTCAATATCCACATCCGAGGTAGCTCCTTGAGATTTGTGGAAAACTGTGCCTGGCTGTTTTGCAGTATTGCTGTCTCGCTCAATACATGAATTTTGACCTTTCAGTGAGAAGAAGGTGTGTGAACAAGATGACCTTTCTTTTCCTTATTTCCTCCACTTTGCGCCTATGGATTTTTGGTGAGAGGTCCCGTGAAATCTGTCTTTAGGAAATGTCATACCTATCACGTGTGTTATTTTTATCCTATTCCTGGTGATTTTTTTCATAGAAAATATTAATTTGATACAACTCTAGAGTGGTTACCCAATTGAAACCTATTGGAATAAACTTCACCTCCCACCCACATCAAGCTGATGTAATGACTCTTTTTGTATACCAAAAATGGGGAAGCAGATAAAAAGAAGCAGGCAGAGAAAATATAACCTTCCTGCTTCTTTCATACCACTCCTACTCTACAAAGAGTTCTGGCAAAATTAATGAACATCATGTATTTAAATTGCAGCATTATGACATCAATTTAAAATCCATTAGCAGTTTGAAACTTTATGCTAGGCAAGTCTAATGGTGTTCTTGGATATTTGATTGTGCTTCCTGAAAGGTGAATATTGAATAGATTTTTACTCTACCGTCAGTATTAAAATAATATAGCATTTTCCTACATACGTAAAATCTGAAATATAGCTGCAATAACACTTGAAGCATAATTATAAAAGTATATTCAAGTACTGAACAAAGATTAAAGCTGTTCTTGGAAAAGGGTAAGTTCTGAGATGACCTAAAATCCCTACATTAAACTGCAACTGTGAGATCTAATGGCTTCCTCTGAAATGAATTCTGAGGGAGCAAAGAGCCTTTGTGTCGTGAACATTGAAGAATCTTGCGTTACAGCGATGAGCACTAGATAAAAGGAATGTGCATTATAGCACTTAAGACTTTTTAAAATCCTGTCATAAATGAAAATCTCATCAGTACTGTATTGATATTGAAGAAATACATTTGGATCATATTATCCCAAACCATTTTGTCCCTAACCTGAACAGGCTTGGTTACAGGCATTAATTGCTCACCACTTGTGGCACACACAGCTACAAACATGTGTGACTGTGCTGCCTAAATCTGGTTCCTTTCTTTTTTCTTTTTGCCAGAAGTTTTGTAACAGAACTTGGCTGAAATGAGTGGAGGTTTCCACAAATGAAATACCCCAGATGTGAATATTAACAGGAGGTTACATACCTTATATATATTTGTGTTGTTCTTTTTATTACTATTTTATAAACACAATAATTAAGTGCACTTAAAAATTAACTGAAATGTAGAGGAAAACTAAAATAACATGCAGAAATATGGGCTGTGATGTCGTCTCTGGCTGTAAGATAAGGCACATACAATTTCAGCAATAGCAAAACCATAGCTGTCAATGTAAGTAATCATAAGATGGACTCACACCAATCATGAGACACCACCTTCTTACAAAACTTGAAAAACTAAATTTAAAAATGCATAAGGAAAGCAAAGAATGGGTTTTAATACCAATTCCTCTCCCAATATGGGAAGTAAGAAAATTTTTTTGAAAAAGACTGAAATTTTACAAGAAATACTATAAAAATGTAAAGGTGGCAACCAGCCTGGTAAGGTTTGTTTTGCCTCTGTTAGTAATGGATGAAAATGACACTGCGAAGTGTCAGTGGAGAGTAATGGAGTGCTATTGGAGAATAGCTTTGGGTTTCATGTCAGAAGAGAAGGTACCAGACTGTGAACTTGAACGCTGTGTTCAGCTGACTCCAGAGATGCTTGTTTCATACTCTTCTTGGGAAGAACTGGGTCCTAGAGAGGCCAAGAAGCTACATCAGCCAAAACTCCCAGTGCCAGGAAGTTACTTTAGTATCTAATTTCTGACACATGGATGACTTCTATCCTGTCTTTTCTGTGGGATCTTGTTCTATGTTACTACTTAAGAATTCAGAGGATATTTTGGTAATAAAAGGTCATTTTTGTCATAGTAATTTATCATTTATATCCCTTTTAAGACATGGATTTTTATCAGTTGCACAGTTAGTCATTATTTCAGCCTTGGAAATAATGTAATAATAATAATAATGAAAGTACAACCAAACATGCAGTACCTTCTGGATATTTTTCTGCTTCCGTTTTTTAAATTTTCAGGAACAATTTTCTTTGCAGTATTGCAGAAAGATTAGTTACCTAACACTTTAAATGACAATCATGTTGTGTGTTAAGCTTCTGAGAGACATTCACATGGTAGGTTGATGGTTCCTTTTCCCCTGCCCCTGTTGTATTTTCTAACTGTACCAGAGCTCGCATTCCTGGCTCTGAGAGCCATAGGCACTCAGAAATAAAATTCCTGCCAAGGACTTTAACCACCAAATGAGCAACTCCAGGAGCACATCTTCTATTATAGAAATAGATCTCACTAAACAAATAGACCTCAGCAGAATCCTCACTGCCTTCTTCATCTTTCCAACCCTCTTTTGGCCCGGAAGAAAAGAGAATGATGCAAATAAGCTGCAAGGTCCACTTGAAACCACTCAGGCTGTTATGAACCTACAGGAGAGAAGGGAGCTCAGATAATGTGTGTCCTCAGTGGAGCAAATCCTGCCAGCTCAGCCATTTTCCTTCTGTATATATGGAATTAGCTTAGGTTTTTAAAGCTGCCACGATTCTGATGGTGTCTCATGAGGAAAAAGTCAAGTGCCAGGATAAATATATCAAGTATTCTATACAGAGGAATTAAATCTGCTCCACACAGAGCCTCAGTGTGATGAGTCAGTGTGATGTGCTGCCTTTGTGGCAGCTCTGCTTTAAAAAAAAAAAAATTCTAAGGGGCTTGAGAAGAGATTACTATCAGCCAGTGAGCTGTGCCTTCAAAAGTCAATCCCTAAAGAACTTGGGCTGGTAGAAATAAATGTCTACGATGCAGTCATGGGCTGGATTGATCTGTTGAATGGAGCTTATAGGTTATATCGCAGAAAGTTACTGGTATCAAAGATTGGCCATCCACCTTGGTTATATGTAATTTTCAGAGATTTCTTCCACCTTCTTGAGAATTTTTTTTTACCGCTGCTGAAGGGTATGGTTGTAGTAGCTGATGTTAGTCTCCCTGTTGAGAAGATGCCAGTTGTGTTCTCCATGTGAAAAGTGTGAACAATGTATCTCCAAATGAGAGACATGACACCTAGAACATTGACTGGAGGTCATCTGGAAAACAGAAGAAAAGCTGACTTTTGCAGTTAGCTAGCTTGATAAAAAAACCATTGCTGACAGAAATTTGTCTTAGTTTGAATGGCTAGTTGACCAGAAAAGTGAATGGAATATTCTTTGGGCTGCTAAAGAAAAGAGCAGAGAGGTTTAGTGTAATGTCTTCTTGAGTGAGACCAAACCTCTGGGGAAAATGGGGAAGAGTTAATGAGCAGATGAGAGTAAGGCTTGTGAAGGGGAGAAAAGAGGAACTTACTCATTTTACTGTGGATGAGTACTTACTCTGTTACCACAACATGAATTCAGCTTTTGTCAGTAATAGTTGCCAAGTGAAGGATGGCCTGTTTTGCATTAGTGGCAGACAAGGTGTCTCCTTGGTGTTCCAGTTCATCAGCTGGGAGAGCAGTGCCCCATCATTTCCTCTCTGAATATCCTCCCACTACTGCTGTTTAAAAATGAGGATACCTTCATCAAAAGAAGCCCAGTGTCACCCTCCTGAGTTTATACTTGGGGCCCGTTTCTCACAGAGATTTGAGGTGTCCATTGCAGCAGAGTGTCACTAGTTCTGGATTTGGTGATGGCAGCTGAGGTACACTTTGTACTGATGTATAAAATACACCACAGAGGAAAAAGTCTCTAAAAATTGAATTTTGCTCTTATAATTGTTCCTACACAAGGGCTTCCTGCTGGCTGTGGCAGTCAGTGAGTTTAGCTCTTTGAGCTCTTGCCCAGCACAGCGATTCTGGCAGAGATGCACAGCCCAGAGCTGACCCAAAGCTATTAATACTTCCCTGCAGGGAGCCGCGTGCCAGCCACACACAGCCGTGTGTGGGTGCACACGTAAACACAGCAGCTAGAGCTCGCTCAAGAGACAGACTCCTAACACTGACAGTCATGCCAATTACTAGTTAGCTTTAAAGCCACAGCTATCTTCCTTGAAAGCCTTTGCTTTCCAAGTTTGCTCCCATGGCCATCTGTCACAGCCTGCGTTTGGCAGCTTCAGGTTCTGCTGTGAGGCTCTGTGGATTGAGCACAGAGTTTTGTCTTTTTTATTGTTCTCTGAGTGGGTGGAAAGTTTCTATCACATGAGCCTTTTCTCTTAGGCTTTTTGTTAGATTAAAATGTGAACCTTAAATGCATATTTGAGCTGTTAATGTGTGCTATCTGTTCTCAAACCAGGATGGAACAGGTGGACTGCTGTAAGTGCTGCATAGAGAAAAATGAGCTCAGAGACCCTCTTGGAGCAGATGCAAATTGTACCAGCAATAATTGCTTTTCTTGGGATAGTTTCTCTTGTCTGGCTGCATACATTAGTCCATACTACCAAATTACTGGTTATTTGGTCTGTAAGAGACCTGTATGAATGATGTATCAAAAAACCTCATGCCCATTAATGGCATTACTGTGCTGGCAGTGTGTGCATCTTAGAGCTCTACTTAGTAGACTTACATTTTCTGTGGGTGTAGCTGTAAATTTTGTGTACCCATCACAAATAATCTTGTACCTACCTCTAAACCAATAAATTTTATTCCCACCAATGTTGGAGAGTTCAGTACAAATGGTGTCCATGCAGCTGCACCCTAAAATGAAGACCAGTTCCATCTGGGGAGGGGTGGGAGGGAGAAAAATGAAGTTCTATGTTAATTGCAATATTTCTTTCTTCCCTCTTTAGTTTTCTTTCTCTCTAATTGATATATTTTCCATATTGATCTAGTCAGAGATTACAGTAATCTCTTGTTTCCTGTCGCTTAGAAAAGCGGTTGGCCCATTAAATGAATAAATACTGTGTTAAATGAAAATCCCCAAATGAGTGCAGAGAAATTACTAGAGTGATTTTGGGATTGTCCTCTTAATAACAACAATTCATCCTCCTTTTTAATCCCCAACCCCAGGGATGCACATTACTGCCTTTACCTTTTCATACCAGTCAAATCCTCTTTTCTGCAACTAGAAATAGCAACATTTTTTAAGTACCACTTCTCAAATCTGTCTTTAAGAGTTTCTTGTAGTTAGGACCCAGAGTTTTGGATTTGAAATTGATGAAAATGCTACCAGTCTCAGATCAATATTTCTCCAGGGGACAGAACCTGCTTTGTTCCAGTTCGAGACTGAAAAGAGCACTCAAGGGTCTTGTATTAGTATTACACCAGCCAAAGTGCAAGCTGGTTTGGGTTGATTTCTCTGGTTCTGGTTCAGTGATGCTACCACCCTCCTTCCTTTCTGCCTGTTTCAGTGCTGGTACCTAGGATTCACATTTGTAAAGAGAAAAATGCAAATTCTGGAGTGCATCAAGTTGAAAAAGTATATTTCTAAGCTTTTACACAGGTGCCTTCGGACTCTTATGAAATGCCTGACTACACGGATAGGACTCACTCCAAAGTAGTTCCAGGGCAGTACACTGAAAGCTTAATCAGCACTGGCAAATATCCTACAACAGAAATTAAATACCAAGGTGAAGGACGAAGTCTGGCCTTTAGGTAAAAACAATAACCCTGTATTTGATGCCTTACAGTGTCTTACGGAATTGATCAATGAATGACAGTTTTGTTCTCACATGTTTTTGTGTAATTAATTTTATCGATTTATCAACATTTTCCAGCTTACAATACATTTTCTTATGTCATCCTATTCCTGACATATAAAAGATTTGTAATGTCAATCCTATTCCTATTAGCTCTTCTCTTTTAGAGCCAGTCAATGCTGTCCAAAACTGCTGTTTTTTTCTTCAGCTTCCCCTCCAGTTTGGGTTGCCCTTTACTGCCAAAAATTTCTTTCACTAGATTATCAGATTTCCTCTTCTCCAAAATATATTACTATTTATGCTTTGAAGATATAGATTGGAGATTCAGGAGATATGAGGCTGTTCCTCAGCCAACTAATGCTGCATTTTGCACAAGGTTTGATTCCTGATGGAGTCAAGATGTGGCCTCAAGATGATTATATTGATCCATTCTTCTGGTAGCAGGCTTTGGAGGAGCATGGAAATAGGTTTCAAATCAGGAGAACCTGTGGCAAAATTGTGTCTCAGGTTTTTCAGTTTCTTTCTGATGTCGTTCTTACTAGAATGGCTTCTTTTTCAACTGGAGTGAGCCCAAATAGAGCTTATTTGAAGCCATGTCAGTGTTCCCAAAGGCTGAGTGCAGGCCCTTTTCAGTGTTTCCAGGGCTGAATCCGCTCTCCAGTAAGAGGAATGCAATTTTCTCAGACACATACGATGCTTCTTCATTAATTCTGTCCGTGGCAGACCTTCAAAGAGTCCTACAGGATTGCCTTGGGGGTGGTGGGATCATCCTTTGGGATCGACCATGCTGGTGAGGTCACTCTGGTGCTGTCCTGTTCATTTCTGCTCCAGTTGGCCCTTGGTGTTGAATGTGCCTTGTCACCATCAGTATCAGTGACAAAGGATGGAGCTGATGACATTATTGTAAGGCAAATAACAATGATTAGTGTTGATCTTTTACTCAGAAAGGAGTGAGCAGAGGAACAGGCTGGAACTCTTACAAGCTTGCCTCAATTTCTGTCCCACTGCTGATGTGGACCAAAGTATTCTTCACTGCTTCAGGATTATCATGTTTTTAAAGGATTCGTGTTTATAAAGAGCAAGTAACATTTTTTGATCAAGTTACTTGTGGTCTGGTTCAAAAATTAAAATGTTATAGTCATACTGACTGTTATAAAATGATTGTGAATCTACTATCCCAGATAGATTATCCCTTATCATTGTATTACAGCCAGAACTTTATTGTCAGAAGGACAACAAAAATAATCTTTGCGCTACACTAATGCTTCATTCTGATTGACAAAGGAGGCAATGCACGTACTGTGACAGCAGTGTTGGCATGTAGTATATAATGATATATAGCAACTTCCATAGACTGCCATTAATTTCTGCATGAATCCTGTCTGTCTTTGATAAGCATATATAACTCCTAATAAATTATTTTGGAGCTGAGCATAGGCATCAAGGAGAAAGGACTTTTGTAGGTATGGGGGCTGGTGATAGCTGAAATTGAGAAGGCAAAACTGACAGATAATTGTAGATGAGAAGCCATTTTCAAGGAATAGACGGGGTGATATTGTTTCTTGTTTAAAATTAGTTGCCACCTCTGCTGGCTGCAGTGGAAGGTAAGTTCTGCTGTAAAATCCAAATCGTTTGATCATTTGCTATGTATAGGCTGTTGATAGTAACATAGGAGCCAGCTCCCTTCACTTGCTCTTAAACGGCTCGCTCCCATTCCGGTGGGTGTTATCCAATCTTCATTTCTTGGGAAGCAATGGCCCTCTGTGAGGCTGTTTATCTGAATAGCACAGAAATAATTTTCTGGAAACGTAACTATAACCATAGCAGAGCCCTTAAAAAAAATTACTGTGGCACTCTGAGTTTTCTGAGATTAGTGTCTTCCTCTAAGGTCTCTATTTCCTCTGGTATTACTTCCAGTCCTGTTCACTGAAACTGCAGTGCATGTCTGCCACAAATAGCATGAATAATGCATGTATTTTTCTGCTAGTTTCAGTGTGTGCTAAATAGTTGCATATACAAAAAATAAAATCTAGAGCTGAAAGAAGCCAATTGACCACTCATCATCCTGCTAGTACGTGATTGACCCGTATTCCACGTTATCTCAGGTTTTAAGCTGCCTGTTGCTATAATTTCAGTTCTTGGGCCTTTACCCACATCCCTTAGGAGATCATGTGGTACCTACTTGAGTATTTTCTGAGATCAAGATACAGCAAATATTGCTGTTTATATCTCTTTATTTCCCGTTTCTTTAAAGATCTTAGATGTTTCTAGTTCTTATTCTCTTTTTTCTTCCAGTGTGTATGAACACTTGCAGTTTCACCTTTGTCACCATTTTATTAAGCAAAATGCTTCCTTATTTTTCCTAAATCATCCATAGAAAGAGCCCACTTTTTCCTCACTTCTCGCAGTCAGTTTCCTAGAATTCAGTGTGGGATTGAGCTGCAGTGGAAGAGAGGAGATGACATAATATGGTCTCTCTCTTCTTAGATATCAAATACCTTGGATTTATTTTTCCTAACATGTCTTGGCTCTTCTTCCATGTGATGAATCGCTTCATCGTTTTCCAAAATGATGCCCACCATGGTACTTTCCTCATGCTTGTGCACTCTTCCTGCAAATGCCATTTATTTTGTCCTGAAGGTTGTTTGTAAAAATAAGGCAGATTTAGTAAGGAAAAGAGCACAAATATGGTGTTGTATGAAGCCAGTTTAAAAAGGTATAGAACTAAAAGGCAAAGGTTTGTTGTCTGTTTTTTTTTTGTTGGTTGGTTTGTGGTTTGTTGGGGTTTTCCTCCTAAGTTTGTCTCAGTCCATATCAGAAATCTTATAGTGGTTTAAGTTATTCTTGAAAATTGCATTTTTGGTCATAATTTTTCCATTCAGTCTGCAGTAGCATTCTTGCAGTTTAAATGCCCTTGTTCATAGGAGGAGCAGTTTCCATAATGGAATAACAGAATGGATCTGTTAAAAAATTAGAGCTTCATTTTATGTTTAGAACACTTGATTTGTATATACATTTGTATTTCTTGTACATTCAGATTAATTGTTCAATTATCTCAGAAGCTGTACTCTGAATTCCCAAAAATCTGTCTTTTTATCAGTCTTTAGTAAATGCAAGAATGCCTCTAGTAATTTCCCTTCACTCACTAAGCATGTCATTTTTCTTTGAAAAATCTAGTTTGTCTGGCAAGATCTTTATAAACATAAATATAATTTTAGCAACTACATATCACTAAGAGGCATTTCTATGTTAGATGTGAGTAGATATTATTGCATAATTCATCTTAAAATATGTTGGAATTTTTAAATTGCTAGAGGATTCATGCATGTGGTTTTTCTGTTCCTTTCCAATACGAGTATCTATCTCTCTATACAGCCGTTAGTTATTTCTAGATGCAGTGAAGTGTTTATCTACCTAAGGATGTCCAAGAGTCCTTCTACTGCTTTTTATTTGAGATAGCGTGATTTTTTAAAGTGCTCAACACAGAGGCAGTGTCTGTCATTTAATAACTGTGGTGATTTGAGAGGGCAAGGGTGTTTCTAGATTGCATGGTTAGGTTTGCTCCCAGTACCACTTGAACTGAAACTTCAGGTTCTCATGCTTTGTGTCTGCAGAATTCCTTTCCCTTTAAATAGGTCCCTGTATTGTCAGCTTCACAGCCCAAATCCTCTCAGCCTTTGCAGCGCGCAGGTCTCAACTCCATGCCATAGCTGTAAGAGCAGAGGGGACTGAATAAGGTGAGGAAACTCTGCATATATTCAGCATTTCAGCTTACCCAGCCCTGTGCTCAGTGGCATTTAAAGCCCCCATGTTTTGCCCCTCCATAACAGAACAGTACATGGTTCTCAGTAATATTTTTGGCTGTGCTATAAATTCTATTGTGAAAGGATGCCTCATTTATTTTTTGCAGCAGGAAAAGAACTTGACATGAGCTTTGGTCCGTAGGTAATAGGTTCTTGAAGGCTCGGAGTGTTTCTTTCAGCAAAATGCTAATCTGGTAAATTGGTACATTTAAAAGTCATCTGGAAATGCACCCTTTTGTGTAATATGTAGTTGATTGTAACAATTATGGATGCCATTTAATGGTGCCATCCTTAAACTTTCCAGTGTGATACTACCTAGAGAATTTGTTACTGATGAAATCATTATAGTGTTATAGAAATGAAATAGGTTGCTGCTGAAATTACTCTCAAAATCTAATTGTAACTTCACTGGAATTTTCCCCATGATGGGTGTTAAGTATATGTGTATTTCTTATTTTTATGGAAGCAGCAATTTTATTTGTAGGCTTAATTTTATTCCACTATCTACTATGTATATATTACATTTTGCTTCTCATTTCCAGTTGTGGTCAAATACGACTTCAGTCCAATTCGGCTTTTATCTGATCTTCTTTTATTTTTATTTCTCCTGTCACATGAATGAATAAGGCAACGTATTTCCTTTCTGGAGACTTCCCTAGGGTTTCTTAAGTTAACACAATGAAGAGCTCTATTTTATCAATACCTGAAATGATGCAAGTCCTCTCAGTTTCCTTGTGAGGGCTTCCTTGGAAAGCAAAACATGTTTTATAATTTCTGACCATCGAATCAATTCAGATTCATTTTGTTTGTTTGTTTGTTTTTAAATCAAATCTCTTGTTGTACCCAAAGTTTGCTTTATGGGCTTGTCTTTGCTTCAGACAGTGTCTGATTTAAAAACTAAACAAAGAAGAGATATCTTCTTCTTACTTGTTTGTAGTCTGTGAGGAATAGATGAAGTCCTTGTTCACAGAGGGAGATTTCAGTGACTGCCCAAGTTCCCAAGCACATTAACGCTGCTTCCATGACACTCTCTTAGGTTATCTCTGTGTTGTTCTAGCTCTTACTCAAAGGCGTGATTTTTCACTGCCTTCAGAGCAACAGCCTTACATTCATCAGTTGTGCCATTCTTTCTGCTCTTGATCTTACAATATAGATTGATCCTGTAGGAGATAAAAAAATACCCATGTCTGTTCATCAGATTCTATTCTTGTAGTCAAAAAGCTGGGCACAGATTGGGTGGATGGCCACCAGCCACCACATGCATCACCAGCCCTAGAATCCACTGGACTGTTCAGAGGAAAATGGCGCAGAAATAACTTTTATTTCCCATGCTCATGTTTCTTGCATTTCCCCCCTCTTCCTAAAGCAGGAGACTGACTGAAATATACCTAGCTTGGTAATTATTGTTGCAAATTTTCCATCAGAAAGCCGGAAATTCATGAATCCGTGGTTTTAAAAACGTACAAGATATGCTCCATCTGTACAAAATGTAATAATGTGTATTTGAACTCTGTGCTCTTATTGTTCTTAGAAGCAGGCTGCCCTCTCTCCTAAAGAAAGCAAGCTTTGCAGAGTAAGGAGGGAAATATCGTTGGCATGGTTTGGATAGCCCCATAGATTTCTATATTTAGTTTAACAATTCCTCCCAAAGATTCTCAAAGATACCCAAAGCTATTTGTTAGAAGCAAATATTTCTTAAAGCCATTGTGCTTATGTCCTACTGATGAGAAAATTGCCGTGGAGGTGTTACCTTCACCCAGCAGGTCCCACTGATGGGCAGCAGTGACCTTGCTCTGGTGTCTCATCTGAATTGCAGGCAGCTCGAGCTGAGACATCCCCCAAACCTCTGCTGCAGTGTCAGCATTGGACACAAGCCCATGTCTCAGTCAGAGATGTGAATCCCTGACCTTCCAGTGGAGAGGCAATAGCGCTGCCAGCTGTGTTATGCTGACAGGCAAAGGACTTGTTTTTGAGATCCAGAAGTGAAGAAATTGAGCTAAACACAGCACAGATTTCTAACTGTTGAAAAAAATGTAGCAATAAATCCCAGACCTTCAGTTTCCGAATTATTTTGTTTTCCAGGTTGCTGGGAGTAATTTGCTTCATTAATGCAGTTCTGCAGCATGAGCTATTTAAATTTTATCCCAGAATGAGTTCTTTTGGCTGAATAAAAACCTTTTGAAAAACCTGATTTATGTCACAGTCACAGCTTTAAATAGAGCAATTCTGGTTCAGTGGCAGAGTGTTGGGGTCAAGGTCTGTGGTCTGTGTTTTCTGAGTGCTGTGCATGGATTTGCATGCACACAGCTTACATTAGCACTAACACAATTTGTGCATGTAGCCCCTGTACAGTAGTTTAGGAAAGTAGCCCTCAATAGAGAAGATATTTACAGCACTGAAGCTCGTGTTGGGAAATATGAACAGCTGTGCTCCAAACAGAAAACACATCTGAAGTAAGACGAGCATACTGAAAATTATGTCCTGGCAGTTAACGTTTTTATTTATACACACTGCTAGGCAAAACTGAAAGGAAATACCGTTCTTTCACGATTTATATTTTTTGCAGAGCTAATAGGAGAAAACATCTGTCATCAGAAAAGATTTTTGCTGATTATAATTTTTTTTGCTGCATTTCCTGTAAGCATTGGTACAAAAGAAATGGAATTAATAAGTAACAGCTATGTCACTTGCTAATTATGTTTTACTAGCATTGAGATGGCCTCTCTATACTCTTGAATACTCAGTTGAAATAATTCCTCTAGAGCATATATTTGCATAGGTTTTTGATTTAAATATTTTGAATTTTCAGTTTTAATATCTCAGCACCTGCTGTGCACAGAAAGTAAGCACCTGAGAAAGGCATTATCCATCATGCTGTTATTGGAACTTTGTATTTACTTGCATAATGTCTAGAGCTGACTGATAGCTAAATCCATGGCAAGTCAAAAGGACTTTACAAAAAGAAGTTTTAATTAATTTTAAATTTGGCTGATGGACCACATGCCAATGCCTAAAATTTCCCCTGTTGGGCTTCCCTGGAATTGATCTGCCTGCCTGTTCCCCAGTCCCTGCAGGGTCACCCCTGGGGGCTTGGAGGCCTCGTTCCCCTGCTCCCCATGTTCAGGGAGCAAATGGGGCTCTTGCAGGAGGCGTGATAATTCTCTAACTGAAGGGATCCTGCTGAATACTTCACCTTCACAAACAGCATCACCTGTGGAGAGGTTTGAGGGGGAGAAGCTTTTTTTCAGTAACACTAACATAGCAAAGCAGTTGTGGTTTGCAGATTGGCAAAGTGAGACCCTGAGGTTGTCATTTACCTGAGACTTAAAGCAGGTAAGGAGCAGACCAGACCACAGCTCAGGGTTCCTGAGTCCAAAACTCCAGACTTTTATTTTGCCTTGCTTCTGGGGTGGTGGGCTTGTATGTCAAAGGAATGATTTAAATTGCTGAATGGAAAACTGGTGGGTGAAAGATGCAAACAGCAGTTTAGAACAAAGTCTTGATAAATACCACTTAATTAGTTTACATAATGAATTTTGGACCATGACTATCTGTTAGACAAAAGATTTTGGATGCTTCTTTAGTATGGATATTTTATTTCTTAATGACATATTAGTTGGTTGGGGGAAATACTTTCCCAATAACAATTATGACATTATAATTACAAAGGAAGAATAGTGTGGCTACTGAAATAGAGAGCGGTGTTCTGCTGCTGCTGTTACTGCTGTGTTAATTCAAATGACTGAAATCTGTGTGGAGGATAGGCAGGTTCTGGCCCTGCTGGACAGCCCAGGTGTCACTCTCCTGCTGTGGATAGATACCTTGGCTTGTTTGTATCCTTTTGTACCTTTGAGGCTGACATAATACTAGTAGGGTTGCAAAGTCAAGGTTCAGGAACTGGGAAATGCCATAAATAAAATCACTCGTCCACTTCTGATTCAGAATTTGTTGATGTATTCATGACTCTGCAGAGTGGGACAACTTCAGTCTCATTCATTGTCCAGATTTTACATTTTTGGTGCTGTATAAAGAAGTTGTTAGGCCTACTGCCTCATTTGCTGAAGAAATGAAAAGGTGTGAAGGAGTTGGGACACTACGGGAATGGAAGGCAAGACTGTCACAGTCAAGTGTTAATGCTAGCTGCTATATTCTATTCTTGCCTCTGTTACAGAATTTCTGTGTGATTCCAATCTAATCAAGCTATGTTTTTACTAATTGTGTGTGTTTACTTTCTGAATGCTTAGTTTGCCACCCTTGGGTCTGATTTATGAAGCACAGAGATAGCTCAAGTCAATGAAAACTATTTGAACATATAAATTACCAAAGAATTTTAATTGGTTCTGTATGTCAATGAGTGTATTCTTCTTAATTTAAATTATGACTTTCACTTAAATTTCTCAGACCCTTTTAGTTGAAGAGGACCAATATAATCTTTTCCTGTCTGTCTTTAGAATGGTATTTGGGAAGGGAGGAGCTACTGTGAGTACTGAATGACAGCCCAGGCAGAAATTAATAAGTCTTAGAGCAGGGTGTGAATAATGCTCAATAAATGAGGCATGGGGACACATTGACTAATAACAAGAAAACAGAGGCATTGAGTAGCTGCTCATTATGTCAGTCAGTGCAGGCAGGGGTCCAGTGGAAAAAATAGTAGGTGGTCGGGTAATTAAAGTTGGTATCATAATGCATGCACACAAGGTTGCCCAATTAGGGCTGCACAGCAACTCTAATTCTGACACTTCCCTAAATTTTCAGTGCTTGATTTTACACATTTAATGTTCCCTAGCATATTTTTGGTGTATTTACATATATACGCTCCCCCATTGCCTCCTTCATTGCCAAACTGTTAATTAGGTAGAACTACTGAGAAATGCGGTTGGATAAACAGGGCTTTGCAATGAACCTTGGATATCATGCTGCAGAGCAGGAAACCTCAGGCTGCCAGAGCTTTGAAGGGTTTACATCAGCGGTAATGAATTTGTTTTCTTTGCTTAATTATTTTTAGGTAGTTACGTTTTCAGTGCAGGCTGTTTTCTTGCTCACTATCTTGTGTTATTTCTAGGCCTTTGTGGCTTATGATGGTCTGGATGAAGCAACTTTTAATGAGATTTGTGTTCATAAGACTCTTCTCCTGTGGGTGTGAGTAGTCTTTAGCTATGGTCCCTCATTTAAAACAATAATTTTATTCACCCACTTCTTTTGGAAAATTGCTATCTGGAGCTAGATACTTTGGTTTTCAGGTGCAGCTTTCAACTTGGTGTTACCTGCCTGTGTGATGTGGAACTTATCAGAATATCACAGAAAAACAATAAACACAGAAGTGGAAAAATTGAGAGACTGGGAAGAGAGAATGAGGGACAGGAAAGTAAATAAGCATTACTAAGGCTCTTTGTCTTGCACATGCAAACAAATTATTCCAGTGCTTCCGTGATGCTGTTCTCCTGAGCTGTTCCACCACAATTGCACTGTGAGTGCTCCACCTGATGCAGGACTCCAATATTCTGAAATTGGCCTTGCTTGAGTATGAATATGGCCAAGGGTTGAGCAAGGGCCGTGTTCTCTGTGCTTCCTGGCTGAGGAGAGATGCCTGGATGTCTCAGTTTCTGTCATCAGACACCAGGTCCCCTTCACCCAGCTGACAGAGCGCAGGGGCAAAAGGAGGAATATGAGGCGAGTGAGAGCCCCCTTTGCCAGCCTCCATTCCTGAAGGCACCTCCTTTGCACCAGTACCTGCCCACCTGCATGGGCTGTCCCTAAGAACTTGCAGGGTTCAAGCAGTCTTGTTTCCTGGTAAAACAACTTTCTTACATTTCTTCTCATGCTAGGTCTGTCTTCATACCAAAGGGACCACTGGTGTTGTTGGGCGATCTTCAGCACTAGTAATAGCATCAAAATACAAACACAGGTGATAGATTCAGGATTAGAAAGCCAGAAAAGCTGAGCCATTCTTCACCTTGCCCTTAGATACTCCTAACTCAATTAGTTTCTTTCCCTTTTCTAAAATTTTACCTGAAATAAAAAGGTGTCTTTATGGTGACAAAATATCACAAATGAAGGTGTCTACATTATGTGTCAAGCCATGTGTCAAACCGTCGTCTTTAAAGCACTGTTTGTATTTTTTTGCAGAACCAGTTCTTGGACTTGGAGTCAAATCTGCTCTAATTAAACATTGATTCACAGGAATGAAGGGATTTCTTTTCTCCTTTAAGGAAATGGATTTTAGGCAAGTAATGGAACAAAGGAGGCATAGTATAACTGGTTTTATGTCAGAAAATAAGCTGCAAGTGACCTTTTACTTGCACCTAGAACTGAATATTTATTTTAGTTTCCCATTAGTTTTGTCTTTAGTTGTATCTTTTTCTTTTGATTGTTTAGCATTCAGGAATTCTAGCCTTTCATAAAATATCTAAAGTTTCAGTGAAAATGGATGCATGAATCTGAAATTATAGATACCCTTTTATTGCAGTTTTCATATCCATTTTACCAGACTTTTACCTTTTACTATTCTTATAAACCTTTTTCTTTTAGAAACTGTACAGAAATAATTTGGCCATGAATTACATTATAGCACAGGCTCATATTGTAAAGCCTTTTGGAATATTTTGTTGAGACTTATGTTGGTATGGGCTCTGACAGTCATGGCATTTATGTAAACTACAAAATTTTTTTCAGTTGTTAATTTGAGCTCCATGGCTGAATGTTGTGACCCGTATTTTCTAGTAAAGGATTTGTAGAGTCACATTTCCCTGTCACTCTCTATTCATGAGAATTAAAATCAGAAGCACAGGGAGCACAGATAGTCAGATGATAACAAACAAAGATGACAGGTCAAGCCCAGTACTTATCCAGAACTTATAACATAATCTGTTGCTACGTTTAGGATTCTTCAAGAAGCTGATCTTGTAGTGTCCAATGCTTCCACCTTACACTGTTTAAAACTCATTGTCTTGGATGGACTAGTAGCATTTAAATGCTTAGACAGACAGAAATTACCTCTGGGACATCTTTATTTCTCTCTCATACTTGTTTAGCAAAACACCTCAGCTCCATGCTTAACCCCAGATACATTTAACAGGGGCCTCATCCCAAATCAGATAAAAACATTGATTTTTCATGTGTTTTGGAATGGATCCCAAAGCATTTAAGCACATGCTAAATTCTGTATTGGCTGAATTACCTCCAATTTGTAATAGATAAAAATTTTAAAGGGAGATAGTCAATGCATGTACACTGGAGGCAGTGAAGCTAGGAGGCATTTACACTACATGACTATTCCCTGAACTATCTTTCCTTTTTTTCTTTTTTTTCTTTTTTAACTATTTGCTTCTATCACAGAAACCTGTGATTTGGTTGATTTCCTGCTGTATTTTTCATCCACAGTAAGCTTCTTTCTTGCAAATAGCAGCTCGGGATGCTTGCTAAAGTATTTGTAACATGGTCCTGCTCTGTGATGGTTTCATAAAGTGACACCAATTGAAGATATATTGTACAGTTGGCTTTAGTGTATAATTTATTGTAACCTTCAAATCCTTTCCTTGTTCTGGATATTGTGCTGTTCATTCCTTCCTTTTATGATTCAGCCTATGTGATTTTTACTACCATGCCATCTCAGAAGCTTGCACTTCACCATACCATTCTTTCTGAACTCCTTTGGAAAACATGGGTTTAGTCTTTCAAAATGAACCTGGATATGTGTAGTATTTACAGATTTTGATTCCTTGGTTAGTTTCCCAGAATGTGGGCTGATACCTACACATGATTAAAAACAACCAAAAAAAATCAAAAACCCGAGAAAAACACAACAAAAAACAACCAAACCAAAACAAAAACCAACAAAACCAAACCAGAGCAACCAAATAAAAGAACAGAAGTCAATCTGAATGAGCTGCTATCCCTCATTCTTTCTTGTTTTGGTGCAATTTGGTGCAATTATCTACACTGTGGAAACGGAGATTCTCGAGGTTTTGCAGGATAATACTTTGCCACTCTTGTGTAGTGATTACTCAGAGCTTGCTGATATTTTGTCCCAAAGCTATGATTCCAGCTCTCCACAGTCTTGCATTTGAAAGCAGCCAATTGAAATCAGTTCTTGTGGACCCGAATCTTTCTCTTCAACTGTCTGTACAGATACCGCTTATTACTAGCTTTATGCTAACCATGTAAAGCAATAAACTACATTTTAGAAGCTATGTAAAGGCTTTTAAAAATATTTACGTGCTGTGTGCATATCTGAAATTTATATTGTCTATAATTGACAGAAAATACATGTTATGCTGGAAATTACTCCATTAGGTGTAAGAAAGGCCCACTGGCTAGCATGGAAGGTTGCAAGCTCATTTCTTTCTCCTTGGCAGAAAATTTTTACTATCCATTTCTATTTTTATGTTTTACTTACGTTAGATGCCCTGATTTATTTTCTTTGTAATGGCAAAAAATGGTATAAAAAAAGCTCAAGTGGTTCTAGTAGGTACACATATGGCACTACATTCTCTACAGTAAAACCTTGGAATGTTCCGTTTATAGACATCCTTGTTTCCTTGTCTGTGGAAAGATTTATAAGCAGCTCTGTTTTCTATCTTTTTCAATGCCATGCTTTCCTGCTTTAGAAATCAATCTGTTAGATGAAGCAGTATCAAATCAGTCTTTGAGATCCAGAAAAAAATGCATCTAGCTTACACTTTTTTCTTTGCTGAACAGCAAGAGGGTTTTTTACGCATGGTCTTCCTCCTTTGAAAAAACGCACAAAAACTCTCATGAGTGATCTTTCCCATGAGCACAGCTCAGTTGGGGTTGATTTTTGTATTTGCCTCTGGGTTTGGAGGCTCTGAAGATCGTGTAGTCCAACCTTGATCCCCAAAGCAGTGTCAGCTAGAGCAGATTGCTCAAGGCTCTCTCCACTTCTGCTTGAATGCCTCCATGGATGGCGACTTCCCAGCATCTTTGGGCAACTTGTTCCAGTGCCCAGCCACCCTCACAATAGGAAAGTTTTTTGTATGTTTGCCAGAATTTCCAGTAATTTTGTTCATGCACATTGTATCTTGGTCTGTCGCTGGGTATCACTGAGAAGAGTTTGCTTTCACCTTAACGCTCACACATCCCAGTCAGGTATTTATACCAAATCTTTGAGCAGGACAAAGTCTTTCTCTTGGCATTTAAAGCTGTTAATTCAGACTCTCTCCTCTGAGCTGGGATCCACAAGGTAAATATTGCTATATATTGCTAACTGTTTTTGAGGCTTTGGCCCCTTATGTTCCTGGCTGTCCCTGCCTACCTTCTGCCTTATTAAATTTCTATTCCCATTCCTTCCTCCCTGCATCTGTCTGTGGATTCTTCCCATAGGAGAGAGAAAATGTTACACACCACAAATAAAATTGCATAAAAATGAATGTTGTCTCAAACTGCAGTATTTTGGGATCAAGTGAACTAAGCAATAGCTCACTCCAGGGATAATGCTGCTGATTGTGGGAGGTCTACTCAGAAGGAAGGGCTATTTAAGGTGACACTATTAGGCTTAGAGTCCAAGGAAGCATGAGCTACGTGTAATTTGCTATCCGTTTGCTCCAAGACTAGAAAAATTTATGTTTCTTCGAGAAATAACTTAGTATCAGAAGTAACCCCGGTGGCCACTCCACCAGTTCAGAAATGGATATGGTTGCCAAAGTTCAGACTCCTAAATTTGAAAATGCACCCAGAGACAGATCTTTTCTGCTCTGTGCTGTTTACTGCTTCTTCACAGGAGTTATTTCATTTCCCTGCTGATTACCCCTCATCTACATTTTTACATAGCCCTTCAACAATATCACCTGTTTATGATAAAGGTATTTTTAAGAAATCTGTTTTGGTTTGAAGGATATCTGTATTCATTATTATTTCTCACGTATCATGCTTTTGGGGAACAGAATTGATATTTTTGTGCTCGGCAAAAAAGGACCAAAGTAAAAAGTACAGTTATATAGCAGAAGCAGTATCTCTCTTCAGCACAGCAGTTTTTCAGCAGAAATTTGGGCAGTCTCTTACCTTCCTTTGTTCAGATCTCTCTGTAGTGGTTTACAATTCACAGTGAAGGTTTCTTATTTCTGCCACTGGCATAAATGACTTACCCAGAACTTATACTAGCGTTTAAGGAGAATTAAGTCCTCTGTTCATTTTCCTTTGTCTGCATTATCAGATTCATACAAACTTGGGTGTGGGTTTTGGACATTTTTTCTTTTTTTAATTGTCAGTGTTATAGATTCTGGTCATATGAATAGTGCTGCTGAAGATAGAAGTAAATAAATAAATTGTGGTGTAAAGGTTGTGTCTTAGAAAAAATCTCAGCATGGTTGTGCAGAATAGAGTGACCTTGTGCTATTACATTTAATGTTTACAACTGTGAAGTCAAAGATAACGCACAGAAAAAAAAGAGAATCTGATTCTCACATCCCAATGCCAATAATTGAATAATCACATCCCAATAATTGAAGCACAGCACTTACAGTCTTTTTTTTATAAGGCCTGCAGTTGTTATTTTGCCCTTTAACCTCTTCTTCCCATTGTAGCTGAGGCCTCACTGTGTAGCTGTGTGCATGTGGTTCTGTTTGCTGAGCTCTGTGTGAGTGCAGCACTTGCTTCCCATACAGGAACTGCTGTAAACAGACTGATCTCTGTCAGGGGGAGTCATTCAGTACTCTGATTTGCAAATGTTGAGCCTAGCCTGGATTCTCTGGACAAGTTCAGCTGGATGTGGAAATCTGCTGTAGCAGGATCTCTACACGTGCATTTCCACAAGTGGTGGGGGTTTTTTTGATGATACACTGAAGTCATGAATCATGAGACCTCTGATGCAGGGGAGCATCAGAGATTGCACACAATACATTCGTGCAAGGGTTGTTGCCTGTGGAACCCCATATCTGTTTTTACAGGTGATACAGTTACTTGGCTAGCATGTTAACTTGCAGCAGCTTGGAACCAAGGAACACATGAAATGCAAATTTAACCTATGGATTTTTCCTAGGCCAGTAGGGTCATTCACCTAGCAGTGGCTTTAAAACATTCGAAAGTTCTTTTCTGTTGTCTACATTATCAAAGGTAGTAGCCACAAAATGGCATTGCTTTACCTTAGGACATGTAGGATGTCTCTGCAGTAAACAAATATATGTTTGCCTTCACAGGAGAATTCCAACAAGGAACTTCAGAGCACAGCAGTCTTGTGCTCTCTAGTCAGAAACTTTCTGCAGAAGATTCCTTTAGGGCTTTGTTGCCCTTGAGTAATTTGTGGCATCTGATTCATTTTCCCCTGGCAGCTATATATGAAGATGATGCTAACAATATGGCAAAGACTTTGGGAAAGTGTCAGGGAAGAGCTGATCAGGAAACATGTGAAAATGCACACCCTCAGACTGACTTTAAAAACAACTTTTTTTTTGCACATATAGAAATTTTTATTCTTTAAATACGCATTCAACCCCACAGTTAGTGTAGACATGTCACTGTTCCAGACTGTGATATGTACATCAGGCAGCTTTTTTAAAAGTAACTCATACAAAATATTGTTTATTTAAGCAACCTTGAAAGCAGGTCTAATTGCTTATCATTTGACAGAGCTTACAATAGAAAAGAATCTGACATCCTTACTCACGATAAGTGGTACTTTATTCCACAAGTACTCTTTGTACTCAAAAAAAGGGGGAGGGAAAGTCTAGAGCTATCATAAACTATGAAGAAATACAGCTTTTACAGAAAGACAGCTTCATATCTACTGTTGTCAAGATACAGGGGTTTGCTAGGAATGCTTCAGGTAGCATTTGAATAGATTTACAGGAAATAAGGGTTGATTTCAATCCTTCTGTTGCAGGATTTCAGCATAAATCATGAAAGGGGATGGGCTAGTGAATATCTGTATTTGTTTCATTTTGCTGTAGCTTGAACTTGAAATGACGCTGTACTAAAACAGCTGTTAGTAATTAGGAAAATATTCTTGGCTTTCTAAAATGTTACCTTTGCTGCTGCTGGATTGTGGATAACCTGATCTGTTCTCATTTTACTGATTTCTCTGTCTGGGGATCAAGGTTTGTCAAATTGCAGGTTGCTTTACTAGGACATGATTTCCATCCATACACACACATCTGCCCTGGTACCTTTTTGCTAAAGGATACCTGGAAAGCTACTTTTCCATTTAGTGTGGAGCGCAGTGCTGAGCTAGAGACTGCAGCACAGAACATTAGCTTCTTTAGTGTCACCCAAGAAGGCTAAGTTATGAAGTGCTGTGTGCACATCAACTCACTAAAATTCACAGAATTACAGAAAATAGCACAAGAAAGGACTTCTGGAGATAGCAAGTTTATAATTGTGCCCCTGGCAAGATTGTTTGTAACTATGTTTTCGTATAGAAAAAAACTGCTTAAAGTCTAACCCGAATCTAGCTACCACCCTGCTAATGTAAAACAGACGTGAAGAATCCTTTGCAGCATATTTTACATATTTGGAAACATTTATCACAGCTCCTCCATTTTCTCTTCTCTCCTCTGCAGTAACCCAGTTCTTCCATTGCTGGTTAATTTTTCTGTGGCATGGATTATACTTTTTGCTTTTTCTGGCCTTTCAGCAGCAGATCCAAATCTGTGCTGAAGTCGAATTCCCAGACTGAATTTACTATCAGTGCTGCTGAATAGAGTGAAAAGATAATTTCAAAACCCTTTATGTATGCCTCAGGATTATGTTTGCTTTTTTAGTTGCTGAAACCTGTATTGATGATTTTGCCACCACTGAGCACACATTTGTGGCTTGTAGCTCTGGAAATGACTGCCATTGTCACTGAAGGCTGCCCCACTTTAGGAACTTAAAGCATCAATTAAATTAGCTAAACATTTATATTACTGACATCGGGCCAGCAGAACGGATGTGTCTTTGTTGGAATAGAAATCCATAGAAACCAAAGGTTATGCTCAGAATAAGATTATAGCATCATAATCTCATTACTTGAATTGAGAGGGGGATGTTGAGATTCAAAAGAGAGAGAAATGGAATGAAGTATACACCAAAACTGATATTTGTTACAGAGAAAATGCAAATGGAAGAAATTAGAGGAGACATGCCTGATTTGAACTTCAAAACTGGGAAAATAGCATTTCATTTCTATTTTTATTTCAAACCACATGCAAGAAAAGTAATAATGTAGATGGAGACAAAAAGAGTCTAAGTGCTTTTCTTTTCAAATTTTTTCCTAGTGAGAGATGGATGGTAGGGGATTTTATGCCCCAAACAACACTTAAAAGTGCTTTTGCTTTTTTAATACTGTCCTTCGACTGAGAAAGGGAGAGAAGGAAGCAGGCAAGGTGCCCTGACACATCACTACTAAATGATTTATCTCCCAAAAGTATTCAAAAGACTGATATAAAATTTTTCTTCTGTTGGATATTTATTTTGTTCTGTGTCTTGGCAGAAATTAAGTGGGAAGATGAAGGGCAAGAACTCTTGTTCATGGAGCAGTATGAAATACCTGACTGTACCTTTAGTTGTGAGGGTGGTTGGAAAGATAACCGTCTCTGTTTGGCACGGCATGCTACAGAATTTCATTGTTATGTCTTATGTATTTCTCATTGTGGGTCTCCCATTCCAGAGTATGTAGCTAAGTCTAGTCAGGGAGCAAATCCCAAGTCAAATTGTCTCGTGCATAAAGAAAGACAGTTTGGAGAGCAGGAGTCATTAGAGGGAAAGGATTTTTCATTTTAGTTATGAAACTCAATTTGTTTTCACTGTCTTCGCTCCTTTACATCTCTGAAATACTGATAGAGATTATAATTTCTGGCAGTGATGTTGATTGAGGCATGTAAGTAGGATCCAACAGCTGAAACCGATAGTGGAATATCGTGATGGGACCTATCACATGGAGATAAGATTGGAAGGTGCAGCTGAAGGAGCGTATAATTGATATAAATGAGAATCTTGATTCTGAACAGGCCTGAAATTAGAGAAGGTTCATATCTACATGCAAGTTTCACAGCTCTCATCCAAGTTCTGAATTTTAGCAGTGGTGTTTCAAGTGAGGGCTGAGCAGCACTGTGTGATCATAGGGACATGGATGAGAAGGAAACCCTTCCTCAGCAATATACCCGAGTACCGAGCAAGCACATGGATTTTAATCCTGCCAGAAAATGACTCTGTCTCCTGTTGCTTCATGGCAGATCCTGCCTTTCCTATTTTGGAATGCTTTCCATCTCGGGCATTAGTGATGACTCCCATCAGACACCTGTGGTCTCACTGCTGATGGCTGATTGATCATACATGCAAGGCAGAGAAACAGCCTTACAAACCTTTGATCAGTGTCCTTAAGTGGAGTATGTTTTATGCATTAAATTTGACTTCAAGGATTTTAGAACCATGGACTGCTTTCTCTTTAACTAAAGTTTCAGTGTATTTGAAAACTGAGGAATTTTTTTTGTGCACGTCTGTACTTTGTCAGTTTGGGGTTTTTTTTTCCATAAACCTTTTTTCAAAAACAATTGTTCTCACTTTTTCCTGAAGTTTTTCCAGCTGCTGATAGTGTTCAAAATAGCTCTGTGCTATGTGGGATCAAAACAGTTTTGGTATTAAAATAAAGCACAGCATTAACTGGCTTGTTTTAACAATAAAATAGGAAATAAATGAATACTTTTGGAAAAAAATTGTATTATCGGATAGGCAGTACTCCAGAATTAATTTGTGAGGTGTATTGGTTATCTCCAGAGTTAATTACATTTTGATTTGAAATGCATGGATGTGGAAGTAAACAGCAATCTGTTTAATAGTCCCTGTATCTGGGTCACCCCAAATAACATTTAACCCCCTCACATTGTGTGATTTGTGGGTGGAAGGATGCCCTGGGAATGTCAAGGCAGATAGCAGCCATGCTCTTCACGTTTAACTTGTTAATCAACAGGTAAGAAGAAGAAATGCCTTGTGTCTGGTCAGGTATCCATGAGCAGCAGCCAGATTTGCCCTTTCCAAATGTACTCTGGAGAAGAATGGAGCCGTGCTCCTTGTTTTGCCCATTAGATAGCATTATCTCTGTGGAATGCCAATTCATATCTCCTTGTGCCGTGTGTGGTTCTCACATATGGGATTTTAATAACCTTCGTGCTGTGCTATGAATTCATAAACAGAGCTTATAGAGGAAAAGCACCACAGGACTTTATTTTTTAATTATTGCTCTTTTGAAAAACAGGGTCTGCAGGATTTTTGCAAGGGTCTTGTGCCAGAGTCAGCAATTGTTTTGCTGCTGCAGTGAAGTTTTTCCGAGAGGAGGGGATAAATACAGTATTTACGTAGGATACACTTTTTCAGAATTGATATTCAGTATCCTACATTTCATAGCTATTATAATTCAGCTGCTTCATAGATGGAATTTTGAAGGTCTGCTGGTATGGGAGTTTTCCCCATTTTTCTGGAATGTAATGTGCATTTGATTTCTTAGAACAGACCTCTCCTCCTCATCCTTCCCCCCGGTCTCAGCCTGTGAAGCCACAGTTTGCTGCTCAGTGGACACTAGCACATGACAGCAGTTTAGATTTCTGTCCTGGGAAAGACCTATTCATTCTGGATCAGTGGGGTTTTTTTCTTTCTTTTTACCCCTCTTCTCCGTGGAGTCCGTTTGAGCCACCACTTCTGCATCTCAGCCATGTTCCAGTGCTGGTAAGGAAGGCGCCGCTGTTGGTAGAGCTAAATGGAGTAACAGAAACTCCAGCACTGGTCTCCAGGTATGGCATGGTATTTATCACCTCCTATTCACTGCTAACAGCCTTAGCAAGTAGACCTATGAGGAGGACTCAGTAAACTTAACTTTCTCTACAATTACCTACAAATTAATGCATCCTAACTGTTGGATACGGCCCTGTTAGCAGTCCAGGCGCTGGTTCACACATGCCAGGAGGGAAATTGCACCGTGTTGCCTGCCTATACCCTGTGCCACAGCCCGCTGGAATGAACTTGTGGTCATTCTGGATTCCAGTCTTGTAACTGTGCCCAATAATATTTTATCTGGAATAAGATTTATTAGGTGTAGGTTCTGTGCGAGATTCTCATAGGACATGCAGATCAAATCTTCAGCCCGTTTTCATTTTAGAAATGTTTCTGTCTCCTGCTGTATTTTGTATAATTTTGTGTGTGATAGGCAGTAGAAAGAACCAAGAACAGAGAAGAAGAAAGAATTTTTCACTAATTATTCAATTTTCAATATTTTGTTGTAATTTTGAGTTCTTTTATTTTTAAAAAGTTCCCCAGGACATTGAATAGTCCTCATTATTAAAAATGCATGCCGTCTTTTTCATTAAAATTTATTGGGCTTCCTCTTGCTTTTTCATAGTGATAGAACTATAGAATTACTGAAAAAAAAGTATATTGGAAATAATCTCTGGAGATCATCTTGTCCAATATCAACTATAAATAAGACTGATATCAAGGTTAGGTCAGGTCTGTACCTCTTCAGGCTTTGAAAATCTCTATGAACAGAGACTCTAGAATCCTTTGGGCATCTGTTTCAAAGCTTAATTGCCCTCTGTCATAAAAAAGTTCATTCCTTGAAAAAAGGATTCTTTTTTAATGGGATATATAGAGTCCATCAGGTTTTTTTTTTTCCTCAGCTAATGTGCTTTGGTCTTTTTTAGCCGTGAGAACACTGTGAATGTCTGACACCATGTATGATGGGGTAGCTGAACACAGATACACACCAACTTCTTCGTGCTGCATCTATAATTCTACAGTTGTATGACTCAGAGAGAGGGGATGCCAAAACTTGCACATTTGCTTTGTAAATATTTTCTTAGAGTTAAATTAATATGTAATCTAGACCCTCCATCTCTCTAGCTTGCTCCTTTTGGTGTTGTTAATACATATGTACACGTATGCGCTTTTTTTAAAGTCACTAAGCAAATGAGAACATACAACTAACGTTGAGTATGGAAAAGTTTTCTGTTGTATGCTGTTCATAGAAATGAAGAAATGTCATTTCTGTGCTTTTCCTCAGCATGAGTTATAACCTGGACACCTGTTCCTTTCCTTTGGATGATTCTTTTATATTTTTTTTTTCTTCAGTTGATTTTTTTTTCTTACTCAGCTGCATCCCCGAGTCCCTCACACCACCTCGCTGCCACAGAGCTGGTGTGAGGGACTCTCAGTTCCCAGGGCAGAGTTGTGAGCTGTTGACAGCTTGAGGTACAACAGAGCCTGTAGCATGGAGCAGCATTGCTCCAGAAGGAGGACTAAAGGAAAGGCACAGCTTGTTTGTTTGGAATGCAGTTATCAGTATTCCATGATCTCTTCTCTTTCCAGGCCCTCAGCTGAGATATATTTTGCCGTATTCATAGTGCCAGCAAGCCACAGCAGGCAGATGCTCTCAGAGGGCACTGCTTTTCTTTCTCATGTTGCTGTCCCCAAGAACCTCTTCCGTCAGAACCATGGCAGTCATTGTCGTATCAGTGTGTTACAGAGCCACTGATGAGCTTAGGTGTTGACCTTTAAGATTGCTTTTCAAGTTTCTAAGATCCTGCTGTCATTGGAAACATTAGGAATCACAGGCTACGGTGATTAAAGCCAGCAGTCTAAAAGAACAAAATAAAAAAACCTGCACAAACTCTGTGCACTCACAGGCAGAGTGGAAATGTAGAATCTGATGCCAGCATGGAAGCTCACGTGGCCTCCAAGGCTTCCATCCCAGGGATAGGTTTGGGGCAGGAAATAGTTTCAGTAGTGACCAGGGAAGTCCATCCAGCCCAGAACATCAGTATGTGTGCTCACACACAGAGAAGGAACAACGATCCTGGCTTTGTAAGTAGATAACTTACATCATGAAATTACTCTGCATTCTTTTCATGGGTTGAAGCAGAATCACCGATGAAAGGCCTCTGCTGCTGCCCAGGTAAAGGAGTAGCACCATAATTTTGTAATCTTGAACTAGTCCATCTATGAACTATAAATCCAAATTTCTCTTCCCAAAATTCCTATGTTAGGTAAAGTCTCCGTGGAGTCTTTGGCCATGTTGGTGGGAATTTTACCTCTAAGGGAAGCAATGAATGTACCAGAAAGTCAGAATATAGGTACATTTCAGTAACATTTTTTTTGAAGATGTATGAAGGGCTAAAAATTAATTTCTCTCTTAAAAATTTAAATTATACGTAGAAGAGCTATGTGATTATAAATACCTATTTTAGAAGTAGTGTTGTTTGTATTTTGCAACTATGTCACTGTCGAGCGAGACTGTATAGTGGAGGGAAGATTGATAGGGTTTATTAATTTCATCTTTTAATAAGATTTTGTTTTGCAATTGCTTCTAGCATGTTTCACCTCATAACTTACCAGCTCATTTGTGTGTGTGTGTTACTCAGCACCTCGGGCCTTGGTCTTGTTCTGAGCTCTGTGCCGAGGATGCGCAGACCCGCACGAGGCCCTTGACTTCGGTAAGATTTGGCTGAGGCCACTGAGCTCAGGGGCTTTTCTTCAGTGAAGGCTTTTAAGTGAGGGGTAAATGGGGCTGGTTTGGGATGTGGCAGGAGCAGAAGCTGTGCTGTTGATCTCTGATTGAGGAGAACCTACACAGGAGGATCTTGGAATTATTTACAAGTCACTTAACCCCTTAACAAGTGGTTTCCACTTGAGCTTCCGCTTACGGAGTTATTGCAGGCGTTGTTCGTCCATGACACAAATTGTTGTCTGCGTGAAATCTGCACTGATTAAAAGGTGGTTGGTGGACATATGCACCAAGGTAATGATACAAAAGCAATCAGAAGAGAGTATATGTAGAGTGATTTGTTTCTTTTGAAACAGACCTTTAACTTCAAAGCACTAAAATATGCCACTGTGCTTCTTAATGACTTAAAAAATCATAAAATACATCTACCTAATTATTTAAGCAGAAATTTCCAATCCAGTTTAAATTTTTGTCCTAGTGGCCATTGCCATAGTGTTTGAAATTTCTGGTGTCTGACCAAATGATTATTTAACCTTTCATCTTTCTGCAACTGAATTTTTTTTTTGGTCTTAGAATAGAAGATATCTTTTAAAAATTAAATTTTTTGACTTGGACATTTTTAGTGGAATTTTAACTTGAAATTACAATTTTAGAGAAAAATTTAAATATTTTTAGAGATGGCAGTCATAGTGTAATACTGAAAATATTGCCAGTGTACCAGTAAAACCAAATGAATGTGGCCAGAAGCAACTGTGTAGTCCCTTTTAGATAAGGCATCCTGCAATTAGAAACACTGGACTTAGAAAGCTTCTTAAGACTTATTTTGTCAAATGAAAAATGCCACTGGTTTTATTGCTATTGTAATAAACCTTATTCTTATTCTTGGCATGGATATTATATTTTTTTTTTAATTTCAGAAAAATAGATAATTAGCATTTTAGCTTATCGCTTTCCTTCCATGCATACAAACAATTTGTCAGATAGACCACCAAGAGAGACAAAATTAAATAATAGGTCTAGACAGCGTGGAACCAAAATAAATTAGAGGTTAGGCTTCCAGCCTGTTAGGTGGATTTTCATGGGAAAGAAGAGGGGAGGTTGATACAAGGAAGTTTTTCTGACGTTTTTTGCTGCCTGCCTTGATATTGTTTCCCCATATCAGATCCCAAATAAATTGACCTGAAATAAGATGTGAACTTCATATTAGAAGTCCCCTAGTTTATTTGTGAGTCTAATTTTTTCAAATGTATTTAGATTACAGGCCTAACAGCCATTACTGCATCTGTGATTCAGCCAACTAAGTTCCTAGATAATGGTCCATGATTAATGGTGAGTGCTGATAATAGGAGGTTATTAGAGAAAGCAAACTTGGAACAAATCTGCTGTATACATTATATACTTTACCGCCATCTGTGGGTGTTTATAATAAATACAAATTAAAATCAGGGGTTAGAGAAACCCATGTTTTCCATATGTGACAGCGAATTCCTTAGATGTAGTCTTCCAGGAGGCATCTTCACTGTAGGAGCTACCATTAATTTTTTTGCAGGGATACTTACTATTACTTGCAAAATAAAAAAACAGTTTTTGTGGATAGAGTTCTTTTGGCCTTGGTTGCTGTTGAGGATGTCTTTCTAGAGTCCACTCTGTAAGGAAGGATTATGTGTTGTGTTACCTCTGCTCTGCTGCCACACACATTATTGGGTGTGAAAAATTGTTTTTGTCCTTTCGTGCTGAGATTCATTCACTATTCGGCCCATATGCTAACAGGATGTTCCTCCCTTTTATGTCTCCTTGAGTTGTGACATTTTACCTCCTTGTGGTTTGTATTGTTTGCTGAGCAAATAGGTCTGTATAGAGAAGAAACAGTTGTTATCTTCCTTATTACTAAATGTAAAAAGCAGAAAAGAAATGTGGTACAGACAGAGAATTGCAAAAGATAAATTAAAGCTAAATATTATGATAGCAATAACCTGATGAATCGAATGACATGTTTTGCTGCTAACAAATGTACTGTTGCAAATACAGTTCTGCAGCGTGACAGAAGGGGTGCCATTGTTAGGATCAGCTTGTGTTGTGCTCAGAGTTGTTTATGCTGTTTGATGGACAGCGTCTGTTTACATGGTGTTTTTCCAGTAACTTTTGTGCACAAAATTCAAGAGTCATCACGTAGTACTGAGGGCAGGTGAACAATGTGGTGGATGTTAAGATAAATGACTTACTGGATTCAGCATTCAGCAAGCAGTATTTGGTTGGAAGAATTCCCGGCTTTTGAACCATTACAAAGTCATGATATTTTAAACCCTGTGTGTTTGTAAATGGGTGATAGATGAAGTGTCACAAACATTCTGGTTATTTATGGTCACCAGCTAAACCTCTGGGATGAAGTTAGGAATGCTCCAGAACTAATGTAGTTTGTTTGGTTTTCCATTTTGTACAGCTGTGAAGCTAATTTTTCCATAGGCTGTTTTTCAAAGTGAATGCTATTTTAGCGCCTGCTTTGTGAACTTGCCTGCATAGGGTGTGCATGATGGAGTTTGCCTCCCTTCCATAACAGTCCAGTCCTCAACAGTGTTTGACAGGAGCATTTCCACATATGTTCTTGGGTGTGCTTGTATTTTTATGCTGATTTTTATATATATATATATGCCAAAGAGTATTTTGCTTTTCTTCCAGTTCAGAGGTTTTTGTTACGTGGATCTGAAAGTGCAGACATCTGCATGCCTTGGGATGTCGGGGTTTCTGGTTACCTGCAAACTATAGTACTATGTGCTGGACTGAAAATATCTGTTTTCATCTGTTTCCTATTTGGGCAGTTGCAGTGTAAAGGACAAAAGCTTTTCTCTCTGCCTATTCGTTCCTAAATTATTTAATTGACATGTCTGATGAAGTTTTCTTCACAACAATTAGTTTATAAGTTCACAAATATCTTTAGGCGTTTTGGTTCTTCTTTGCTGGATTGCATTGCTGAACATCATGGTTTACCTTCTCGGCTATATATATAAATCAGTATTTTGCTTTTTCTCAAATCCTTCTTCCTCTTACATATTTCCCTTTTAAGCACTAAACGACATTCTAGCCTTTCATAGGTGTTTGAAATTTTTTTCTGTTCTCTCTTCTGTGTGTTCTTTCCATTTATTTCCTCCCACTTCTGTGACATGATTGATTCATGTAGATAAAAGCTTGCCCCTTCTGCCACCCTGCCTGGCGTCGGGCACCTGAGACACAAACAAAAATGGCTCTTCTGCAGACTGACTGAGAGTGCACATGCAGGACAGGTCTTCACATCCTTCAGGAAACGCCTTAGGGCAAAGCTTCCTCCACCTGCCCCTCTCTCAGTGCCCAAAGTCCTCCAGAGCCGTTGACCATCAGGCCTCCAGAGCTCTGCCTCTCCCGGGGCTTTCTGTTGTGCTTGAAGCCCTGAATCTGGCAGCTTCCTTCATTCCTTCACCCTCCATGCAGAGGCAGTTTCTCCTGTTCTTATTTGCTCCCTGCCACCTTTCTGTTTTTAAGGGTTTTTTTGCCAATAGAGCTATCAGGAGTGTTCCAATTGTTTATTATTCTGGAAGAAAATATTAGTATAGGCTTATTTTAAAGGTGTCAGTTTCCATAATATTTCACCTGGAAATCAGGAAAAAATGAAAAAAATGAAAGGGACTGTTTTGTTAATGTGAGCTCCCGTTCTTTCATCTTTTCATAATAAAGCAAAATGTTCAATTGGAGGAGCATTTTAACTCCATTTTAGAAAATTACTTAAATACAATTTTTGAACAATAGAAGGTTAAAATATTGTGGTCAAGCTGGACATGGCTTTTATTCAATTTTAGTAAATTTTGTTTTATGAGATTATCATGAGGAGTATTATCTTTGACTTCTCAATTTTTGCCTTATAATAAAGTAGTGGAAAATATCTAAAATACATAAAAAGACCTGGTTTTATTCTTTATAGGTTATATACTTGATTCTTTCTACTAAGAGTTTTTTTCATGTATATTTGAGGCATTTGGTTTTTGGCTCTTGGTATCATGAGATGTACTTAATTCTTGCTTTGTTTCAAAGCTGCCTATGTTGTTCCCAATAGGAGCAGCAAAATCAAGTGTTCTGGTGAGCATTTGCTCTGCTGTATCTCGAAGGAGGTAGGAGCTGGCATGGAGTTGTGTGGAGCTGTCTCAAAAGTGAGAAAGATGACACTGCATCACTTTGCACTGTGGTTTGTGCTTGGAGGGTTTGAGTTTCTAGTTTGGTATTTTTTCCCCTTTCCATGAGAAGATAAACTAAAATGTTTTTAAAAAAAGCTTGCTGGTTGAAAGGTTAGATGGGGTGGGTGAGTTTGGCACACAAGTTTCAACTTCTGCCCAAAGTCCAAGCTTCCTTTGTTTTTCTGTCTTGTTACCACTGACATGAGGAATCCACAAGATGCTTGCTCAAACAAAGGGCTGCTACAGCCCCTTTAAGGAGCTGTAACAAGAGCTGCAAATCAAACAGTTCTGCAACAACTGGGTCAGTGTATATAGAAAGACTTTCAAATATGGTTATTTATTCAGTCTCCTGCTGTAAGATTAGGCCCATTATGTGCCTCCTATGCATTCCCTTCCAATTCATTCAGTTTAAATAAAAACTTTCTGCTAGAACTCATGTACATATCAGTGACATTCATCTAAATAAAATATCTCAGGCACTTGAGTCTCAGGAACAGGCTTATGAAGAAGCAGATCATATTCTATTTATTTGGAAATAGGATGCATGTTGACATTGGGCTTATTTCAAAATAATGTCAGAATGTTAAAATCTTTATGAAATCTTAACATTAAATTTTATGAAGACAGAGATGTTTGCTGGGATGTGATGCTGAGGGCTAGGACCAGAATCAACTGCTGAAGGTAAAAAAAACCACAGTACTGACACAGGGAGGAAGAGGGAACAAACACAAACTCATGGTAATCAGACCTGTCTTTTTAAAAATTTTTATAATTTTTTGCTTGGTGTTAGTAATATAATGTACTTTATATACAGTGCTGTACTGATTTGGTAGTTCTCACTGGGTGAAAACACAAATACTATCTTTCTTTTCTTTTAATGTGCTGATTTTTTTCCTAGAGAAGCTTGGCAAGTCTTTTCTCCCAGTCAGAAGTCAGAAGAAATTGAGTAAGCGTAGATAAAACCAGCTTGTCTAATCACTGAAACACAGGAAAAATTAAAATACATTTTTTGCTTGTAAAGTAGAGAAAAGCAATAAAAACAATGCCAGACGGTTAATGCCTCTCTTGTACCTTTCATTTCAAAGACCTCCAAAGAACATAAAGAAGAATAAAAGCAAAATCTATTCCCTATTGGCATCATTATAAATGTTGTATCCTCTAAAACTCTAAAGACATCCAAGAAGAGTAGAAGAATAAATGGCTTTGAAATGAAGAAAGTCTCTCTGGAGCTTTGTTCAATCGGCTTTGTTAGAATTCACTCAAATAGGATGATTATAAGAAAAGATCTCATTTGTTTCAACATTAAAGGAGCAAATTAATATGTGGCAAGCTGCTAATAATTGCCTCATTATGTAGTGAATGGGCATTGCGTCCAATTTACAAAATTACAATCATATTGTTAAAGTAACAATTGAGAAAGTTTAGTCTGAGTTTCCCAACTATCTGCATGATTAGTTGTGGGATTCAGAGTGGAACAGAGTTGGAGGTTGGAGAGAGCACACCACCGGTCTGTAGTGCTAAGAAGCCACAAGAGAAATTCAGCTTTTCATTAGTGGAAATTCCATCTGCAGAGGACCTGAGCTGGATTTCGTCCAGTTGAGGAGTGAATCTGGCAGTCTCTGCTGAGACCAGAGCTTGGCGTGTGTCTGCTCTGTCCAGACATTATTTTGTGGTTCAGAGACCTGGCCTGAGATCAACCCCACCTGGACCTCAGCAGATGTACAGGGCTGTGCCTGGGAAACTTGGTGATCCAAGATCTGTGCCACTGGGATACCCGCCCACACAAATGGTTCTGTAGCTGGAATTTCAGTCTCCTGGTGCATATACTGAAAATGGTGGGGGAGTTGTCAAATTTGGAAAGTAATCAGTTTTCAAAATAATGAAATCCTGTATGGAAGAGAATCATGTTTTGCGACCTACTTTAGTTGGATTTGCTTGTAACCTTTTCTAATTCTGGCTGATTTTGTTATTTGATGATTTGACCTTTGATTCTGTGAAGCCACTTCAGTGCTAAATGCAAAGATTTAATAACTAGAACTGTTTGATAAGTGACCTTTATTACACAGCTATTTCTCTTTGCTAGAGAAATGGCACTGTTTTGCGAGTTCTAATTCACAGTTTTAATTATCTTTTCTATTGTCTGTAAGCTTGCACAGGAAATGGAAAGGTCAGACATTTCATTTTCTTTACTGATTAAAATATAAGTGTTCATCAACAGTTACAATGTATCATTCAGGAAAAGATGGGACTATTTGTCAGAACCATACCCAGCTGCTCTGCTGAGGTCTTCTACATCCTTCTGATCAGCAACAAAATGAGCACTTTTCTAGCAGCAATAATAGCTCAGCCCCCTTGGCGTTTAGAGGTGAAATAAATGTCTAAGTACATGAAAAGAGAAGAAAAGGTGAATGGTCCTTAATGTTTTTGTCTTTAACTCGTGTATCCATCATGCAAGGGAATGAAGATCTTGTGAGAGGTGAACCTTGGCCTGATGTTCTGGGTCCACAGAGGATAAGCAGTAACAGCACAAGCTCCTGTGTGGTCCTGCCAATCAGTTTCAATCCCTCTGCTGCTGGACCATCTCTGCAGATGAGAGGGCAGCCTGGCCTGCCTGGCAGACCCATTTTTATTGTACGTGGATTGATGTGTGTCACTGAAACCACCCTTCTGCTCTGTGACACTTACAAACCAACACCACAGACTCGTGGCCTGTCTCCGTATGGGGTTCAATGAGTGAATATTGATGTGTGTTTCCTCATATGCTGAGGGAAATATGATGCAAAAGGATGATGAAGACAGTGGATGATTGTGGAGTCAGTGGAATATCTGTCATGGGTGTCAGTCAGTCTCCTGACTCTGTCTGGGATCTCTGTTGGAAAATAAGCGTATTGGGACATGTAAAATCTCTCTACATTGTAAAGAATATTTATTGTGAGATAGAGCTGCGAGGGAGTTAGCCTCTGACTTTGTTCAAGAAGAGCAGATTATATGTTGACCTAGTGTAGGCATTCACTATTATGAAAGCACTTTATAAATTGGAACAAGATAAATGAATCACAACAAAAGAGCTAGAAAACCAGGGGACACAGTTGCAGGAGTGAGTGTACTCAGCTTATTCAAGCAGAACAGTTGCACTCAGTGAATAGAAAATGTGCAATGCATTTCTAACTAAGGTGAAAAAATCAAACAATTCCAAATTTAAGAGAGCAGCTTCGTTTTAATGGAGAAGGAAGAATTTAGTGAAAAAAGCAGCTCTGAGGATGAGACAAATTTAAATGGAACCAATTCTTGGCCAAATTGGCTTTTCCTATCTAGCAGTTTCATATTCAGTATTTGTTAGTTTGAAAGTTCACCCTGAAAGCTATAAATTAATCTACTGGGACTGTAACAATTCACTTCATGCTAGGATGTGAGTTATGCCCGTGGATTTGTTTAGGTCACCCAGCCATGTCCTCATAATGTATCTTAGAGAGAATTTCTGTAAGTAAGCAGTAAACAGAAAGACCGCTGCATTCAGCTGCATCTCCTGGGATTTCAGCCCTGCTGTCAGAGAGCCATGCAGGACAGCTCTCTAAAACTATAACAGCTATAAAAAATGCATGGTGTTCTGTAAAGGCAACATTGACAATGCTTTTGCATTCAATCAGGAACCTTTAGCTTCTGATGAAATGAGGAAAGAATGTATTCCTGTACCAGCCACATAACAAAATCAAAACAATCACAATAGAGAAATCAAAGCCTTGAAATTGTGAGGTTTACAAGTCTTGCAGGATGCACCTTAATTCAGAACAATATTTATCTACCAAAGATGAGGTATTTTAGCGCTTACAGTTAGGCTTTCTTCAGATGTTTGTCTCTTGTCCTTGCATTACTCCCCCTTACTGAAGAATTCAGGTTTTTTTTTTGTCAGCAATCACATTCTAGGGTTATAGCGGTCAAATGTAGGCAGGCTATTCATCCACATCAGCTAAATGAGGTGTGATTTTGAAGAGAAATAACCACAAGTCTGATCAGAAAAGCACCTAGTATCCTGTCAGAGTAAATGTCCAAAGAACGTGAAGGGAATTCTTCCTAAAAAATACTAAACTGAGGTCACTGACTCCCAGTTGTAAGCATGATAGAGGATCAAGTCTGTGACCATACAAAAACATTTTAGGTTATCTCTGACCTGGATGATCTTCTGTAGGGTTTTTTTTGATGGATCTAGTTTTCATTTGATTTCAATTTCTAACTGAACTCTTTATACAATCCAATTTAAATAGAGGGCATTTCCTTTTAGTCTGTAGGTACAAAAGAATGAGAAGACATCTACTCTTTATACTCTGACAAATGGAACATCAGATAGGTCCTTATATCTTTGCTGGATGATTTTTTTTCTGTTTTCAATTCATACTGGAGTAATAGCACTCTAGAATGTGGTCAGGAAATACTGTCTTTGACTGTAGTTTTCTCAGGATTAACTTCCTAGTTCAGGTGTCACCAGTCCATCTGCCTCTCATTTTCCATGGATCATAACCGCTCTCTGGAGAGAATAATACATTCCTCTATCCATATCGCCTCTCCTACTGCAGGATTTTCATAATGTTAGATTACTTTTTAGAGTTAAATCTTACATTGAACTTCTGTCACAAATTTGGGAACCATTCAGCCAGGCACAAACACAGTTAATGTACAGTTAAACTTCCAGCATTACTTTTTCTGTACGTTTTTTCCTATTGCTGATAACACCTTATTAAAAGAGAAGCCATTGATCTACATATTTCTCATATTTCTTTTTACTGCTTCTTTATTTCCTTTTTTTTTTTTTTAGTGGAAAGAGTAACATTTAGAGAAAAAGAAAAGAATTATTATTTGTATAGTTGACTTTGCAAGGTGGGAACAAAGGCAAAGATTGGAACTGCCTATTTCACTGAAAAGGTTTGCTTTCAGAGCTTTGTAGTGGTAGAGTTTTCAAGCAGCTCTGCCACATGGGGGTTGTGGTTTTGTTTTTTTTAAGAGAAGCATTGCTATCAATTTGTTGTACTGTACCTATTTTTCTTTTAACTGAATTTTCAGTCTTCATGTTTTACAAAGAAAAACTTGCATTATATATTATTTTTTCCTGTCTTCCAGCCTCTACAGCTTGACTGTGACCTCTGTGCCATTGTTTCAAACTCGGGACAGATGGCTGGCCAGAGGGTGGGCACCGAGATAGACAAGTCCTCCTGCATATGGAGGATGAACAATGCTCCCACAAAGGGCTATGAGGAAGATGTTGGGAAGAGGACAACTGTAAGAGTGGTCTCTCACACAAGTGTGCCTCTCCTGCTCAAGAATCCTGAGTACTTTTTCAAAGAAACCAACAACACTGTTTACGTGATCTGGGGTCCTTTCCGAAACATGAGGAGGGATGGAAATGGCATTGTGTACAACATGCTGAAGAAAACTGTTGACAGCTACCCAACTGCCAAAATCTACGTGACAACGGAGAAGCGCATGAGTTACTGCGATGCGATATTTAAGAAGGAGACAGGAAAAGACCGGTAAGTCTTAAACGTGAGGAACAATTATAATGTGTGACAAAAGAAACGTGAGAAAAGTCCATGCGGGATGTCAGCTACTAAATGAGTCTGCAGGTAAGTTTGTAATGGATTGTTAGATGGGTTTGACTGTTACAAGTACTTGATGAGGCAGCAGCTAGGCCCCATTTACCCCACCTACGCTACCTTCTGTTCATTCCATTTCTGTTGGCTTGAATCCCAAAAATATTGGATGCCTTCCTGAAATGTTTTCAAAGCTGTGTGTTGTTTTCAGCTCAATTTACTATTGATTAAATTGACATTTTATTTGAGGAGGATAATCCTACACAAACAACATTTCCAAATGCACAACCTGAGGATAATTCTGGATATTGCATTTTCTTCATAGTTGAGATTCACTGTAGCTCAGGGTTATGCATTATTTCTGTTTCTTAGTGAAAACGGGTTATCAGAGATACTGCAATAGATTTGGGTTTTTACCAGTATTATGTTGAAATTCTATTTTCCATGCTTGATAATGTGTATTTATGCTACTCAAGTGAGGCTGTAAGAGGTGAAAGTGTGAGGGGCACTGTTTGGGCGAGCATGTTCAAAGCAGAAACTGGATTTGTGGAATGAACACCACAAGTTTCAAGAATTTCAAACTGCAAAAATTCAGATCATCTTTGTTTTGGCATGGAAGGGCGTCTGTCACACATGCTCACTTGAACTAACAAGGAAGGAGTTTCCTCTTCACTGCTGTGACTTAATATTAATTTTTAATTATTAAAAAATTAATCTTTTTTAGCATCATGAATTTGAGGTTGAGAAGGACTGTTGCTATTCTGACCAAATTAAAGATACAGATATTCACTAACAGCTTAACATAGGCTGAAATTTTGACTTAGCTTTTGAAGCAGAAAAGCTTGTTATCTCAAACATACTTGTTTCACTATGATACTAAACTGTCAGTACTTGGTGGCAATTGATTTTTCCTATTTTTCAAATTATTGGAACACAAGGAGGAGCCTGCCCCCGTTCACCGAGTGCACATGTTGCTGCTGTGGTTCTGGAGTTGGAGGGAGCTCATATAGCTCATAAAGGTGTCAAGGTTATCATGGCTTCTTTAGTTTAACTGAACAGGCTGATGAACACAGGCTAATAAATACACAAGATCCATTCTCCAAAAATGACCTTTAATAATCTAAGTCATCCTGTTTACATATTAATCAAGCTAAATATGATCATGGGTACATTATTGCATTGCTGTACATAAATTTGTTTGTATTTATGAGTCAGTCAGGTCACAGCGACTTTACAATACTTCATCAAAATCCTCACTGAGAGATTAGACCTTGAAAAAATCTCCTTTTTTTTCCTACTAAAAAAAGGTTGTCGTTCAATGTCAAAGTATCCTTCTCTCCAGCCTAATCCATTCCTCTTCAACAAATTAACACATCTCAAGTTTTTATAGTTACACAATTAACACAATACAAATAGTTCTTTTCATATCAAAAGCAGATTTAATTTCTCTCAGTGCTTATAACCAAAGTTTTTAAGCAGCCTAATGTCTGAATGGCCCATATTCTTTCTCTTTAAGTTCCACATTGGAAGAGCAATAAATTTTTATGAGCTCATCTCATAACCCATCATGTTGTTTGTGCATGTGTGTCCCTTCAACACCAAGGGAAAAACCCACCACTTCTCGCAGTGACAACCAGCTAACATCCTTGTATCTTCTGCAACTTTGTTTTTTAGTCCTATTTTTCCATATCAAATACTTAGTGATGTTTTTAACATCATTTAGTGCTTTCTGTCAGCCAGAAACAAGGGAAATGATTGATGCATCACCAGCCAGCACCTTCTGTATCTCAAGGAAACATCTTGCAGTTCCCTACTAATCGGGGACTTCAGTTTGGAAACTTTCATTTTTTGTTACATCTTCAGTTTGCAAGACCTGTCTTCTGTTTCTAGGGAGGGTCATGAGACTGTTAGAGGTATGTGGCATTTGTGGAAGCAGTAAATGGAGAGCACAGGAGGTTTGTGAGTGATGAAAATACTTTCACACATTGTGCGAGGCTATTATGATGCTGAGACAGACTCAGTCCTCAGCCAAATATTCCTTCAGTTCCTCTGAGAAACATCAACCCTTGCATGGAATATTAGATTGAATAGAGGTCTGGTTCGACATGTTTCCAGCAAAAATTCTGGAAGGAAACCAATTTCAACTCATATTTTAAAATGTATTGAGTGGATTGAAACTACATCTATTTTAGTTTAATCCTAAAATACTGTCTTTCTGTACAGTGTATGCTACTAATGCATAGTAAGATTGCAACAGATTTCTAGTCTGTCGAGCCTTTAATGAGTTTTCTGTTTCTACTCTTTGATGTACAGTCTTTTTAGGTAATTAGTGTGACTTTTCAGCAGTTTCATCCTTGTAGTGCTCAAGTTTTTAAAGAATGTTGTGAGAAGCAGCTAACAGGTATGTGCTGCAGTCATTTCTCTACTGCAGAAAATTTCTGGTCCTGCAGTGCTGACATGGACACTTTATCCCTGACTTCACTGGGTGCAGGTTCAAAATCCACAGCTTTGGTATTGATGAATGATTTATTACTGATGCATGGAAGGAACAAGAATTGCCTCTAAGTAACTTCCAACAAACAGTGTTTGTTATTTTGTAATGCATTTTTGAATTCTACAGCAGTACAAAATACCTCTGATACGGGCTATCCACACTGGGTAATTAACCTTGCATGAGTGTTAAGAATCTGGGGAACATATGTTCTTTCTGAGAGTCTTTGTTAGTGAAGCAGTTGAGTTCAAGGTGGTGAATGCTCATCCACTTTGAATAATTGTTGTACATAAATAATATTCATTACCAGACATTCACAATTTTTCATTAATGAGTTTTACTTGGTACTTCCCTAGAGGGAGCATAAAGCTGGCAGCTTCTTCCAGCACTTCACTAATGTTCTGGTGTATTATATATATTGACTCAAGTGAAAGGATTTAAAGAAATATTAGGTAATTACTAAATGTGGCATCTTTGTATGTACCTCAATCCAGATAAGTGGTTCTAAAGCCAACTATATCTTTGCCATGCAATACAAATATAATGCAATATGATATAATAACATTTAATTGGTAATAACAGAGAAAACTGTAGTCTTCATTAAAGCAGCAAAGCTAATTCTGGTCTGATAAAGTGCACTGAGCATCCCTAAATAGGTTTTAATTAGCTGGCACCAAAGCTTTACCACCCTTAGGGAGGGTAAAATTAATGAAAACTAGCAGCAAATAGATCAATGCTACTGGATGTTCTTGCCTTAGGTGAAGGTGATGAGAAAGAAAGGAGTGTCTTTTAAGGATCATTTAGAAAACAGTCTGCATTAAAAGTCACTTTCAACAAGCAAGGCTGAAATAAATCTGTGCTGATATCAGCGGAGCAGTCTGATGTTTTCTGGACTGCAGGCTCCATTTGTGTTTGTACTGCAAGCATCACTGGCTAACCCCTGAGCACTGCACCTCCGAGTGGTGCCTGTGAGGGGCCAGCTCCACATCCCCCCGGGGGCTGGCAGCGGGCTCAGAGCCCTCCTGTCCCCCTGCACATGAGGCATTCAGTCCCAGCACACAGCCAGTGCTGATGTGCTGGTGCTGCTCGAAGAACGGTTTAACTGGGTGTTTGTAGTCACTCCTTTTGTGAGTAACTACTGAAAAAAGCCTGCTGAGCTCTGCTGAAGAAATGTATCCTGAGCTCCTAAAATTCCCAGTAAGAGATGTGAGATGATGTTCTGAAACCCAGCCAGTCTGGCAGACAAAGGACTTTCCACATACCCTGTCCTAACTCTGACAGTGCCCATCCCATATCCTATCAGTTGAATTCAACATTTAAGATTATTAGCTACACAACGTTTTCAGGAGGCAGGTTCACTGAGCCACATTTGCAGTCAAATGAGTGTTTCTGTAAGACTCCTGTCAATATCTTGAACAATTCTGAAGAAACAAAATTGCTTTTGTGCTTCCCTTCCAGAAGTTCTCTGTTTCCCCAGTTCATGCCAGATGGTGCTGTGTGTTAGGCTGTGAGAAAGCTGTTTTATCATTCAAGGCAGAAAGATGTATCATTCTGATTGCTGATTTCTGCATCAAGATTCAAAATTTGGGATTGTGTTCAAGCTGCCATTTTACTCAGTTCTGCTCACTAATTATTTATTACTTTAGCGATATACGAGATCTATATTATATCTCTGTCATTTAGAGCTAGCAAATTACATTCATCTAGAGTTTGGATTGACACTGTTAAGACAACTGTAGTCATCACAGCTTCACCTCAGCTAATATGTGGTTTGTCATGTGTCTGACTAATCTACATAAAGCTATAGTCTAGTAAAAATGTCACTGAAATGAATAAATGAAATTACATTCTCTGAAGTTCAAGTAGCTGCAAGTTCTATTGTTTGGTGATATTCTCTGTGAATTGAGGTAGTAAAGCTGTCAGTGTCCAGAATATCAGAGTTTTATGCCGTTTTTCTGGTTGTTGGCTTGAATGAATTACTATAGTAATGATATTTTCATTTCTGAACTTGCTTTCATATATGTATTGGTTTTTCTATCAAAGCTATTCAGAGGAAATATAAAAGACTAGCTGGTGTTGCTTAAAATATGCAGAAAACAGTCTTTCATTGGGAAGCTGTGAACATGGACACTGAGTCTGGCTCAGAGGGTTACATTTTGGCATTTGGGAAGTAAGTCCCATCAGTGCTTTGTATTAATATGATTTTTCTAAAAAAAAAAATAATTTCTGGGAGATGAGGAAAAGTTCATTTCATTTTGAATAGAAAATGAGCAAAGTTAGGGAATATCAATGTCTTTAAATTACGGAACTTCAGGAAAAAAAGGATGAAAAAACTGATTCAGACTGACAGAGGGAATGTATAATGCCTGTTGGAACATTTTTAAGGACAAAGATTAATTGTAGTTTACATTTTGCTATAGTCTTTATCGTGATGATGTAATAGCTGCTGCTGCACCAAAAGTCAGCAAAAAGTTTTCAACTGCCCATGAGCATCTCAGCAACTCCAAAAATACGTGTTTGATATAGTGACCATTTTTCAAGTACTTGCCAGTGGATCTTTCTTGAACTATTGTTTAATACTTCCATTCTTTCATTTTATAAAGTAATTCCTTCAAAATATGCTAATGGATTTGTCCATCTTAATTCATAAACGGTTTAAATAGTTTCATTGTCAGTCAAGACTGCTTTATTACCTGAAAAAACAAGGGTCTAAAGCATGAAACCTTAATGAAATAAATAGATTTTTCATTATAAAACACTTAAAACCTCAGCATCTATTGCTTTTTGTGGTCAATCACCAGCTGGTTAACAACTGTTTAGGGGTTTATATCCACTCTTCCATTTCCTGGTAAAACACCAGTTGTTCCTGAGTGTTCTACATTTATTCCCTGCAGCCCATTAGTAACTGCATTTATATTCTTTATGAAGATTTTCCTAATTAAGATGAACACTTTTCTCTATTAGGCAGATGGAACTCAATAGAAGAAGTCCATTCTTTATTAACATGCCAGTAAATGCTGCTCAAAGAACCAGCACTTCTGTTAAGAAACACAGCTCCTACTACATTACGCTAATTGCACAGTAAAGTGAAACTTTATTAAAAATATCAATATTAGCTATTATTTTGTGATAAAGCCGTGGCTGCATATGGATTGGTGTGAGCTTAGAGACCTATTGATTCTACAGTGGTTGCTGACTATAGCCATGGAGTTGTTTCTTTTTAATTAATGATTAAAGACAAGGAATATATAATCAGGATCTACTCTATCATTGTGCATTTTCACACATTCTTTGAATTTATCCATCTATTTCTTCTAATTTATCACATCTTCTTTAAGTGCCACTGGATCTGTTTTCTGCTCCTGATGAACTATATGTTAAATCTTTATAGTGTTTGGTATAGCCCTAATTACATGAACACCTTTTTCATCCTGTGCTTCAAATATCTGCAGTTTTTATTGTTATGAGAGAATTGCTGATACCTCTCAGAAGGAACTGTGCATATGGATGGGATTCTGGAGCTGATCCTTGAGGGTCCCTTCCAACTCAGCATATCCTGTGATTCTGTGATTCTCACGTCCCATCCACCTTTGGAAAGGATGATGTAAGTCAGTGACTCATGCTGGCAATCATGGTATTATCCTGGATTGCAGAGCTTCCAGTTTTGCTGCTGGTGGGAAGGATATTTTATGGTTGCAAAAGAAAAAGGTATTGAAGAAAAAAACAAGCAGAAGCATAGATTTTGAATGAAGCTTTTGGGGTTCATCTTCCATAGTTCAATGTTTTTCACTTTGCAGATGACAGTGTGTAAAATAGACCTTGATGTTCCTAAAGGAGCTTAAAATTTTGAAGGAATAGAAATAATTTTTTAAAAATTTAAAAATTAAATAAAAGAAAAATTAATATATTTTTTTAAAATTCAGCCTTGCTGCCAGGTGAAGTAGTTGTCTTGACAAACACAGAGTGACTACCACTGAAGTCTGTACTTATTACCAGTTGTCACAAAGCAATTCTATTCTAAGAGATATTAAACAGAAGATAAAAGTAATGTTGCTATTGCTTAACTGTGATACCTGTTGGTTACTGGTAATGGTGGGGTTTCTAATGGGAGCTCCCTAAAGAGCTCTGAGCTGAGTTTACAGTGCTAAGTGAAAAAAAAAATACTGCAATCAACCTGCATGAGATGCACAGGGAGGTTTCAGCTACAGAGCCACAGTACAGAACTGCTCAAGTTAGTATAGCAACTTTAGGAGACAGGGAATAAGACTCTACAATAATTTCTTGCTTTGGTTAGAGAAGAGTTTCTGTACATCTGTCCACTCACTAGCTAGTCAAATTTGTTAGAAACTACTTTTATAAGAAAATGTGTATGAGAACTCATACATATCTCACTGAAGGATATTTAGAAAAGATTGTCATCTCAAAGCTTTGTACAAGTAAACAACAAAGCAAAAGAAAATCTGTTTAAAAGAAGAAAAGGTTTAACTTGAACTTATGTTCAAGTATTTTATCTTAAAATGTAGAAAGATTAATAAACAAATTCTGAATAGAAAATCTAATTCATAAGAAATCAAGCCTGTGTGAGACCTCATAGACATAGGTAGGAGGAAAATTAAGGGGAAGTGGGAATTTTTCTAACTCATTATGTTAATTTAGAACTCATTGTTAACTAGGTGCTTGCTTGTGCACATCTTCAATATGTGTTTTTACCCAGATGAAAACAAAGCAGATGTTCTACGTGTTTTATTTCGGTGTCTGTTATCCCACATAAGGATGTAGGCTGCAATTTCAGAACAATGAAATTGTTCAAATGTATAGATCTATAGCACATGCCTTTGAAGGTGCCTAAGGATTCATAGCAATGCTTCTCCGGAAGCTGATGTGCTATTGGAATATGCTACAACCTGAGTTTAGAAAACAATCACTCCTACACAGTCAGTACCTGTGATACTCAACTTCTCTGAGCTTTTAACCATGAGGCAACTCTGCATTTAAAGAGTAACATGCACAAGAGCAGCATGTACAATTTTTCACAGAGATTCACATCTTTAGCAGGTTTTGGAACTTTCAACAGTCTGGAAAAACAACTGTAACAGTGGGAATTTATTATGAATCGTCAAACTTATGTCTTCAAACAGTTTGTGTGAAGTCTCAGATATTGGCCAGCATGGGGCTTAGTTTGTGTGTGAAGGGAAATAATTTTTATACACGTGTTCAAAGATTCAGCCATTTTATTTTCAAGATTTTGTAAGCAATTCCTGATTGTGGGAGTGCTCAGTACAGTTGAGACCACTCACCAGAGACGCCACTCATCTCAGAACCTGAGCAGCCCTATCTGGTGCATTAGAATTCAGTAAACATGCATTAGAGGAAAATGTTTTAAACTGCTCATATTTGTCCTTTACAAGTTCTTGTTGGTATCCCATCCTTATATTTGGAGACTTCTTTTTCTTTGTTTTTATTTTTAAAATCAAGTCATCCCAGTATGCATATCCTCTCCGCTCTAGTCCTGCAGGTTACAGAAAGGAATCATAAACTCCCTGTCTAATAACATTCCCTACATGATTCATTAAAAGTTTCAAAGTACAGGATTTTCTGCAAAGCTTTAAAAATTGCTGCAGATGATGCCACTAGTGTAGAAAAAGTCAGAGAAAGGAAGGAGTTTGCAGATGACATTCTAAAAAACAAACAGCATGCTTTTATCTTAACAATAAAAACAAAGATAAATGTCAGAAATATGTACTCTGTGTTCAGTTTGCTCTCCATATGTTTCAGAAATTTTCTTGAATAAATTCATTAGATTTTTTAGTTCTCCTATTTCCAAAAAGTATCCTAAACATTTTCCATGAGGCCTTTCTGAAAAATGTTGCAGGTATCACTTAAGTATCAAAACGCCTTTGTGAGGCAAAGGATATTTGTCCCCTTTTTACAACTTGACTTTTCTGAGAAAAAAAGGACACTAGGGGATATCAGAAACTATTGCTGTGCAGAAATTCATGCCCATAGAGCTTTTTGAGTGTTGTATGCCTACTGTGAAGTCATTTCAATCTCATGCAATCCTGATTTGGGGTTGGAATGGTCTGGAAGTGCAGTATGGAACAAATTTCTGCTGCTCACCTGTTTTCAGCCAGACATGGCAATGTTACAGCATTTCCTTCTTTATGAAATTAGCAGCAGTCTCTTGACATTTTACAATCAATCAAAATACTAGGAAAAGAAAATAATCTGAAGAGTATGTGCAAAGCAGTATTCCTCTAAAGGAAGATTTTTAGTTTCATTTTTTTTCAAGTATTGTTTCGTATATTGTCAATATTCTCTGTCCGTGAATTTCAGGATTCTTTACACACCTTTCTAGTCCTTTAGGAAGTGGGACTAGTGTTTGTCATGAGTAGCCTTTTCTTCTATCAAGGGAAAATTGTGTCTTTGCCAGAGCTCAGTGCTTGTGGATTTTTGCTCACTCTGTTTGTGCTGCTCTGATTTTATATAAGTAATGACACTGTTGAAATATTTTTCGTGTTTGGAGTAGAAGCAAGCAGTGGTCCTTAACTCCTTGGGGCTGATTTCATGGTTTTAAATTGCCTTTATCTCCCATTCCAAGAATGCACAGTGTTGGGGAGAGTTGGATTTCAGCTTCACTGTACAGAATGTGCCAGGGAACTCTCAGCTGCAGTGACATCCCAGAGCCTTCACATTCCTGGAGATATTTTGAGTCTTGCTCATGGAGTGCCTCTTGGATATGAAACTTTTTAACTTCAGAGAGGACACGCCCAGGGTGTCCTCAAACTTTATGTACTGCTTAGATCTGTCTGATCACTTGCTGCCAAGCTACACTGCTTTGCTTGGTTAGAAGAAAGGCAATGAATGGAGGAGTAGCTAAAGGCAGCCCAGTATTTATCAGTGGGAAGGAAATGTAGAATTTCAGGCACTGTTTCAGGATATGGTTTAGGATGGTACTTGGAGATGATACATTGAGGGAAGGCTTATTCCAGTTTCCCTTCCAAGCTCCTAATTTTGGATCACTTGGTAGTTTTCCTTTGTTTTTGAAGTAGTAACCATTGGCATCGTATAAATGTGACCAATTTCAGGGTAGCAGAAGAAAGAGAAGCTCCGCATGTTTTCCTTAAACTTCAGTCCACATTCAAGGCCCGAGACTGGCATGTAATATAAACATTTGCTTCATTATTACTTCACATTTTTCCTTGAGGCTACTGATTCCAAAACCATCATTACGCCAAAACAGCGGCATTAATACATTGGTCTTTGTGGGTCTTCATTATAATATGAAGTTTCAAAATAATTGCCCACTAATATGAGAGGTGGATGTATAGAATGCTATTGCTTGTAGTGCAACCATTAAAATAACAATTACGTGATCATGAAAGGACTCATTATGCTTTAGTTTATTTTTGCATAAAGTTAATAGCTAATGAAATCAGGAAAGATTATATCTAATTATATTTTAAAACACTTTTGCTCTTCCCATAAAGAGAACATTTTGCCCAGAATTGTGGATTGGCATGCCTCAGTAAAGTCTGTGTCCACTCTCTATGTGCTTCAAATTACAACTGTTTCAAGACCAATGGTTGCATGTTCTTTTTTATCAAATGGTACACATATTCTTCACAAAGAACATCTTTGAAACTAAGTTATCAGAGGGAGTCAAATTTGCAACAGGACTGTGCTGAAAATAAATTTAGTTTATTGAAGTGTTAGAAGAATGAAGGCAGCTTCACACTGAGTCAGTCAGTAGAATACTCTCTCTCTTTGGGTTAATGAGAAATTCCAAACAATGTAGGTACATTACCTACCATCTGGGGAAATTTTGATTCAGTATTGTCTACAAGGCATTGCCAGGCAGGTGAGCAAGTTCCTTTTCTATTGTATCCAGGAGTGGAACATGCAAGAATAAATAGCAAAACAGGGCTTTGGCATGCGTAGAGAAATTTCTCATTTTGTATGTTGGGATACTAAGTTCTGAGTGAAGAGTGTTTAGTTCAGGAATGAATAGATAGAGCTCCCAAATTGTCTTAATGGCAAGAAGACTAAATAGAATTAAGACATTTTGGTGGTTTTATATACAGATCATTCTACTCTGATTTTTAAAGATGCAGCAAGATTGTCCTCCACTTTTCAATGTTTTGCATATTTTTTTAGATGTAATGATTTATTTGAATGTTACCTTTAAATGCCAATGTCATGGAGGTGGGAGTTATATAATCTAATCCATTTCACTCTAAAACAGAATTAAGAGATATGAATGAATTACGAATGAACTAGGCATTAAAAGTATAATTGTATTGATTTTACTAGGTATTACATGAAATTACGACAGCAGAAAATGTCTTTGGTCTAATTGCATGATATTTAATTAATTTATGCTCCAGTGAGCTAAATGGTGGGTTGAGTTTGTGAGCTACAGTGTACACGGTCTTAGGGTGTTCAGAGCCTGGTTGCTGTCTCGGGCTCTGTTTGGATGCCAGGACAGCTCAGTCCATACTAAGGCACACATTGTCTGTGAGTCTTGAGGCCTGGTCCCAAGTAATTCCTGAAGCATTTCAACTTTCAGGCCTTCTCTTACTGTCTGAGTCTGTCTCAGACTCTTCCATTTGGATTAGCTAATTCAAATCACAGGCTGTAATGTTGTCACTGTGTTTTGGTCACAAACTCTTTCTTCTCCATGCTTCTCCAACACTTTCTCTGATCACAGAATCACTGTTAGCATTGGAAGGGATCTCTGGAGATCCTCCAGTCCAACCCCCTTGCCAAGGCAGGGTCACCAGAACAGGTTATACATCAACGCAGCCAAATGCCTTCAGAATGTCTCCATTGACGGAGACTCCATGGCTCACCTGGGCAGCTGTTCCAGTGCTCTGCCACCCTCAGTGTAAAGAAGTCCTTTCTCATGTTAACATGAAAATTCTTTTGCCCTAGTTTATGGCCATTGCTCCTTCCTCTGTCCTGTTGCTGGGCTCCACTGAAAAGAGCCTGGTATCATCCTCTGGCACCCACCTTTGAAATATTTATATGCATTAATGAGATCCCCTCTCAGTCTTCTCTTGTCCATACTAAACGGGCCCAGCTCCTACAGTCTCTCCTCACAAGAGAGATGCTCAAGACGCCTCATCATCTTTGTGGCCTCTGCTGGATCTTCTCCATGAGCTCGTTCTCTTTCTTACCCTGAGGAGCCCAGAACTGGACACGGGATCCAGAGGTGGCCTCACCAGGGCTAAGAAGAGGGGAAGGATCACTTCCCTCAACCTGCTGTGCACATTCTTCACAATGGGATACTGGTTTCTATATTACATGTTCTTGCTATTCTTGAAATATTTTTTCCTTCTCTGATATTTTCTACATATATTTTGGACATTTATTCCTCTTTTATTTCCTGCCTCATTGTTTGTAACTCTGTCATCTATATTGCTGTCTTCTTTCAGCCTTTCGTCCTTTTATTGTGAAACATATTGCCTTGAACACACTTCCTGTTTTTGACACAACCTCTTTTAAAACAGCTCACAGACCTGCAAGGTATCTGATGAAGAGCAGCTTTTCCCTCTGTGCCCTTGCCCTTGCCCTTGTGCTTCCTCATTCACTTGAATCCTGGTGCAGAACACCTGAAAGTCTGCAGGTCTGGAACTGCAGATCTCAACTCAGTACATCCAGTTCTTAAAACAAAAACAAAATATCACAGTGGGGTGTAGAAGCTGTGCATGATTATTTATTGATGATTGTTGGTTACAGGAATTAAAACAGCAGGGAGCTCAGATTTTGATCAGAAACCAAGTGATTTTTCTGTACACTTTTTATTGTAAAATGTGAACATAATATAAACCCATTGTGCTCCTGCTGTTAAATGTGAAGCCTTGGCCTGACCTGCTGTATGAACAGTGCATGTTCCCTGTCACACAGGCGTGTAGCTCTGTATATGTGAACACTGATTAAGGCTTGAAGCTGTTATAAGACAATTTTTATATATGTGAATATAGAAGCTTTCACAATTGCTTCACGTCAGCTCTCCAGTGTGCCAACCACCCAGCACAGTGTGATCTCCAAGTGAAAAGCAAACGGATCTGGGGCTGGGCAGCCTTTCTGTTGGCTCCCAGCACAGGAGTGTTCACACAGAGACTCAACTCATGTGCTGACAGTGAGCAGAGTGCGTGTGCTTTCTTTTTGTAAGCACTTTTCTATTGTAACAGTACAAGATAGCCAGCCTGGCAGTGACTTGTAGGTCTACAGTTATAATTGATTTGCCTTTAGTTTTTGTAACATCACCAACTGCTAAGGGAATTGATGTTTAATGCATTTCTAAATAAATAAAACTAAAGTATAAATAAATTATGCTTGGTTTATTAGTCCAGGTGTTTTCAGCATTGCTGAAAGTGGTTTGATGACAGCCACCAGCAGCAGCAGTGGAAAAAAACTTGATTTCATAGTGATTATTATCATTATAATAAACCCTAATTGAAAGATTAAAAAAATTGATTCTTCTAAAAATTAATGTTGCATGAGTGAGCAGGCTCCGTGGCATTCAGATTTTTTCAGTGTTACTTGGAAGGAAAGTGGCTTATTTTATTTCCTGGCAGAAAACTGCTGATTTTCGAACAATCACATTAGTGAAAACAGTCCCAGAGGGTTACAGGAGGCAGCAGACCTGTGTCATTATACTTTACCCTTTCCTGATGGGTTCGGAGAAGAGCCACAAAGAAAAGAAAGTTACATTCATTATTGAGAGAGCCTTGGGAAAATCTGTTTGGCCAAGCAATTTTGCATGAAACGAGTGAGGAAATATTTGACTGCAAAGAACATAAACTCCTTCCATCAATACGCAATTTTCTGGATCCATTTGTCCAAGTGATTATTAAGAACAGTTTCTAAATTTGCAGTGCTTTACATCTCCAAAGGGCTGCGAAAGCATCACCTTGTTAAATGGAAGTGTTTTTTAATAAATAAAAAAAAGACCAAAGTCAGTTGTAAGACAGTTTAAAGTGCAAAGTATTGAAAACAGCAGGAAACCTGAGGACCTGCAATAGCAATCATCTGCTCCAATCAGGAACATGGAAACCACAAATTTATCTTTGATGATTTCCTGTAAATATGCCCTTTGAGGACAGATTGCCCTGCCCAGTCTTGTGGAAAACACTCAGAGTTACAGCTCTTCTCCCTGCAACATATGGATCTCAGCAAGCTCTGCTTCTCCATTTCCGAAGTCATCATTCAGAAGGAAAAATCTGAGCAAAAATGTAGTGCTGCAAAAATGCTGGTTACCATCCTTCAAGCCTGGTCAGCCTGACTGCCAAACATCTTTCTGAGTTGTTTTTTTTTTTCCTTGGCCGTTTTCTTCAGCAAGGTCTGCCCAGTTTTCCAGACATTTATCCTAGTGGAAATGGTTTTATTGATGTTTTCATTCACTTCAGAATGTCCCATATTTCCCTAGGACACTGCAGTGTAAATACTTTCCCCCCAGATATGTAGCAGTGCTGGGGGCTGGTCTTTCTTTCTTGGCCCCTCTCTGTGGCACATCTCTCCTGAGGTTGTGTTACTGGGTCTGAATGCCTGCAATCTGGGCTGCAGCCGGCAGTGTTTCCTCCTGGTAGCTCGGGGTTTCCAATCAGTGCCACATCTCACCTTTATGACACAGACATCAAAGAAGCCCAAGAAATTGAGGTTAGATGTGGCTTATTGTTTCCCCATATATATCCTGAAGAGAGAACGTGCTATTCCATTTTAAAGCTGATGCTTATGCACCATTTCACATTGTCCAGATAGTTTGCAGTGTCTGAAGAAGTTTTCTATGCTTGAATTTACAGCAGACATATAATCTACCACAGTTGGTATGTATGCTCTTACTTGATGACAACCTCCTACTGGCCCTATGTAGTGCTTTATTAAATAGAGGGACGGTTCCCAAGCTCATCTTTCTTCCGAAGACTGAAGTCAATGCTAGGTTTCATTAATATTATTTAGCATTTCATAGTGCATATCATCCACAGACCTTAAAGCACTGCAGGAAGTTAAATCGCCTTTAATTTTCCCATTTTCCTGATTGTAAAACCCATGCAGTGAGTCATTTGTCAAGTTGCACAGGGGTATCATCCTGCAAGTCTGTGGCAGAGCTATGAAAGTACCCTTTTTTCAGGGTTCCCAATTGTGTCTGATGCGCTATCCTGACATTCGGAAGGCACGAGTGTTTATTCTTATCTGTGCAAGTTCGTGCTTAACTGGGAGGGAGTTCTGCGTGACAAGTGATGACCAAGTGCATTTTTATAGCCAGAAAGAAGGACCTGGGATTTCTTAAAAGAATTCACTAGAAATTCTTTTTTTCCTAAAATTTTGTATGATCAGACCCAGCTCTTGTGTCTTGGCCTCCGTGCAAAGATAGGCTTGTATTGCTCAGCAGAGCTTTATTTAAAGGTAACACTTTGCAGGAGGGAGGGGTGATCATTAGATTTGGGAAGGAATATTACAACACATGTTGGAACTCTCCATATTCAAGCAGTTGCTTTCCTGCCACTTCTCAGCAGTTAACATTGCCCATCAAAGAAAACTGCTAAATAGCTCTGCTATATCATTATTCATTTGCATTAGAAATGGCTCTAAGCAATAACAGGATTACAGCCAAAAAGTGCCAGCACTTTATCATTCGTTTATTTGATTTAATATATAGAGGTAGCTATTTGAAACAGCATTTACTTTTCTTGAGCTCATCATAAAACCCACTCTGAATGGAAGTGTTTAAGGTAATGACGACTCCGATTAATTCTCTTAGAACAGCATGACTGGGATCAGATACACTACATCTCTTTTCATTAGACATTTCTGAGCTGCTATGAGTGATCTTATAGCATGAAAGGAAAGAAATTAGCTGTGTTAATGCCCATATAAATAATCCACAACATGCTGCTATTCTTACTCAGCCTGGTGAACTGTAAACTCGGAAGCCTTTGTGGTGGTGTCCAGATGGCATTAGTAGAACCTGATGTAAACTTTTTGTTTTAAAAAAAGGCAGAAAAGCCATTCTTGCTGTGTGCTGCAGATTTCTCTTCACCTGCACTGTGAATTGAGCCGTGTTACAGCTTTCTCTGCCAGCCATTACCACCTTCTCCCCCTCTTCTCACTGCCACCAAATCTCTGTAAATCCGAGCCTGTCCTGAACAGCAGATCTCTAATCTGTTTTTCAACATGCACACCCGCCTCCCAAGGCAGGAGGTCAGAGGTTGTGTTGCACTTTTGTTCACAGGGAGGATTGATACATGGGATGCTGCGTCAGGACTCTCTTCTAAGTGAGAAAGATGCTTCAATTCATTTTACAAAATTTGAGAGCTGGCAGCTTAGTTTTGCCAGTGTTTTAGTCCTGTTTGCATTTATTGTTCATCAGTAACTACTATTTATTTTCAATGGAGATGACACAAATATAGGGAGAAAAAAAACATTTTCCAAAGCAACTCCCTGACCAAATAGCCTGTATTACATCTGAAAATGAAACAGTTCCCTGAGTAATTTCAGTGTCTTGATTTTCTTTTTCCAACCGAAGCATCTGAAATTCCCATTTCCTTCTGAACGCAGAACTGGAAACCCTCTGTAGGATGTTTACATTAGGTGAAGAAGCAGAGCTTTTCTGGTAACATTTGTCTAAATTTCTTGTGCTGCTTTTCCTAAACATGATTATGAAGTTCTGCATGATTGCTGGTGTTGCAGTTGTCTTAGAATTTTAACATGGTAGTAGTAGTAACTAAAAGAAGGGAGTGGGTAGGAAGGCAATGTGATAGAGAATCTCAGTGAAAATTTTTCTGAGAAAATACTGTTTTAAGTCAGAGTTGCTAAGTGCATGCTTTTCTACTGAGGACCGAGCCTATTGGTTTCAAATTAAAGGTTCACACAAAAGTTATATCTGCTGTACCTAATCTGCAGTAATTGATTCTTCTAATTCCTAGAGGAGCCCTCTCCATTTAAAGTACAATTGAACTCCACGTTACCTTAAAATGTTACAGTTTAAGAAATTCAATCAGCCTAGCCCTGCGCAGGACCGAGTGGGCTGCAGGTGCAAGCAGAAACTTTAGACCCTTTTCACTTATTTGTTTCGTGCCCTTTGAATGCTAAACAGTTTGATCAGCAGCCGTTCCCACCCTGTATTTCACACATGCTTTCATTTCTTACATGTCTGTACCTGTGAAGAGGAGAATTCAAAATGGTATGGTGTGTTTTCATTCAGACTGCCTTATGGGCTGGGTTTTCTTTTCTGCTTTCTCATCTGATTCTAAAAAAAAAATCACCTGTAATCACATGTAATATCAAGGCTAATAGAACAGCCTGATCTTCATTATTGTTTGAATAAATTTTCAGGAGAAGGTTAGAATTCTGCTGAACCATTACCTTATCTATCAAAGGAAAATGTATTTATAAGCTGCTGTGTGGAAGATTATATGAAGATAAGTTGTATCTTACCGTGTTATCGGAACCATTATAGATTATAGAAGTACTGGCTTTCCAGAATCAGTTTTTAACATTTTTAGTGGTGATAAATTTAGTCATCAGTTCTACAAAAGTCTGGCTGTAACTAACAAACTGTGTGTATCTGTATTTGTAATGACTGTCTTGATAGTTTCACATATCAGTTCAATAAAACATCTTCCACTCCGGGGAGGCATTTGGGCAGGAATATCTCATGACATCCTTGCCATTCCCATTACCATCACTACACACTCAAAGTAATATATGTTTTAAAAATTGATTGAGCGTGTATTTACAACATAGATCATAGGACATGTTTTTTTAATGGTGAGGAGCTCCCAATGAAGCATTCTGTGATCTGTAGCATTGATTTGGGTTCTTTGATTTTAATGCTACAGAATACAGTCATAAAACTTTTAGACCCTTAATGTCACAGGGTGCAACTTCTTGACACAGAATGCTAATGTAAAAGGCAATAGCTACTGAAACTAAGAGCCGATGAAAAACAAAGGCTTGCATTAAACATAGCAAACTATTGAATTTGAATTCTTAACACATTAAATATAAAATCTGGAGAAGTTTATTGAAGTGACAAGTATGAGATGAAAAATCTCTAATGCAGGTGGACTTTCACTGGGTCACTTTGGAAGTGTGGAGGATACCATTTGGTTTAGAGTTTACTCACCTCCCTTCAGGCAGTTTTCAGTAAGCATCTCTAAAAGGTATTTTTCTGAAAGAGTCATCTAAAGATGGGTGAAGCAAATTTTCCACCCCTTCTCAGTTCACTGAAGATGGTCTAGATGAGTCACCTAGACATTTAGCTCTTGGTTAGCAAAGGAAGATGAGGTAAATAGTGATTAAATACCTCCTTATATGTTGTATCATCTAACAGCTATTTGCTGTTGTATTTAGTTCAAGGTTTTGGTAAAGGCATGAGAGGTGATTTGTTCTTGTCACAGCAAAAAGTTCAAATGCTCTTTTCAGTCTGGTTGCCATCCTGCTTCTTAAGAATTTCTTGTTTCTAGCAACATAAAACTAGGTCTGAAATTTAATTCCACCGTGGGTCAGAGGTAAAAGGTAACAGGGAAAAATGAGTGAGAGAGCTACCAAAAAAAAGAAGTTTTGCCAGATAACAAGCGTTGGAATAGCTGTTAAGTATTTTTCCATACTTCCAGTTATAGTGAAGTTATAGTACTGGGAAGCTTTTAATTGTTAAACAGAAGTTCTACAACCATCCAAGGTATATTGGAGTTCCCTTTGATATAGAAAAATCTTGACATTTCTCACTGCAGAGAGATTACTGTCCAAAGTTATCTGGAATCCTTCCAGTGCAAAAATTGAGTTTAGAAAAGGCTGAAATTGCTTTGTTCTAGTTCTGTATGACTAAACTCAGATGGAACAGTCAAGACAACAGAACTATGGACTGAAGTGTGTGAGTGTTGTTGGCAGTTTTAGTTGACTGCCTTTTCTTATGAATTTCATTCCTCCCATTGGCACATTAACACTTGGTCTTCTAAGTTCTTAGAACGTTGTTTGGACACAGACTATTTTTTGCTAAATTTTCATTTTCTTTTTTAAGAGAAGGGGTAAAAGCTAATTATTTGTGGGAATGCCATTTCCTCGTTACAGGTGTCGGCAGTGAGAGGTGTTAGTTTGGGAACACGCGTTGTAAGCCTTTAGCATGCCAATAGGTTGGTAAATTTGGCAATATTGGTGAGGACAGAGCTTACTTTCTCTGTGGCACTCTCTCCTGGCATTGTAATCTTACCCTCTGGGACGTGCAGAGCTGCAGCTGGGTCAGAGTTGCCCTTGGGCTGTTGCGTGACTGCTGAGCACTTAACCTGTTTCCCCGTGAGATGAGGTATAAAGGGCAGAGCCATGAACACACTGGAGGAAATGATACAAGAGAAACTCTTTTTGCAAAGGAATAAGATACCTTAAGCTGATGCTGGATTGTATTTACAGTGCCTGTTCAGACCTGTGTCTCTGTGACTAACCTTTTGTGGCATCTCCTGTCCAGGAGTAAATTACCTTTCCCATCGGTCGTGAGCAGATTTTAGTTCTGGATGTTACTATTCCAAATGTTTCCTGCTGCTGTTAACAAGAGTGCTCCCGCTGACCAGGCTGGGGTCTCAGGAAAGGCAGTAAATCCTTGTGATGCTGCTGCCTTGGGCCCCACATGCAGCAGAGCCCGTGCCATCCATCCCCTCTCCGGCAGAGCCGGTGCTGGGCTGGAGCAGCCAAGGGGAGGCAGCTGCCCCACACTGCCGGGGGATGCTTGAATCTGCAGCACCTTCCCATCTTTGCAGAGCATCAGGTGCTCCCACAGTGGTAACCTACTTCAATGGAGAGCATCCAGCTCTGGCAGGCTGTTCTTCATTGTTCCAGCTGTTCACAGCTGCTCTATGGCTGATTGAAAAGGCATTTACTCCCCGTGTGAATAACCTTGAGGGATCAGAAAGTCAATTGTGCAAAGCACCTACAGTCAGTGCCAGATGTGTGTCTGGGAGCCACTGCAAAGGCTGACATTTAGAAGAGATTTTTGGTGGTGGTTTAGGGACTGGCAGGTGGTTACAGCAACTCAGGAGAATTTATTGCTGGTGAGAGTGCTGTAGAGGTTACTTAGCACGCAACTATTGGTATTTAAAAGCTCTCTTTGCACCTCCTTTTCAGAGCAATACTGAGCATACATCCCCTGTAGTTTTCAGTCTGTTAGTTCATCTGTGAATGAAGCAAATGTAACATTAATTGTAGTTCATTAGTTCCATCTGGTGCCAGGGTGGGGAATGGAGACCCTTTCTTACCTTACAAAACATTATATACCTTTCCTGCCAAGCTGCTCTACTGAATAATAGTTAGAGCCTGAGGCTAACTAAATGTTAAGATTTGGAATTGTTTCTCTACTGCTCTTCCCATAGATACACACTTGGCTCCCTAGATCTGGCTGCTGTCTGAAGAAATTAAGACCAACAGTATTTTAGTTAAAGTGGTAGTATGCCATATGCAAGGCCAGAGATGCTCTGTGTGATACCCACAAAATTTGGTACCTGTCTGCTTTTTTTTTGTTCCCTTTAATCGATAAAAATACGATTTCACTGTAGTTCAAAGGAAATTGAATTTTCACATAGCAGGGGAAAACAAATACCCTCCAGCATTGCTATCAGTGAATTGGGGCACCAGATGTCTTTTAAACAGGTCCAGCATATTGTCTCTCCATTTCCAAGTCACTCTTTTATGTTTCTATTTATTGTAGGCAATTATGCTTTGACCCAAAGACATAATCCTAGTGGAATTAAAAATCATGTGACCTCTTTTTATAAAAAAGCTGAGTCTGATTTTATGAAAAAGAAATGCAGAGAATGAATCTAGTGGGAAATTAGACAGTAGTATTTGATGACTGTAAATGTATTTATTTATAACAGCTAATCTTGGTGGAAATGAAGAAATGAGAAATAATTAACTTTACTATTTATAAAAGAGTCTCTTTTATCCACTGTGTAATGCAGTCACCTCCAGGATGAAATGCAATGTTTGCTAAAGAGTATATAGACATTTAAGAGAGAAAGAAGAGGGCAAATTTGTATTTGACACAGTGGGGAAAATGTAGCATGGAAGGAAAACATTTGCATGAAAATGTTGCCCCTTTTAGTTGAAGACATATTTTTAACTGGTTCTTATAATTATTCAAACTGAAACTTGGTCATAAAAGTAAAATGTTTCTGGCCTTGCAAAATGCACTCTGACATTTTTAATAGCTTCAATACAGAAAAAAAGCACTTACTTTACAGTAAAAAAGAACACTTATTCTCAGAAAGATAAAGGGCTTCATTTTCCTTTCACAAAGACCCGTTTTACTGATGATGTCGATGGAGTTATTGCAGACTTAGAACAGTGCAAGTGTGGAAGAAATCAGGATGATCACTCCAGCAGCAGTGGGACAGAGGTAAGAGTGCTGCTCGCTGAATTAACAGCTCTTTCCATAAGCCCAGAGAATGAAGGAGTGACTAAGAGGCTCCCTGGCTGTTGATGAATTCCTGACCATGTGCAGAGCATCCTCGAGCTCCAGTTAAACAGCTATGTACCTCAAGAGACAGAGAGAGTGAATGATACTATAAAGAGCACTTTGCCAGACTAAATAGAAAGAACCATGGGATTGCTGCACTGTTACAAGGGTTAGCACACAGTTAGGAGTCAATTTATATATGCAAAATGTTTTACTGAGCTTGAGTGAAATTTACAGTTTTTAACAGGAGACCTATTGAAATATACCACGCCATCTGTGATACCCATACTCAAAAATTCTACTGCTCATCTTAGGTCACTAAACTTAAATACAATATATGCTATTTTACATATAACTATTGCACTCAAATCAATCCACATTCAGCCAGTGATATCTGACTTACATGCTGACTGAAGGTCTGAGGGAGACTCACTCTTGATAAATTGAAAAAAGGCACTAAAGGGATTTTAGTATCTTAGTATTGTTGGTTATATGTGTGAAGCTAAGTAAGAAAATAATCTGCACAGTCCGATGTTGTGATAGTGGTCACGATCATACATTGATTTGTATTAAATGCTAGGGAGGAGTGAGAGACAACTTTGATGATTTGCTTTTCATTATGGTATGAATTGATGTTCAGCTACAAATATGAAATAGGTTTGCATAAGAGTTATGACTCTCAAAAAGCATTTGGAATTTCATTCTGTGCAGAGAAATTAAAATTTTGAGTGATTATGTGAAAGACTCTTCTGAGGCAAGATTATAAAACCACGTTTCCCTTACTGGACTTTTTCGATTAGGTGAAATTCTTACTGTTTGTTTTATCTCATCTCAAATGCTTTTTTAGTGACTTGCTGAATAAATATCATATTAAATTCAAGAAACTGTGGTGATGGAGCAGTATGTTTCAGTATCTAACTGCATACGAAGATACTCAAAGTTATAGGTCATAGGTTACAGCTAATGCAGGTTAACCATCTGGATGTATACACATAAAACATTTATTCGGATTTCTAAAAACAGTGTAATTGAGTAGATTGGGCAGATACGCTATTAATTACATGCTTCAGTACAGTCTGATCTGATATCAGGAACAGAACACTCGAAATTCAGAATCTCTTGACATTTTTAATGCATTTCCATAACAATCAACCACTCAAACCAATCAGTTTCGAAGGAAATAATGATACTGGGAAAGCACTGAGTTTTGCAGGGTGCTTTCAACAACCTCGTTTCAATTAAAATGGAAGAATATATTTTGAAATTACAAGACTATTCTTTGAACAAAAATCTGCAGATGAATGTGTATGATTCCTATTGGCATAAATTTCCCTGATCAGATTACCTAAACCTTGAAAAGCAGAACAATTTTGAGGGGTCTCAAAGATATGACTGTTAGATTTCATGTTGTTTTACAGCACTTGAGTATTGCAAAGTGCTTGCTGGAGTTCTGGGCCTATTATTATAACTGCACTCTAGAAATAGAGAATGTGGCCATGCCACTTTATCCTCTTAGAAATGTTAGAACAATCAGATAATGGAATTCACTGCAAGATCCTAATGGACTTTTAACTGTGGATCTGAATGACTCACTAGTGGAGAGCTGTCAGATAGTGATACGCCATAGTAAAAACATAAGTAAACTTTTGTGCATTTAGGGCTTTTAGGCTGGTTTTGCTCTCTTTGCAGCTATCATCAGTTTTAAAGGAAACAATAAACCAACAAAATTGCTCACTTGATGACAGGATCAAATATTTTTTGCATGTTTATAATCAGATATTGAGTTAAAGGCACAAAATGAGTGCAGTCCTTTGAATGGATGCCCTCTGAAATAAATGCACTTGGGTTTTTTTTTAGAAGGGGTTTCTAGACATGAAGTAACAAGCCTGGTACTTTTTCACTGGCATGTGAGGTCACACCTTCAGTCAGCTGCCTTGCCTTCAAGTCTCAAAGTGTGTTGGTTTTCTTGCCTTTTGAACTTTGTCTCTTTGGTGCAGTCTGTACTGTTGTGAAAAAACACCAGGTGCTGTAAGAAAGTGTCTGTTTGCAGGTGATGCCTGTGCTCCTCATCACATCTGCATTGGCACTTGCTGGGAGCTTCTCCTCCGAGTCCCTGTGTAGATTCTGGGCCAGGAACAGAAGCTTGTTAGAGGGGTCACCAAGAGTCTTAATGCCATCACTCACAGGCATTCAAGGCTGGAACTGAGGTGATGAGATTTAAGAAGAATAAAACTGGAAATCTGTTAATTTATGTTCTTTTTCCTGGGCTTCTTGAGTTTGTTTTCCAACTACTCTTCAAAATCATGATTGCTAGGAAATTTTTTTGGTTGCAGCAAAAGTGGCACATGCCATCAAGTCAAAAAGTAGGATTCCAAAAAGTGGGGCTCAAAGAATGGTAGATAATGTAAAATTTAAAATAAAATAGTGGAATCTCACAGCCCCAGGATCTTGCCATTAAAACAAAAGATATCTTTTGGTGAAGTTTTCCTGTGTTTATGTAAAGTACTGTAGAGGATAACACATCCTGAAAAATGGTTTAGCTACATTTTTAACTTTCCTTTTTTTTTTTCCCTGTAGAGCCCTTTGAGTTAAGGTTACTGCTGGCTTTTCCCCTGGACTCTCAGCAGAGGCAATGAGTGAGGCAGGCACAGTCCTGTTGAGAGATTCTTGAACTGTGCCAAAGGTTCAGCTCCTCATGCTCTTCAGGCATGACTATGCAAATAAATGTGCATTTCTTCCCCACGCTCACGTCCCTTTTGTTTGAACTGCAGCCTCTTGTAGGATTTGCTTTGTTGGCTTGCAGCCAGTGTCGTGTCCTGTAAGGCTGAGGAAGGTGTAACAAAGACAGTTCAGCAAAGGGGAACGCTTCGATCCGGACAGTGCAAACTTCCTCAGAGATAAATGGACTTTAAGTAGCCCCCCCACAAGGTACCCTCTCCACTCTGCCACACCAGTTACTAGTAATAATGCTTTCTAGAAGAGGCTGATAATTTTTTTCCAGCACTCAGCCATCCATACATTTCACCATTTCCTTTTATCAGCTTGGCCTTGTTTAATACCTGTGTACTCAGATAGTTTCAGTGATACTGGACCATTACTTTCGGGTCATGGTCCAGGAACCTGATGAAAGAGAAGCTAAAGTTAAACCTAAGGAAGGGCAAATGCATACATGTATGCAGTGAAAAGTACATTACCATGTCAAATCCTGAGGACAAAAATAATGATAAACAAACATGAAATAGACCATATTATTTTTCACAGACTTCTCCAAGCAAAACATAGAAGCCTGTATTACAGGCTTAAAAAAAAATCTTACTATTTTTTGGAAATCTTCAAATGCTCACTCTGGTTCTGTACTGCTGAGATACTGCATTGGTAGTGTTAATCTGGCATTACTAGGAAACCTTGGGGTAATTTTCCTTTCATACCTGCCTTCCAGGATGATTTGGTCCTTTTTGATAACACTGGAGACCAGCTAAAACTGAAAACCAACCTTGTATACTTTGAAAGACTACATCTCAACATCTCCCATTGTCATTATGACATTTAACTTGAATTTCAGCTAAGGCAACCTACTGTAATTTTTATGTGTCTGTTTACAGAAAGATACCTCAAAAAGGCTGTCTGAAGTTAGTATCTTAAGTCTTCCTATAGAATTGTAAAATATACCCCAGTTTTTCAAAGTACACATGCATCAGTTCCTGTATTTTAAAAACATGGTATTTTTTCCTTTTAATGTCACTCAAAAATAAGATGAAAATTAGGATAATAATTATACAGCAGAGTGCATTGACTGCCAGTGCCTGATGCTGGGTACTAGCAAAAATGCACTTTTAAATATCCAAGCAATTAATTTGGAGATAGCATTTATTGATTGTGTAAGAAGTTCCTACAAGTCAATCTAAAATGTGTCATCCAAAGATGTATTGTTATAAATACAATAGTGAGCTTCACACTGGATGTGCAGTGAATGTAATGGACTTTGAGTGATCCCAATTGCATTATTTATGCATCAAGTTACCTTAGATTTTGCTAAGGTATTTTCCCTGGGGGATTGAAACCATGGCAAGTAAAAGCCTGGTAAACCTAGCCTTTGCTAAGGTGAGCAGTGGGGAGGTCACTGGAGGGTTTTTTCCTGTGTAGCTCTTTCATCTGCAACTACAGGTTATCTGGGCCCCTCTCCCCACATAGATTGGCACAGCCCTACCCCAGCTGTCTCCTCTCTGGGGTAATCTTCACTTTCAAGCCTGTCAGACCTGGTTTAGAAAAGGGTGACTTCAACTGTGGCACAAAGAGATGATGTGCAAGTACCAATTAAAGCATCGAGGCTTTGATTGGCACTGCTGGAGAGCTGCCACTCTGTGCATTCAGTGCACCAAAACCTTGAGATTTCCTGTTAGCCCTGCCAAGGTGAGGCCTGTTGCCACAGTAAAATTGTGCTTCTTGAGTTTGTCTGGGAAGTCAGGTTTAGATTCCAGCTCTTTCCTCATTTCCTCCCAAAGGTATTCCAGACTGTGAATGTTTATTTCTCTTACTGCTGTTATAGTTCACTGAGTTCCCATACTGAAGAGTCTTCAGTTTGGGGAATGTCTATGTTTAGTCCAGCCCTTCTTGTTAAACCCTTGATGCACAGCTGAGAGCGAAGTATCAGCATTAATCTCCACAATGAAAATGTATTTTGGGACATTAGCACACATATGGTGAGGGTTTTTTAACCTACATTACTGTATGTAACTTTGCGGCTTAATTAATCAATTAGGATTAGTGCATTTGTAATCAAGTCCAAGAGTGATAGATGCATGCCATATTAATTGCAACATTCACATGAAGCATGTCATATACACAGTCGTTTTACAGCTGGATTTCACTTTGGGTTGCTCATAAGCACTCAATGGCAGGAATATTTTAGACTTGCAATCAGGGAAATTGTATTGCACAATATGCTTTATATGTTGTACACCCTGCTTAGATAATAACTCCTCCATCACTGATGTATCCTCTTGCTCCTCCCTCCTGGTTCGATCGTTGGCAAAGTAGTCCATTTTCAAAGGCTTTTCTTTGCTGTGGAACAAGAGGTATAATTAAATTGTATCCCAGTAGTGAAGGTTTCTAATGATGATGAGCCAAAACTAATTGTATTGATTTGTTTATTACTGGCTTAGGAAGCTCATCAGACAAATGGACTGAAACTATTTCTATATTCTTATCTGTTTGGTAAATGAGAAACAAATAACACTTCCATATGTCTGTTGCGTGGTGTCATGGCATTAATACTAATTCTGAAGATAGACTCAAGCACAGGAAGAGAGGTTATCCCTGGTGCAGTTTTCTACAGCTAACAAATGCCGCATTTTTTCCACATTTGTATTCTGGGATGAGCAAAAAAAGGACATTTTCTTTCTTTTTCAATATGGATGTTCTAACTGCCAGAACTGGGGAGTAACAGGCTGTGCCCAGAAAGTAGAAAGACTGGGGCAAAAGAAAGGAAACTGGTTTTATGTTTATGTCTCCCTTTGTTCTGCACATTTGTTCCTTGGCTTCTGTGTTAAACAAAGCTGGATGAATAACGTGCACTAAAAATGTCTATGAATATTCATTTTAATTTTTAAATTAATTTACTTCACACTCTCACATTAACTCTGCAAACAGTCAAGCAATCACATCTAGTATAAGCATTTGCAGAAAGTAAATTTCGCTGTTTCATGTAAGAGTTTTTGTAGAAGAGTTTTGATTTTGAATATGCAAAAATGTGTTACTGCTCACTCAAACAAAAGTATGGGGCAGACAAAAGTTTCTCTGTTCTCTGTGAAAAATACTTTTGTTGCATGATGACTTAAAAATGTTGGGCCTTTTATTGCTAAATATTTGTGATCAATTCTTAGAGCAACAATGTGTCCAAGTTCATTTAAACATTTAAACAAGTTGCTGATCTAAAACCATTGAAGCCGCCAATAGTCATTCATTGGCTTGAGTGTGCTTTGGATCAGACTCCTCATGGATGCAGTTGAGAACAATCAGAGCTAGGAAAAAAAGACTAAGTTAATTGTATAAATTGTTATTGTAATTGAGTTTGGGGGACTGATTGTATTGAGGCTGTGGGAATGTGGATTCCTCCACACTGAAGTGTTGACTTGGGCTGTGTTTTGTTCTTAGAGTAATACAAGTAAAGTGGCAATCCTAATTAGTTTAGAGCCTGAATCTGCTTCCTGTGGAAGCAAAAGCGAGAGTTTTTTTCTTAGGAGCTGCATAACACTAAATAAAATTGCTATTTATACATGTAGAACTGTCCCATTCCTTTTCTGAAATACAGCTTCTTCTTGCACTAGGCTATGTGTTTTCAATTACAAATGTTTGCCACATCTCACATCTCTTATATGCTGTAGCAGATGACACATTGTGGCAACTTTTGTTCAACTAGCAGGTTTTGGTCCAAAGAGGATTCAGTAAAGTTGGAGGGTGAATTACCCTTACATCCCTTGAGAAGCTGATCCTGTCAGCTTGGCAGAGCATAGCTCGAACTGCTGCACTGCATATTATGTGTAGACTGCGGATAAGTTAATAACACCAGAAGCAGAGCTGAAGGTAGAGGGAATTATACACCACAGTTATTAAACTTTGACCTTTATGATGCTTTAAAATTATAAAACACTTTAAAATAGGCATAGGATAGCACTTCTGTTGGCCAAACTGCCTCTCAATACAAAGCACAGCATTTATTTCAGCACCAGTTTCCATACGTAGCAGTTACAGACTGGTAGTGCCGCCTTTCTTCTGGTTGTGTTTTCTGTGAAGACCTGCTGCTGGAGACAGAATCTGGGGTGCTGTGATGTGAAGCATCACATCCTGCCTGTTCTGCCTCTTGTGCTCTCATTGCACAGCTGTGGTGCTTTACAGGCTTCAGCGTTAACCTCTGGCCCTGGAGCTGGTGCAAGGGGTCAGCTGAGGCATTTGCCTTTTTTTGTCAGCCACTGTCTTGTGGAATAAGCATAAACAGAACTGAGGAGATTCAAAATACTGTTTTCATCAGGACACCTTGGCTTTCTTGTTTTCACTGTATTCATGGAAGAGAAAGCCTCTTTTCACTGCTGTTGGTGTTCTTTTCAGAGTCATATCCAAGAGAGGTGATCAGATATAGAGGGTTACTTAGGGGCTCTGAGTTGCCTTGTGAAGCTGACTCTCTTCAGTGGCTGTAGAAAACCTGGGGAAAAGTGTCTCAATTAATTTGTGTGAATATCCTCTCTCACCATGCTGTTCCTTGTGCTATAATTATAAGGCAGCTTTTATTCCCTATTTGTTGCACTGATAGGTATGGGAAGAAGCACAGGTGTCAGGAAGCAAAAAAAAAATTCAAACCAGCTCCACGACTTTAGCTTGTCCCCTAAAAAATAGCGCAAAGGTAAATACTTTTCAGTTAGGATTTTGATTTGGCTCATTTTAAAGATCCAAGACCCTTTGCAAAATGTGAATGTTTCCCAGTTCAGGTTTCATAAGTTGCTATCTTTCCTCATCTATGCAGGGTTTAATGGCTCTGGATGATAGAGCTCACCACCGCCTTTGAAATTTTACACTTACAGAGGTAAAAAAGGTGCTTTTTTGTGGCAACAAACACAGTACTTTTTTTTCCCCAAGCTGTTTGAAAACCTGCCTATACCTTTGTGTGCAAACCATTATTTTGTTTAATATTTACAAAACTGGTGGAAGCTTTTGCATTTAAAATGGAAGGAGAATCAGAGGTCTTAAGAGCACTAATGAGCCAGTCCTGAAGGAGCCATTTCCATATGTCATGTTATTTGACTGAAGTTTGAGTTCAAGAAAAACGATCTTTCAGCCCCTTAGTATTCAGATATTTGCATGCACCCTCCAGTTTCTAAGTTTTGCTCCAGAAGTTAGCTCCTTGGCTACTCCAGACTTTAACAATACAAGCTCTGAAAATTCAATTTTTTTCTTTCACCTTGCAATAGTAAAAATACAAATTAAGAGATTGGTCCCACAGGTATAAAGAACACGCATTGAGCACCAGAGTTCTAAAGCAATAGGGGAGGTGCTCAGCACCAGGACAGGAGCAGCCAACACTTGCAAGGTCAGATTTTCTGCACTCATTTAAAAAGATCCAGTGGCATTTCGTTGCAGAGCTATTAGAAGAGCATAAAGCAAAAACTTCAAAGCCTTGAATAACACATTTTTATTTTTTTTCTTTCACTGTTTTTATGCCTTTGCCCTGCTTTCATGTTGCACAGATGTGAGCATTGTAGTGCAAAGCATTCTCAGAACTATGTGTGGCTATTCACTGTGCCCACTGTACCTCAGAACAGAAGAAAAGTACTGGCAGTGTCTCCTTATAATACAGAAGAGCAAAAGAAAGAGAAGTTTGTCACCTGTCAAGACTGTGTAGTGGTAATGACCCTCTCTGTGGTTCACTGGAGAGCAGCAGCTATTCCAGGGAGAAGCTATCCTGTAGAGCAGACATCCCCCTGGCTAAAATATCAGCTTCTTCTGGTGCTTATTCCACACACATTCTGGGAAGAAAAACCTTGGAGAGGGGTTTTACTATCAGCAAAGGCTGACAGGGCTCCCATTAGGTAAGGGACACTTTTACCTCGCGTGGCACTAACAGCAAAGTAAACAATCTCCTGAATGCTTTTGAAAATCCTTTCTTTTGATGCTGGGATGTTTGTAAATATGCAAACAAAGAGGGATGAAAGAGGACCAGAAGTATCAAGGGATTTTATTTATGAAGCTATTGACAAATACCTTTTGCTCTGTTTACTCACCTCTTCCCTTAAGGAGAAAGTAGATAGTGCCAAGGATTTTTATGACACCAGCTGAAATTCTATTATAGCACCAAAGCCCAGAATTTTGTTTATTTTAAGTTTCACTAAGATTGATATGTTTGGCATGGGATAGTGGAGAAGACATGAAAAACCAAGAGAGAGAAAAAAAACCTTGAAGGGGTCCTGAAGGCCAATTAGAGATGGCAGACAGTGTTTTCAGATTTAGATAGGTCTGAAAATTAAGGCACTTCAAGTTCATGGAAGCCTGTGAAATGAAGGAATCTAAAGCCATTATTTTTCCATTCTTTCTATCATAAAAATGAATCTTCAACTGGGCATATTATAGCTACTGTCAGTGGAAACAATTCAAATTCCTGTACCCTGCAGATAAAGAACCCCAAATTGCCTCTTCCTAAATATATCCTCACGGACAGCTCAAAAGCTGGATGGCCTTTGTGAGGAAGGCTCTCAGGTGCAGTTTGCACAGTCACAGCTGCTGTACCAAGACCAGCAGTGTTCCGGCATGCTTGAGTGCACATTCCCAGGGGGAACATGGCGAGTCTTGATGCAGACAGTAGTGAGGTGCTTGAGGACAAGTCTGGTTTGGAGGTGACCTATCCTTTTGCGAACCCAGGAGGATTTACTTGCTTTCAGAACTGTCTGTGCAAATCTGAAACCTCACTTGCCTAGTGAATCAGCCAGTGATAATTCTTTCCCTGTGTAGCTTTCACTACTGACTTCTTCTGAGAAAGAAAGAGCACTCATGCTTTACCTTCCTTTCACAGAGGAGAAATCTTGGCCTCAAATCTCAGCCGTCCAGCTCTTTTCCTCTTTATTTTTCTTCTTGCCCAGCCCTCCTCGACAACTGTCCAGCTTTGCTGTTGTAGGTTGAATAATTCAGGTGGAATGAACTGTGAGTTGAAACAACTGGACAGTGTTCCACCACTTGTCCACTTAAGTTATTTGCAAACTGTCCTGAAATAGGACCTTTGCTCTGGGTCTTAAATGGTTGCAGTGTTCCAGGTCGAGTTATGAGTGTGTAATATAGTAAGCAGTTGTGTTCAGTTTTAAATAACCATGCATGAAATACATTAACAAATTTTCCTTACTGTATAACTGAACATGTACTCTTTCATTTTGAGTTCTATTTTGGCCTGACACTAATGAGTCATGGCATTGCGTTAGATTGCACAAGAGTTTTCTTAATCTTTTTTTTAATGCTTCTTCATTGTACTTCATATGATTGGCTGCTCCTATTTATTCCACCTGCAGTTCCAGTTACCAAGTTCATGTTAAGCCAAGGTACATATTTGAGTGTCATAGACTCAATGTCTTATTTTCTGAAAATCTTAACTTCCCCCAAACTTCCATCAATAGCAACTTTGAAATCCATTTGCAATGTAAATGACTCCAAGTATCCTGCTGTGTTCCAGAATGCTTCCTTCTTATTTAATTGCCATAGACACTTTAGTTACTAATTAAGCTTTATTGTTTATGATATTGCATTTCATTAATAGTTGTGTTAAAATTGCATGTTCCAGCAGATATTTTGCATGTTAATGCCACTAGTGGGGTAGAATTCAGAATTGAGGGGAAAGAGTTAGTATCAGAGGTTTCAGGGTTGCCGTCTTAGAATCACATAGTGAAACTGCCCCACAAATACGATCTTGAAAAAAGAGGGTTCGTGTTTGAGTCTCATGTCCAGAGTCTTTCACTTCTCATATGATGGAATGACTTAAAGATTCTTTAATTGTAGTGAATACCAGAAAAGTCATCACAGTAATTTATAGAAGTGCTCCAGATTACATACACATATCTATGTTCATGTGTATTTGAATGAAAAAGAGAATGGTTACAAAACTTTGGAACATAGTTTGAACTAAGAATTTTTTAGGTTCTAAAAAACCCAAACCTGTAATTAAAGATATTAAGGGAAATGTAAGGCTGAAACTTTAGCTCTAGGTACAGGAAGGGAATGGGAAGTGTCTTAGATGGAGGGCAGCCAAGAAGTCACTGAACAGATAATATATAACCCAATTCTGTGATGATAAAGGTGCTTTAATTTCTGAATAGATGAGTTTTGCACCTCCTAGTCTCATGGATTCGGGGAGAGGATCATTAACATCCAGAAACTCTGAAGTCACTCATGGGACCTCCCTGTCCCCACCATTTCACTTCCCTCCACAATCCCAGTGTGGCCCATCAGCTTTAGTTCTTCAGCTGGTACTCCTGAAATAGCATCTGGCATGTGCTGGATCTCCCAGAGAAAATGGTGCATTGCAGTATCTGGTATCTGACAGTATGGAAAGCCACATTGATCCAGGTTGCTTTTCACAGCACAGCACAATTACACCAGGATCTTGTCCCAGCGAGGCTGTGTTTGCTTCCCTGTGCTGAAGAGAGGCCTTCTGCCTTCTCAGAGTCCTGCACAAAAACCCTCAGGGATGAGAGCATTGAGAATCTCACCGATGCTTCCCTGGAAGAAGGAGCACAAGGCAGAGGCTTCTCTGGACAACCCACCCTCAGTGTTGAATGCGTTACAATTCTCTCATTTCCAAATTTCAGCTGCATCTGCATTTGGGTGAAAAAGCTTGCCTATCTTGGACATTATTTCTTAATGGAAGCTGAGGCTTTCTTGCAAATACAACAGGTAGAGTACTCCAATTACCTGCCTGGCCCAAGTAAAGGTAAACAATACGTTTAAGTGAGACAAGTAATTTTGTGACCTCATCCAGCTGCTGTTGCTCCACACCTCAAGTACTTGCTCACTAGTGGCACACTCAGCACCGTTAGCAAGATACTAAACCATCGCTGCAGTCTTAACAAGTTCCTTTTTCTGGTTCCAGAGTAATTCTCCCGGGCTGAAGCTGTATTGAGCTGAGCCGGTGAGCAGAGCAGCCTGGTGCTGGATGCTGCCAATCCGCAGGGTGTGGAGTACAGGATTTGTCCTGCAGCTGAGCAATAGCTGTCTTTCACCTCCCCATCTCTCCTGATACAGCCCTTTCAGCTCATAGGGAAACTTTGGTCTCCTAATGACTTGCCAGACTGTGTGATTAAGAATGATTTCTTTTGTGGAGCAGCAGAAAAAGATTTCAAATAGATGTGATAATGGTATTGCATTCAGCATGTAAAGATCATTGAATATAAACGTGAAACGGAATGTACTTCTGTCTCACAGAAAATTGCATTTAGAACTTGTTGCCTACTTCGCTGCTTTTGTAATAATGCTTCAACCTCAGACCCTGAATCTCAATATAAATATGTTGGCATTTCACACAAAGGAATCAGAGAACAGCTATTATCTTGCAAAAGCTGAGAAATTCTGGAAGGTGCATTATGACATGATGGGATCCTTCCACTTGTGCCTTCCAGAAAGTCACAAAAGATACTTTTTTGGAAGAACTAATTTGTAAAGAACACTTTTCATAATAGGATGATGTAATGCTGATTTTTGCACATGCTGGCAAGGACACAGATCTGCTGCAAGAGGAAGAGATGGAGAACTGGGAAGAGAATAAATGCTGCGTTAGAAGGTCTGACTTTAGCATAGCCCAGAAGAGTTAGTAAGTGTCACCACAAATACATAATTATTTTTTATTTGTCAGCCATTGTGTGTAACATGTAGTGAAAATAAGACTAAGATTTACACATGTGGGTACCAAAAGTTAGATGTTCACTCCAGAGTTTGACAGTGATGAGATTTCCCAAGGTGCACCTGCCATTTCTGCTCCCATGACTGCATGTTTTCCTTGTGGAAATCTTCTACTTAATAAATAGCTTTAGTTTAAATTAATTCTGAGGTACAGCAACTTGACTGGTAGCTGCTGGATAGTTATTACTTTAGAAGGTCAGGCCATTTGGATAGACATTTCTTGAATTGTTTTATTACTGTGTAGACAGGAGACGTGAAACTTCTATGCACTTCACTTCTCTAGGTAAAGTTGAATGTATTTTGTATTGCACTGCTTTATTCTACACAGGTTTATCCTTAATTCAGAAAAGCAGAAGAATACTGAGTGTTAATCAGCTGTGTCAGTTTTCTGAATATAACATGATTATTATAGTTCATATTTGCATTAAACTCAAAATAGTGCATAACAGAGATTAATAAAAAATAAAAAACAATAAATCAAAATTCAAACCTCATTTTTATACTGAAACTTAAGGATTAAAAAATGGCCAGTCACACAGCTTGTACAGTTCTGCTTTGGAAATTACATTTATTAGTTTGCAGTGAGATGGAATTTTGGACCGTCAATAATTGCCATAGAATGAAAACCACATTCTGGCCCTCTTTTTTTGTTCCAGCACATCCTTATCACTACCAGAATGACACTTTGTGGGATATGAGCTGGTCTGACTATAGCTCTTCTTTTTCTGCTGGGAACTAAGTGTTCTACATCTCTCTTTATATTCCACAAAGTTAGGGTGCTGAGCAGTTTGCCTTGTGGAGACTGGAGTGTCACTCTGAAGTAATTTGCTGTGCTTGGCTTTGTAGATTTCATCAGCTTCCTAATGAACGTTTAAGGGGGGGAAAAATTCCAAACCTTTTCTGTCTTAATCCAGACACTTTTGTGGCCAGCATAAGATGTGTTTTAAAGACATCTGGACCATATATTATACACGGATTTTATAAAATTATTTTTTAGTATAAAATGATCTAACAACATAGAGAGTTGGAACAATGGAAGTTTAAGCTGGGATAGCTGCATGTAGATGTCCTTATCCATGTATCTACCTAATACTTGTACTCTGCACCACCTTGAGCTAAGGCAGCTTCCCAGTCTGAAATCCTGTTCTTATCAATTCAAATCCCTTTCCAATGCACAAGGTAGTTCCAGCTTCTCACACCATCCTCTGCCACATTCCCTAGTCCCCTTGCTTGTAGTCACACTTCCAGCCTATTCCAAAGATTTCCCGAAGATCCTGTGAGACATGGGTTGTCCTGGGTGTAGTTTCTCTCTTTAGGAAACAAAATGCCTCTTCTCTTTCATGCCACAAGCTATCAGCACCCAGGGTGCCCTGGTACCTCCGCAGGCAGTTCCGTGGGGTCGCAGCCGAGCCATTGGACTGACAGCAAAAAACAGACTTGTGTTTAGACAGCATGAGAAGTGTGCAGTGATACACTGTAACCTCCTGAATGCAAATATGTGTGACATTTCCATTTTTGCAGTTTTCAGGGGAAGCAGCAAGCCGGGTCATTGTAATGAGTTGGTAAACATCACACTGTATTACATATGAAATTCATTTCCCAGAGCTCAGGAGCAGGGTGTTAATGCAATGCTCCCTACTATGGTGTTTGCTTTGTGATATTGGTTCAATGCTGTGTTCTAAAATATTCGTATTCCAGTCATACCCTACCGTAGAGTTATTAGCCTAAATCTATGAAGATGAAAAAGATGAGCAAGAAAGCTAATTTCACTTTTGGTTTTCAATTCTTATGCATTGTAACAGAATGTGAATAACCTCATTACTATACAAATTTTGTGTGTCACATAATGACCTCTATACTGAGGACCAAAGTTTGCATAATTGAGGAGAGACTCACCTACAACAGTGCTGGAATTCATTAGCATAAGGCTGAAATAATGCAAAGAAAATAGCATTTGATGTCACCTATTTAAACTGAAGCACTAGGTGTTTTCTTTCCTTTGGACTTTTTAAAGTTATATGCTTATGATGGGGAATAAAACTTGTCCTACTGAATCTGGCACTTAGTGAGAGATGGTTCTGTAACTCCCTGGGTCTTTACATAACAAACAGAAAAGGGCTGTTCTTACGTAGCTTGGCAGTTTCTTGCAAAGATCAGTGAAGTACATGTTACCTAATAGGTTTATTTTTATAGGCGATGTGTTAATATATTTATCTTGACTTTTAAGTGTTCATCCTCCATTATAGGTTCTCTGTGGAAATTAAAGTATACCGTAGATCGTATCCACTGTAATTAACAAAATACACTGTAATTATCTGTTGATCTTTTTCGCCTATTAAATAACTACTGGGATATTTCAAAGCTGAGTTATTTTTGTATTCCTTGAGATAACCCTACTGCAAAATGTTGGTAATTCACTTAATATTGCAGCATAGATCAACTTTGGAGTGTTTCATGTCTCCTCTCTCTTCTCACTGTAATGTTATGGCAATTCTATTGACTATCATTCTGTTAAAAATCACATTTCTGAATGGCACCTGAATCCTGCCAGCTGATGACAGCATCCCGGGGTATGCAGTTATCCAGGATCACTCTGCAGGCAGCTATTCCTTTCATCCTGCTTTTTGTCTTTACCATGACTGCAGACAGAAATTTTACATGAATTGAGGGAATTCAAAACCTGAGTTGGAAAAAGGAACAACTCTTATCTAAAACCTGCAGGTGGTTAAACCTACTTCAGTGCAGCTGCTCAAAATGAGAGAGTTGTGAGCCCAATGGTAATAAGCACAAACATACAAAAACAATCCGAAAAATGGCAAAATAGTTCTGCTTACCTTCATTGTAGGTATAAGTATGCATGTGTGAATGTTTGTAATGTAGCCGCGAACAAATGCACCAGGTCTTGCTTACTGCAATGTTTCCCAAACGTTTCCCTTTTCACAAGTGTTAATTCTAGCTAAAACAGAGGCACCTTGCCAGATTTTTTAATATTACCAGCTCTGTGGTTGTATAAGAAGTATGAGGGTGCAATTTGTTGTAGTGTTTTATCGGAAATCAAGGTGAGCCCAAGTGGAATTATATAGATGTCAGGGTTAATTTTCTTACTCTTTGTAGAAAAAACATTACATCAGTTTCCTGCAAACTTGAATTTCCAGTGATAGTAATATCTTGCAGCCATGCTTGTGTGTAATGTAGCAGTGTTAAATTCTTGTCTTCAGAGATTTATGCAAGTCGTTATTTAAAAATAGAGATCTGGGAGTCACAGCTAGCTAATTAATCTCTACCAAGGAAAGCTAAGTGCTTGGCCTTTCAGGCATCCTGTGATGGCTGAGTAAGCTTGCAATCCCATAAAATTCTCACTTCTATGTTGTTCAGCTTATTCTTTTTTTCACTGTTTTTTTGTGGGGGAGTGGTTTGTTTGTTTTTGTTTGTTTGTTTGTTCTTTTGTTATGTAAAAATGAGATGCTGAACCAATCAGCTTATTGCAGACACAATTTTCATATATTTGCATGGATCTAGTCCAGAATTTGACATGAAGTGGAAATAATCAGTGTACTGCTCTCCACCATAGACTGAAGATTTGTCAAGCATAAGCTTGTCAGGAATGTAACCAGCCAAGTATTGCATTCAGATTGTGTATGATATTAATTTACCACTGCAATAATTCAGCCTTCTTACCTGATATTATTGTGTTTTTCTTTTGGTCTTGTCAGGATGTTTCTTGACATCTGCTGTCATTTTGCAGTTAATTTTTAACATCCCTATGGCCAAACCTGAAAGCTGACAAATTGTTAAAATAATGCAAAAAAAAAAAAAAAACAACATTGTACTAATTCATACTATCAGTAAATAGAAAAGGTAAAACCACTTAATAACTTGATTGGTAAAAGTAATGTTCTCATAGCAACTGACAGAGTGAATAGCAGTAGTCCCCAATTCCCTGTAAACAAAAGTAGGAGGTAATCAAATGGCTCCAGTCCAGCCAGCAGAATCTTATTGGTTCAAGATAATCCTTTGTAGGTTAATAAGCAACTAATTATTTTTACAGTCATAACAGCATGTATGGGAATACTCCAATCTTCATTTGGCTGGAGCCTGAATGACATGTAGTTTCTGGCACACCAGATTGGAGAAATGCAGTTCACAGGAGTGAATCAATGTCATGATCTCCCTCACAGCCTCTTTATTCTGACAAAGACATTATTATTAATTATTTGTTTAGTTATTAGTAACTCTAGTGAAGAATTAAATTAATTATGTTCTTTTAGATGTATGTATCTATAAATTGATGTTATCCATCTCTGTGGAGGCAAGAGTTACAGACTTTAACAGAAGATTGTGTATCAAATTTTTAATATCTCTGCTAAGGTTTGAATTTCTGCAATAGCTGTAGGAAGGTTTAGATCTAACTGCAATCACATAAAGAAAGTAGATATGAAAAGGACGTTCATGTCAGGCCACAATTCCCTTTCGTGAAGGCAGATGCCAGTTCCATGCAGGGCAGTGGAACCCTGTGCTAAGGAGAAGAAATGAAACTTAGGTAGCAAAGCACATGGGGCTTTTGTACAATGATGAATCTGTGTCTGAATGTCACTAATATTAGGTTACTTTTTGAGCCTCTTTCTTCTATATATTTACACAAAGAAAGTCTCTTTAACCTCTTTCTTTGCCCAGCAGAACTGGTGTCACCACTGTAATATTCTGACATATTTTACATATTTGAGTACATTCACCTTCCAGGTGAAGGCAAATACATTTGCTAGTCTCCATTCCCACAACTGTTTGGAAGTACAACATTTCTGGATCAGTAAGCAAGAAAAAACAAACATCTCACACCAGTCAGTCTCTATGATGCAGAAAAGATAGATGGTGATGCCCTTAATCAGTTTTATGTCTAGCAAACTCAAGTGGTAACCCCTCAATAATTGCTAATTTTTATCCCTTTATCTGAGCAGCGTGTCTTGTTTATCTCACACAGTGCCAGTCTTCCAGTTTAAGACTGAGATGCCGTTATCTTAATCAATTCAAATGATTCAAATTATACAAGTGGCTTGTTCTGACACAGAACTAGGTGAAGGCTTTTCTTTTCTACCCATGCTGTATTAGTGAGCAGTGCTAAGTGCAAATTACAACCAACTTCCCCATTGAAAGATGATTTTGGTCAAGCAATTAGATGCAATTGTTCATGTGTTTTTTCCTTAGTCAATGCTCAGTCTTTATAATTTTTGTGAAGCATAGTCCTTACGGCTTCTTTGCTGTATTTGAAATAAAAACTGTTGAGGTCTTTTTTCGTTTCTGTCAGGAAGATTTGACATTTTATCCAGAGCAGGGTTTTTAACTTCCTTTTTCTTAGTGTCAAATGAAAGGAAGAAAATTGGTAAAGGTATTTATGATCCTGTAAGGTAGAAGTGAGAATAATTCTTGTTCTTGCAGAGTCCTTTTATGAGTATTCAAGACATTATGCTAATTACAGGGTGGCCATAACTGTCTGTAGGGAGGAACAAACTGATGCAGGTGTGATTAATATCCTGATTCTGCTTATAGTGGTTTTAGTCCTGCATGTCAAAGTTGATGGAAGAAGATTCCCTAACTCATGTGGGAAGTGGATTTGACTGTCCCTGCAATCCAAGGAAAACAGCTCGAACTGTGCTTGTAGAGTGTCCTACATTACTATTTAGAAAGATTTCATTCCTCATCTATCCACATACCTTAATGACATCTTTATAATCTTCTTTTCAACTTGTCTCCTGTGGGAAATCCTGTGTGAATATGGGCTAATGCTGATATCTAGGCTTATTTAATGAATTCAGCTGTAATAACAAATTTTCTAAAAAAACCAACCTGTGGAGTCAGCTAGGATGCTTGTCTTTTCTAAAGTACTAGAGGAGTACTGCTATGCTACCAGCTGCTCAACATAGGCAGGTATTCTTTAATATTTCTTTAATATTAAATGATATTTCTGCCTTTCTAAGAAATTTTGCTTTTATCTATTGTAGCTAGTCCTTCTGGTGAAAACCCAGTCCAGAGTGGCCTCATAGGGAGAAATACTTACCTCAGTAAATACGACTGAGGAGACAGATCTACACTATGGACATTGCTTCCATTCTTCTCTTCTATTTCACTCTTCCTGACCATTTATGACAAAGCTTATGTAGCCTAATGTAAGCAACTCTGAGCCCAAAAGAGCAGGAAATAACTAAATATAGTAACCAGAAAATCCTTTACCAGGAGTAAATATGTGCCTAAATATTGTTTAAATTAATGAAATAAATCATAATGTCTGGATCTGCTAGTTTTAAATTATCTAGTGAAATCAAAGCTTTTAAATTAATCTTGAGGGACAGAGATGGTGCAATTCCCAGAACTTTTTCCAGACAGTGAATAAAGACAGTTTAGCCTGACCTCTGGTTACATTTGTTTACTTTTTATTTGTGAAAAATACAGGGAGGAGTGATACAAAACTCTCAGGAGTTTACTCCATGATTAACCGTGACGTAATTGACAGAGGAAAACAGCAACAATTCATGCAACCAGTAATTAATCTCTAGCTTTATGGCCTCATTTGCCAACTGTCTCCATATTTGACAGTGAAAGTGACTTGCAGAATGTTTAATTTCCACAGTGACAGCTAAGGTATAAAACCAGATTTGAAGATAAACATCTTCCGTGGCTTTTGCTTGCGAAAAAGAGTAGCCAATTAAGTGTGCTTGCTTAGTCCTTGCAAATATTTGCTGTAGGATTGACAAAGGAAATAGAACATTTTCCTTGTCTGGGCAGGAGTCCCACCTCATTGCTCCCCTCTGTTGTGTGTGTTCAGGAGCCTTCTCAGTTTCATAGTATGGAACCATGCAGGTATTTTAGTTTTCTCTTTTCTCTTTTGCCTCTGTGTGTTAAAGGGCCAAATCACATGAGATGCTGACGGCCTCCCAATAGGAACTGCGTGCCCTAGCAGGACATGGGCAGTTTGATGTATCCCAGGAGACAATTTGCACCTCTTGGGATTGGTAAAACAAGTAACTCAGAGATCCGGCAGCAAGCAGCTGCAGTGAATTCTTTCCAGAAAGATTTTCTCCATATTGCAATGGGAAATATTTTTATTGCCTGTTTTTGTTTACAGGCAAACTTTCCTATCTGTCCCGCACCACCTATAGGAGAAAATTTCTCCCCTCTGCTCTGCCCTGACAATTTGAGATTCTGTCCACGTTCTGCATGCTCTGGACAAGTAAAACAATCTGCAAACAGACAGCTGCAACCCAGAAAGGAGAGCAAAATTTTACCATAAAAGGAGAAATTAAATTAATGTCCTGTTCACCTGCATTTGATTTTTAAAGTAAATACATTTGATATGTTTCCTGTTTAGTACTATTGAAAGGGCAGTTTCCTGACACCAGTTATATAAAACATTCAGGAATGTGGACTCTGACATCTCTGTATGTAACAGGACTGTGATTGTCAGAATCTTCTTTTTTATTAAGTTGGAGGTGGTAAGGGAAAAAGATTTTTTTCTTTCTGTAAGTTTTAATGTGCTTTTGTTTTGAACTTGTCATGTTTATTTGCCTGTGAGCTTTGTTCTGATTTTTCTTGAAGATTTCTAGTAGCAATAATTGTTTGAAACAAGAAGATTCATGAGAACTGACTTCCATTTTAAACATCAATTCCTGTGAAATGAAAGGAAATTGCAACGTGGGTGTGGGCAAAGAGGACTGATGCGTCCATACAATGCTCTTCTGCTCAAATGGTAAATATATTTTCATGATTAATAAAGAGAGAGTAGAAGCCATTGTACTCTGTTAGGGTTTTGTTGATGGCTGCTCCCCAGAATGCTGAAAAGATGCTATCAATACTCTTGACACTCTGCTTAATCAAGATGTGACCCTCCAATGCAACCAGACAGTGTGCTAGTTTCAGAGCTGGAACAGGGCTGTAGTTAAGAGAGATGTGGTTGTTGTTTTTTTTGGTTGTGAGATTTTTTTATAATTTCATTAAAATTTAATCAGTGCCATTAAATAATATTTAATGCCACTAAAGTGCTGTTGGATACAAATAGGAAATCAATTAACTTGTGCTCTGGGTGGCTGTCAGCTGTGGAACTGCATAGGTACCTCAGGGTGAAGGGCTGCACCTTGCACAGCAGGCCAAATCAGATCAATAATAGTATGTTTAGTTCAGTTTTTAAAATTGCTCTTGCTTGGAATATGCCAACGGGCACCTTCAATATCAGATCCGTGGCTTGGAACAAGAAGTTTTTGAGTGCACCCTTATAATGTTTGCAACTTGCTAAGTATTTTTGCTCCTTAGGTGCTGCCCATCAAAAGCCAAAATTACAGGAATGGAGATTCCCCTGGGCAAGCTGCAAAGATATGTCAAATATACAGCATGATCTTAGCCTGGTGGTGGAATTAGTCAGGCCTGCTCCTTGATGTCCTTTCCAGCTTGAACAGGAGGTCATCGCTGCTGGCTCAGTGCAGTCAGCCCTGTCTGTGTACAGATATGCTGGTACAGGCGTTCCGGGAAACTGTGGCAATTGAGGCAGGTCTGGAACTAAAGCACACTCTGGCCTCTGTTACAGCCAGTCCCCAGTGGGTTAATGGAGTAGCTTCCTCTGAAGGATTTAGGATGATCCCATTAACTGGAGTGGATATTTGTTCACATTGCCCACCTGTGGGGGCGGGGGGAAAAGGGATTACAATCAGTAGGCGCTGGCAAAGAGAGCTCTGCTGACTGTCAGAATGCTGAATGTCTTTATAGGACTGGGGAAAACTGAGCAATTCTGTAAAATTTCACAGAGTCCTGACCAGAGACTTAGATCTTCCTTCAGAAACTCCATGTGAGGTGAGTTTTCACATAAATTCAAACTATTTCAAACACTCCCCCTGGGTCTGGCCAGAATGCATTTGACAATTCCTTGCAGCTGCTTAATTCCAAAATAATTACCTTTGAGATTTCCTTCCTGATTTTTCCGTGTAAGCTGCACTAAGCTATGTAGATAAGAAGCAATCTATACATTCTGTGTATAGGAGTAAATCCGAGACTATAACACAGATGGACAGAAGCAAGCAAAAGACTCAATTCTTGTAATTTAGAATACATTGCAATGTGAATCCTGCTGAGTTGAAATATCTAATTTCCAAGAATTTCCTGGGGCAGGAAGCATGGGGCCGCTCTATTCCACACCAGTCACATCAGTCTACAAATTAAAAACTAATGAAACATGTTTAAAACAATTACACACACCTTTTCTGAGTTCTTCACACAATAAATGTGTGTAAGCTATCCAATGACTAGCAAGCAATTTTTTGCTGAAAAATATAATGATAGTTAAAAGTGGTGCTACATAATTGTGCTGAAAATGTGCTTTTCCCCTCTGATCACACAAAGATGGCTTGATCAACCTTCTGTCATCTATAGGTGGCAGATGGAAGGATGTAGTAAGTCTTTCCCTTTTGGATGTCGTTCCCCTTGATATTGAAGCCTGTTTTACTCTATTTGCTCTCTAACACCTTGCCATACCAACAGTACCAGTTCCGATCGTGCTTTCTTCAAATAAAAAAAAAATTAATGATACATCGAAATATTCTTGCCAGGGCCTTTGAGCACTTACCCTTTTGGAGCAGAGCTGTGGACTATACAACCATTGCATTAAACATTTGGTCCCTGACAGGTAGGTGTGGGAGCTGTTGAATATGATGGAAGGAAGGAAGGAGGAAAGGAAAGGAAAGGAAGGAAGGAAGGAAGGAAGGAAGGAAGGAAGGAAGGAAGGAAGGAAGGAAGGAAGGAAGGAAGGAAGGAAGGAAGGAAGGAAGGAAGGAAGGATTGTATCAGTGAGGGTGAAGAACTGAATACCCCACATTAAGGAAAAGCAAGATGATCACTGTGTGCAGCTGAAAGAGCTATTCAAACCATGTAGTATGAGCATGTTGCTCTGTTTTGTGAATTTAGCTCCTCACACCATCTCCATCCCAGCATGAGAGAAGTCTGTAAGCTCAGTGCAATTGTATCATAATTTGGATCTCTACAGGAGACTGAACTCGCATCACCAGAATGCATCAAGCCAATGCATGTGTCAATGCACAGTTACATATACACACCACGGTTACAGGCCCATGGTGACATTTTTCAAACTAATATATTGACAGACTGCCAGGATATTTTTTAAGCATATCCAGAAGGAAAAAGAGTATTTCAATGAGGAAGAAAACCCAGCAGAATGCTGACACCCAAGTACATTACTTAGTGTGCAGTTGCATTAATGAACCATTACTTCAAATCCCAGGTTTGCCAATAGTGTCACTGTTCGTTTATCAAGGCAGAATCATCCTGGATGTGAACAGAATGCCTGTATAATAGGTAACTTCTCAATCCTCCTATACCGTACATTTCCTTGAGCCCATTACAAAAGATTTATTTTTAAATTGGAAATTTTTTTTTTCAGCTGGGCAGAATGAGACTGTTTGTTGAACAAATGGTGTTGAAATCCCCAAGGCTCTGACTTACTTCAATAACGACCAAGACTACTGCTTGAGCCAGCTGATGCTCTTTTAATGAGTGCTGCTTGTCAGAGGATCATATCTGCAAGTTGCTGTATAAAATAACCGTTTTCCATGAGTTCATAAAGCAGTCTCTCGTTTGAAATGGATGAAGTGTTGTACCAATCTCTGCAGCACAAAACAGGCACTTGTTTGAACTGAGAGGAAAAGAAAATCCTAACCCGAAATATTTGACAGGGGTTTTTTTCTTCTTTTTTAAAAAATTGTTTTCCCTGTCTATGACAGACGGCTTTGTGTTCGCACACAACAAGCTCAATTGGTTCAAGGCAAAAAATGCTGAAATATGAGCTTCAAAATGAATTTCAGCTTTGGCCTGATTGAATTAATACAAGCATGACGGGTTGCTTATTTAGCAAAGTGGGTGGACAGTATGATTAAGCCTTTTCCTGTGACAAGACATCCTAAAAAAAGTCTCTTGCTGTCCCTTGTAAGGTTTTTCAAGGCAAATCAAGAAGAGACTCCTAGATAAATCAAAATGACAAGTTCAAAACATTTGAGTCCTTTTTTAAAGAAATATCATCTCCATAACAAGCCCAACCTTATTGATGTTGCATTCTGACAAGCACAACCACTTTGTGGTTTTGTTCAGTCTGTGGACCTGGTCATACCATGTAATTACTGTACTGCTACCACTGGGTTCAAAGCTAGGATCACAAAGTTAAAGAACAGCGTTTAGTAGCCCTGCCATCAACCTGTTCTTTTTAATATACATGTTATTTATGGCTCCAGGTTAGGTTATACCCTTGAATATCACATTTCTCACCAGAAACAGCAATGAGTAATTGGGTACTGCAGGGTTTAATGTGCAATACTGAGTCATTTTGATTAGACCCATATTTTATCACTCATGCTTTTAACATCTAAGATTTTTTAAACTACAACACTCCATACACTTGATATTAATGTGAATTAAGGAAATCAGGTTCTAACATGCTCCAGTACCTTGAGTTTTCTTTGTCCTGTGCATATCAAATCCACTGAGATCACTAGTAAAATTCAGCTTGTACTTGTGTACAAACTACCTCTGTCCTATGAAAATGAACCACTAAAGTTAATTCAGTTTTGTTCAGGGCCTTGAACAATGTAAGTAATGAATCTTTTGGACAGTTAATTCAAGCTGGACAAAAATAGAATCCACTTAAATGTTATAACTGCTTGAATTGAATCTTACCAGCCTTGATAGGTCTGAAGATCCAAGCCTCAGTGGATGAGATCTGCAGCTCCCAGCTTTGATCTCAGTAGAGAGAAGTGATGACTTTGTCTCTGTTTATTCAATGAAATTACTGCCCTAACTTACTTTCTGATCAGAAACATAAATACATAATTCTGTTTTGCTCTAAAAGGAATTTTTACATTTGTAAACTTTTCTCCGTTTTGCAGATCTTACATCCAGGCTGATTAAAATCATGAAGCAGGAATAATAAGGATTTCCCGCACAGAAAATTGTGTATGTTAGAGATGTTGGTTGAATGTTTCACCTCTATTAACCTCGTGTCCAAACCAGCAGAGAAGTGGGAATGTTTACTTATCATAGGAATTCAAACTAAGATGCTTTCCCTGTGAGCAAAAATGCTCACCAGCTTTATTTGCAAGGGTAAAGTCTTATGTTGTTTATTGCATATGTTACACTCACTCTAATTCTTCAAATTCTGTGATTCTGTGAAATTATTTGGTATTCTTAATATTGGGAATAATAAGAAATAGTCTCACTGGTGTTTAATTTTAACTTCAAACCTGGTTAAACTTCTGTTCCTGTCCATCTGTCTCAAGTTGTCACAGATTTTCCAATGGTAACTAAGCTGCTGTGTTATGTTTTAGGCTCTATATGTGATATTTAGCATGCTGCATCTGTTTGCTGTTCCAGATTACACAGAATGCAGCCTCTAGCATATTTAATGCCTGTTTCACCTGAATGAAAAAGGGGACAGCATTTTAAAAGATAAGTTTTCCTTTGTCACATTTCTTGCTTTTATTGTAGATTATCAGAGCCTTTCCTCCCTCACATGTAAGCAAAGACAGATATAGAGAAAAATGAGTTCTGTGAACCACAGGAAGATTTTTCTTTGTTGTTCTATTAATATCTGTCTGGAATAAAATGAAAAATTCTGAATAAATGACTACAGGCATTTTAGAACCTGCAAAATTATTTTTTAAACAGGACTTTTGCTTAAAAAAATGGAATCTGAACATGTGTGTAATGGAGCCAGACTCACAGAGGAAAATTACAATTTCTATGTCTAGCACCTGTCAGGTTTCTTCAAGAGTCTAAATTGCATGTATTATCACTGATAATACTCCCAAATAGACCAATCAAAGCCTGATTTTCAGACGTAAATCTTAGAATCCTTTTGAAGTCCAGATTTAAAGCATGATCACATGTTATCCGTCAGAGGTCACTCACTACCCATTAGATATGTTTGCAACAATTGTAGCTTTGGAGCATGGTAATGACAAGAAATACGAGAGAAACTATCTTCCACCATTGAACAAGGAGTGATAACAGGACCAGAAGTAGTACTAGTCCTAAAACTTTGCTCTGTGCTCCAGTGCTTTCACACCAAGCATTTGGAGATGATACTCAGCCTCACAGTAGGGATTCTGCTGAAACTTATGCTATGATACTGGGAGCAGTGCTCCGAGCAGGGAGCAAACATATTGCCCTATATATCATGATTAATCCAGGACAAAGAACAGATGGCAGGAGAAGGAGATGGATTCCATGAATATGGAGTGGGTGGCAATTGTACCTGGTCCAAGCTTTGAGACCTGAAAGAGTCTATTGGTAAATAGTGATAAATGTGAAGGGATTATTTCCTGCATGTTACAAGAAGACAGAATGGAGTTGTCAGCTACCTGACAACTAATTTTTATACATGAGCTTTTTTTTATGGCTGCTTTTATTCTGTGATCTGTTGTTTTATTTGTTTGTTTGCTGCCAGGCATTCACTGTGAGATTTCAGGATTCCCAGTTTATGAAGAGATGGCTTTATGTAGGGAAAGCCTGGGAGACCAGGAAAGCTTGGTTTCACAGTTAGAGAAGATGAATTCTCAACTAGTAGTGAATGTTTAAGCCCTGATTTTCAGGAAAATGAACATAAGTAAATACATTTAACTTTCCTTTGAGTTTTGTCCCTCAAAGTTAATTCTTTCACGTTGAATTTGTATTGATAATTCCTTTTCCACACCACAGTTACTGTGTCAGGAGGAGGAATGCTTTGAAAGATAGAAGAGGAAAATACTCCAAAGGAAGTTGGACTGCTGGTCTCTTGAGACACCCAGTGTATAGATTTTGTTGGCTTGTGAAATGTACATCAGTCACACCTCCATTTAGATCAGGTCTGGCTTGTTTCTGAGACTTAGTGTCATAGGCAGCGAGTAACACCTCTACAGTGGAGAGGTGACATTTCAGTGGAGATGCCAAGGTGTAAGCATGGATTAGTTCAAGTGACCTTTTCTTGGCAGATGACTTAGAAGGTGCAAAATGGTTCAGCAGATTCCACAGGAATGCATCCAGGTTTTTATTCCTTTGCACTTACAAATTAATTAATTAATTGCTGGGTTTCATAATTTTAATTGCTGTAATACTAATTTTTATTCCAGAAGAAACCAGAATGGAAATGATGTAAGTTTCATTAATAGATTTTTTCTTACTGTTTTCTTAGGAGATTTTATCTCAGAACCTAATACATATTTTAGAGCATAATAGTTATACACTTCCAGAATATTTTTATTTCTCTTTGCAGGAAAACGATATGAGTTTCAGACTTTCTCACAGGAAAGCTATAAAATAATTTCTGCTTCATTTTAAAGAAATATTTGCAATATTTACAACACAACACTTACACTGTTTTTCTTCTAAATAATTTCTGTCTCTTGCTAGAATTTAGAAAAAGACCATCAATACTTTTTTTCTATCAGCAAGATGTTACTTCAGGTGAGGCCCATGCTCATTAGTGGGTGCCATACAAGGTTAAATTTAGCATACTGTTTCTGTATGATATATAAATTCTGTAATGAAAACTGGTTATTCTCTTTTGCCTTCACAACTGATCACTTGCCCTTTCTAGACCAGTTCATTTAAGTTTTTGAAGATCTACTCAAACTTTTTTGAAAAGAACATTTTGTAAAATATGGAGAACAAGAACTGCAAAATCCTCAGGAACATAAGGGCAATTTATTGACAGGAATTTTGCACCATTTGGGGAGATGGGGTTGAACAATATCTGTCTCTTTTCTATTTCTTGTTTGTAGAAGCCTGGATCCTCTGACAAGACAGTCATTTTCTTGGCTGTTTTGTAGTGCAGTTGAACTCGTTAGAGGGAAGAATATGCAGGGCTGGCTGAGCAAACAAACCTCTGTGAGAATTTGCGCCAATGAAGGATGGCACTCTGGGAAATCAGCTTCCCCATATTTCAGACCTGTGTTCAGTGAAAGGATAGTCTGCGCAGCAAAAGAGGATTTACTGGGTTTTAATCCTGTTTGAAATTCTGTACTTTGAAAAGTTCTCTATGCATTCAGGCTAGGATGAAGGTTTTTCTTTGCATACAAAAATGAAGCATACATCCCACTTAAGTATTTGGGGGTAGAAACAGACAGGGATTTTCACTTTCTAGGTGGACCTCCATTTGCTTTGCCATCACAATTGCATATTGCTGGCCCATTGCCCACCCCTAAGGGAGTCATTCAAGAACTGCTAGGACAAATTCCATACCAGCAGTCATGTTGCCAATGCCTGTGTATGCCCTGTGGGATATCCCATAACTTGTCTCTGTAACTTGTATATGCCAAAGTCGTTGTTTTCCTCTTGTCCTGTAGTCTGTGGTGCGTTGTCAGTGCAATTTATTGAGAATTAGATTTATCTTTTGTCAATTTGCAGCTTATTCTGATCTTGATACTATGATTCTGGAGACAGCTGTGTTATCCATGAGCAGGCCATTTGGATATCTGACACAGCTTCCATGTGCTTCAGTTAGTAAATCAGAATCACAGAATACTCTGAGTTGGAGCAGACTCTTAACATGAGTGTCCCATGCAAGGATCAAACCCACAACTCTGGCATTACCATCACCGTGCTCTAACCAGCCAGTGCCTGCTGCATTCACAGGTGTGTGAATAGTTTAATAATTCTGTTTGCAGAAAGTACTTGGAACAAAGCTCAAAAGGTTGTTGTTTATTTTGGAGCACTCCAAAATATAAAGGAATGTAATAATTCAATACACAACTTTGTGCAAATTCTAATTTTTATTTCTTGGGCAGTTGAAGCCCTCTGTCCACAAAGTCATTCAGGTATAAGTGCAGTGCAGTTTAATGTCAGACCAAAAGCCAAAAGAGATCACAAAGAACATAAATAATTTTACTTCATTTTTATGGAATTTTGATAAAAATTAATTTGGATTTAAACTTTTTTCCTTCTCCTACAAAGAGGAGGGAAGAAAAAAATTTATTTTCTAGAACATGCCTCTTCAACCTGCTGCTGCAGAATGAAAATCCATCTTAATGTAAGCCTCCACCTAACCACTTTGTCAAATATCTTTTCTGCCGCTTTTCATTATTGTTTTTGAACAAAACTGAGCACCTAAGGCAAAGTACTGAAAAGCTCACAGCATTATTTGCTTAGGGAGGAGTGCTTTAGTAGTGGTCTTGTCTCAGGTTGGCAATAGTCTGTTGCATTGTATAATATTTGAATTGTGAGAGTTTACAGCCACTGTTCAGGTAAATAATAGTGTCATGCCAGGTAAAAGATACAAAGAGGTGAATTGAATGATTTAATCAAAGCTGAATCTGCTACTCAGGCTCCTGGAGCGGCAAAGAAATTACCCTTACAACAATGATCTTTGTATGTGAATATCGGGCATGCTTCAATCAGGCTGGAAAAGATGTGGTTCCAATAATTGTCTTTATAGACACAGGGCCATTTTGAAGCTATTTACTTGTACATAATCACAAGATCAGATATTTTGCTCTCTCCTGGTGGATTTATTTTTTCCAGTTTCCTACTTATAGAAATTCTAAGAAGCTGCTTTACCAGGGCTCAGAAATGCACACTCCTGGAGGGCCAAGATTCACATTCCTGGCCACACTTCTTCAAGGTGCAGCCACTTCCTAAACTGTGGTTCCTGCTGCAGTGCTTCCAGTGTCCAGGAGTTGGTCTAGTCTGGTTATTTTGCTCACAGCAGGTTAGAGATCTGCGCCATGCGCTCCAGAATTGTGTGGGATCAGACACCTCCAGCGGTTTGGTGTTGACAGCTGGAGCAGTGACATCCCACAGCCCACAGCTCGTCTCAGGCAGGGTCTGACAGGCTGCTGAGCGTGAGTGGGGATGGTACATGAGCTCAGCATAGATGGAACTAAGCTGCACAGCGCTGGCTTTGTCCACCCCTGCTTTACTTTTTCTGCTTGTTGATGATAATATCTGTCCTTACATACCTTGCATAAAACTATGAGGGCTTGTTTACGTGCAGCATCAAACTGCTTTAAAAGGAACATGTTGCCAATGTAGATTTCACCTTTGGATTGCAGTGTGTTTTCCCATGGTTCATTTTCATGCATTCATGCAATTCAGAATCACATTTCATATTATTTATGCACTAGTGAAATAAGTTATCAAGAAGAGATGATCTTATATTTGAAATGCCTTCATTCCAGACTCCCTTCTTAAAGGGAAACTCCAGAAATCAGTAGAAAAGAGTTTTAAAAAATGTTCCAAAGAGAAATGAGGTTTGAGTTATGTGCTCATTTACTGTGCTATTTGAAGACTGAGGGAGCTAATATCTAGCATCTTTTCAAACACTGCTCTGTACAAAATACTTCCACTCCAGTTGTTTGTTTTCTGTTGCTTGCCTGTATAAACTCTGTTTAGATGTTATGGAGTCTGCCTAGTCTAAATTGTATTTTACAAGCTAGAGGTGGGCAACTCATTTTACAGTTGGGGAAAAAAATATTTCGGAATAATCCTTTGCCTGCACTCAGAGAAATCAAATAAAATACAAAGGAACAAAGCTTCTGTCAAGTTCAGAGAAGTGACAGCTCCCTGTTTGAAGAGCAGCTCTCTGGTTATACTTGTACAAATGAATGGCAAACTTGAGTCATCTCAGTTAAGATATTCTGTCTTCTTCCTCCACCTGTAGTGTTGTTCTCAACCTTTTGAACAATTGCTGAAACTATAAAGTAGTTTAATTTATATTCCTTCCCCCACAAGTACATTTTTATTTCTTACATCCTCTTAGGAACAAGCTGAAGAAAACAAAGTCATAATGTCACCACTAAAGTCATTCAACCTTTACAAAGTATGATCTTCGGGTGTATAAACTGGTGTAACTCTGCTGCTTTGCCTTGTAAGGGTGAGAAATACTCTGGTGGATTCGAGTGCATTGTGTGTCTGTGGTATCTGTAAATCAGCCGGTGTAATCTGTGTGTGTTACATAGGCATGCAGAGGCAGTGCATGACAAAGTGTGTAATAATGAATACTGCACAATGGAGGACAATATTGCACAGCATAAAGATAAAGGATAATGACATTGCTCTCAAATAACAAACCCCTGAGCAATGCTGGCAAACCTAAGAGGAGACGTAAGACATCTTCATTGTTTCATATGGTAATAATCTGTGTGTGCACGTGGTTTTCATACTGATCCATGGATATAGAATACTATATGAGCTGTTCAAGAAGAAGCTACCTGTTATATAGAATAATTTCCATATGAATGGTTTAGGGTTGTGTTTTTCTTGCTTTGCTTTTCTGAGATCTGCAATCTCTAACACTGGCTTCTTATCACAAACTTGCAGCCATACAACCTGATCTCATCGGATCAAACAAGTTAAATGTAGTCAGATCCGGTCAATGCTTAGGTGAGCAATTTCCAAGGTAATTCAAGAATGCATTGGGAAACCGCTCCATACCAGTATCCCTCTCTTGCCAGCATTGAACAAGCATCTCCCGTATTTCTGGGGAGTTCACTTGATACGTGGTTCTTCATCCTCATCCTAAATTGTCCTCTGTCATTGCCATGTGCAAGTGGCTGCCTTTGTCAGTGTGCATGTAGTCTACTAAAAATTTTTTGTGGTACTAATTTGTACTAAAGGTACTAATAAACAATGGTGCTCAGACTTTATGTTTTATATTTTATAGATAATGGTTTTATATTCTGTATTAGCTTTGAGCTGCCCTGGTTTAGTAAAACCCAACAAAATGTTATTTTTAAAGCACCATTTAGGTCAGCCTTTGACTGAAGAGTTCAGAGCACTGTTTCCCTGTCAAAAAAACTTGTGCAGAATCAGGAGTGCTGGCATATCTTGTCAAAAGGACAAGATAAAGCAGCATTTCTGTTATCATCTGAGATAAGCAACAATTATCATGTTTGGGGTCTTTATATTTTTTCATAAGATGTGATTTAATTGACTTACTGGACTTGAGGCATAGCTGGACCTGGACACTGCATCTTGATGTTTCTGTTTGCTTTCACTCTAGGCCAGTTGATGTAACATTTCTTTGTATTTGTGCAACACCTTCAGTTCTATCTCTCTTGGAGAAAATGTATGGGATATCTGTGCATGAGAACTGTGTATTGTAATAGCTAAGAGCTATGATAAAGAATGTAAACTCACTTGTTCTCATCAAGCTATAAGATAGCATCAGCACAAAATGAAACAAAAGGCTATCAAATCTATTGCCAGGAGAAAATGCAGATTAAATATAAATAAACCCAAAGTACAAATGAAAGATCTGAGTAGGCTTATATAATGAAAAAGAGGGAGCCCAACAAGCTTCTTTTCTGTTTAATGCCATACTCCAAAGACAAATATTACAGCTAACTTTTCAAGGAACAAAAAGTCATGCTTTTATTCTGTATTTTTTCCTGAATAAATAGCAAAGCCATGAAACAGTTTCCTTAAGTGAATGCACAGAATAAGACCTACAGCAGAAATAACCAAACCACTATTAGCGTGATCATAATTGTGATCATGTAAACACAATTGATTTTCTTGCTCTAAGACTATCATGATCCACCACTGTGAAAGAAAACCACACCAGAAGTGAGTCATACTCTCTGCTATCAGTTTGGGGATTCAGTCCATACACTGTGTCAAAATGCTGATGCCTGTGCTCTGAGAACTTCCAGTGAATATATCTCTTTAGAGCAAACAGTAAAATGACGTTAGAAGTCAACCATTCCTAAATATCTTACATTTGTATATAAAACTGGGTGTGTACATTTCTAGAAAGAACAAAGAAATTAATTCTTTCTTTGTTGGGTGGTGTTTCTTTCTGTTTTGAAAAAGAAATATTCTCCTCAATACTGTGGATAAATAGTAATTTGCACTATTTCCTTCTTCTGGTCCTGTAAGAGGATGCTCATGTCCAAAACCTTTAAAACCTAGACAAGTTTGATTATGACTTTTAAAATCAGATTTAGGTAAGGAAATCCAATTTATACAAGCTTGGAGAGGTTTTGTTAATACCAAGCATATCTGAATATGCCTGTCTTTGTACCGTTGCAGGATTTCATGTTGCCTCATATAATGTTCGTCATGGTTTTAATTTTGCCTCAAAATGGATCTCTTTTATGTCTACTATTTACCATCCTTGCCAGAGTCATTGAGCACAAGAAATACAGTATCTACAAGATGCAGGAACTGCTTTCTTCCTTGCACTCATGTAATATGTAATGGATGGTTTTAAGAAAGGATCTTTACTCTGTGCTTTACCTATTCATGTGTAGGATTTTGATTTCATTTGAAATGAAAGGCGTAAACCTCAGGTCTGAAAACTAATAGAATTTCTGCATTTACCTGCTGATCCATAGCCTTTAGGTGAGATTGTGTGTCAGCCTGCAGTCGGCTTGTTGAATGAAGCAATACTTTAAAACTAAAATGAAAAGATTTCTGTTATATGTAGCCTGACACCAGATATGAAGGCAGATTTCTGCTGGCTTATTATTGGAAATATTTTCCAGTGTGTCTGATAAGCGAGACTGAACAGGCCATAGGAAGTAGACCTAATCAGATAATGCTGACTTGCAGACCAGAAAAAAAGATAAATATATTTTCCTAAGTGCTGTGCCTTCACTTGACAAGACTGAGGACAAAATGGTTGGTGTAATGGCAAAAGGCACTCAGAGAGCAGGGAGTAAACCTGCTGCTTCCCGGGGGTGGCTGTTGTGTCCAAGCCTTTTATCCTGTGTGCATTCATTGTCTGTGTTACGGAAGGTTTACATCTAAGTGCTTGAGTGCATGGGCACTCTGGATATGGGGCATGTAAAAAGGGCTGGGAGAACATCAGACTGGATCAGCCCTTCGTTTTTTCAGTGAGTCTAGGTATTTTTTTTGGAATTTCAGAGGAATTCAAAATAGACTTCTGAGAGGGACCCCCTGAAGGATCGAGTGTTGTGTTCTGCTCTGCTCAGACTCTGCTGCAAATCCTACCTGGAAAAATACACTTTAACACTGAGGATATTCACAGGAGAAGCAAATTCTCAATATGTTAAAAGGACCTTAATGATGTTGCAGCATATAGGACAAAGGAGGGTCTTGTAGTAATTCTTAGAAAGAGTTCCCAAAAAACTGGAGCAAAAAGATTCCTTTGTTATTTCCATGCCTAGGTATGAAGTGGTCATTACCACAGTTAACACAGAAAGATATTTAACACAACTTCAGATTCTTTTAGGTCTTCAGATTGCATGTAGACAATAATTATATCAAATGCAAACATAGTGCCACATTAATATTGCATGACAAATGTGCACACTTTTATTTGTTGGCCTGAAGACATTAAAAAAAATTTGAAGATGCTCTTTATTCTAAGGGGTTTTTTTAAAAAGCTCAGCTCTTGGTTTTGTATTTTAAATATCTCTGCTCAGGGAAAAATGAATTTAATTGCATAAAACCTGCTCTGCACTGATTTTTCCTGGGAAAAGATTAAAGTTTTAAATGGATTGAGTGTCCCTGTAAGTATATTCACATTCATACGTGTCTGGACTGAACATGCCATCTGTGGCTTTGCTTAATTTTTCTTACTATATATTTGGAATTCAAAATAACATTTATTTTGTGAGGAAAAAAAAAATCAATAAATCATTTAGGTTGTCCTACACTTTGTATAACTAATTGTAATTAGTATAATGTCTTTGTTGGCAAGGGCTTATCAGGCACATAGCCTGAAGAGGAAAAGAAAGAGCTTTATAAAGAATGATGTTGTTTTGTAAAGCTAATTGTGACACTATCTCTGCTATTGTATGTGATTGAACTCTTAATTTTTAATGTGGTATTCCTTCCAGTAGGGTAGCTCCTACTGTTAGCTGAGGTTCTGGAATGAAACCATAGAACAGATTTTATTCAGTTCTAGATTTTACAGTTTGGTGCCAAAAGGATGTAGTCTAGACTTGAGTCAGCTAAATTGTCGCAAGCGGGTTGGAGTTTGTAGCTGTAACGAATTAATTTGTTTTAATGTTTTTTATGCAAATCTTGTAGATAAGAATTTAATTGACTCTGATGTCCTGAACTTTGGTGCCAGGGGAGCAGCCACAGGCTCTTCTGATGGATCCTGTCACGTGTATGGCCTTTGAGGAGCTGCTTGCCTGCACAATTCCATGGCAACATTGCCAAGTCTTAACCAGCTGATACTGGGAATGGCTGAAAAGATGATGTTACTGAGAGCAGTATAATGTGGAACAGAAATCAGAGCATTTATTTATAAAGCAAAGGACCACTGTCCTACTTCTTGAATGTGTTCTAATAACCTGGGTTCACTGGAAATATCATATTCCTGATGATAACTGAAGTTCTCACCATTCTTGATACCTAAGCATTAGTTTAGACTGACAGTGAGCTGGCTAGATGATTAGCATGATGATTCTTGTGTTTATTATTCTCAAAAAGCTGGATTGTTAAAGACTTGGAAAATTAACTAATTTACTACTTCAGTTGATAGCAGAGAAGCCATAAAAATTCTGGTTTCAAGCATTTAACTGCCATTCTAATAAGTATGGAGATTTTTCTCAAAGTTTCCACTTGTGTTATTAACCTCCTGCAGACTATTCAATGAATATTGGAATAATATATTCTGAAATGGTCCAGTGTTGAAGAAACTGTTCAGTGGGATAGTAAGAAATCATCTGTGACCCCTAGTTCCTCTTCCCATGAGCTTCTCTGTGGCACTCTCCTGCTTTTCTGAACCGTTTGCTGTACCATGCTTTTTCTAAAGGCTGCAGTCTTTGTTTAGGCAAATATGTCTGCCTACAATCGTGGTGCTGCCTCCAGTGTAGGTATTTGAACCAGTGGCTGCAGGCATCTGGCCTTCAGAAGACCCTGCTGCATAAATGTAGTGACTCTGGGGAAACAGAGGGGAATGACAAAAGCTAATCCTGTGTGTGCTCAGGATTTGGGACCCTGTATTTTAAGTGAGGCTTTAATTAGATTTTGACCTCTCCTGCCCACAATGTGCATGAGCGAAAGATGCCCTCTGGAAAGCCACCTACTCTGGAAGCCAAGCAGTGGAGGAGTTTGAGGAAGTTGGAGTAGCTCAGATGAGAGGATTATTTGCATCTTTCTTGATTTTTGGACAGAGGTGAGTTAATTAAGAAAGCAGTGAAAGACTCAATATATTTTGATGGAATATAGATAGTAAGCAAGACCCTAATATTGATTCTAAACCATAATATGATACCTATATATGTGTATGTGCTTCATTAAAGAGTATGTCAAAAAAGAAAAAAAAAAGGAAGGAGAAATATTTTGTTCCTTTTGTACTTTAAGGGAAGTAAATCTGGAGAAAGTTACAGTAGTAAAAAGGAAGGCAACATCTGTGTTAATTAGCAGTTCAACTTCAAAGCTAGACTGATGAGTTACATTATGGCCTCTTGCAATTGAATTAAAATTCAGACCCACGCAAGTTCTATTTTTACCTCCTTTTTCCATATCAGAATGATTTTTCTGGATTTAAGACTTCATTTTTGCTAAAAATATTGATGTTCCATAATGTAAAATGAACTTTTGGTTAGTGCAAGTAGGCAGTGTAGAGAAGAGCTGTGTGGCTCTGGATGCAATTCCAGAGAACGTGGCTTTATGATGTGATGTGGTGTTAGGGGTAAGGACAGGTGTGTTCTCCAAAGAATCTCTTTCTCTTGGTATTTGACAGTTCTGCTCCTTGGTTCAAGAGCTCCCATGTGTGTATGGTGCCTTGCACAGTGAGGATTCACAGTGCTACTGTAATGTAAATAATCAGTAATTTAGCAACAAATTAGGAATTAATTTTAGAATACCTGGAAACACTCTAATGAATGCCACAGCTGGGGGGAGCAGAGTTGTTGATAGAGGAATGCATGCTGATGAAGGTCTAATCTGTGGCGTTTGAGTTCTCTTTTTCCAGTGAATATTATCTGTTAGAAATAAAAGTTACAGTTAACATTCTGGCCCTCCTTAAGCTTTTTCTTTTTTTGTATGGGAATCCATCCTGGTAAAAAGAAAAGTTCTCGGATAAATGTGAAATGTGTGGAGAACAATGTAACATCGCCTCCCCTTCCATGCCAATATCAAAGAGGTACTGCTTGAACTATCAAAATGACTGCAGACTGTGGAAAATTTGAAAGGGTATCAGCTGATGTACATCAATGTGGGTTCTGTCAGCTGACTATCTGGTCCAGTGTTCTTCCCTCTTAAATGAACAGAGTTAGGGTACAATCTCATGCTAGCTATTCTTACATTTTTGCCATAGCAATAAAACAAAATATCTTTATAAAAGCCTCTGCTCACATCCCAGTGTCACAGAAATACAATGTACACCTTTACAAAGTGGTATCATATTTTTGATTTAAACATAAAGAAAACCCAACCTAATAGAAAATGTTTGTATTAAAAATTTTAAGCTGCTTTCAGACAGGTTAGATGAATTCCTTTCAGGATCTTGTATTGAGAAGGTAAGAGCTAATCAAGAAATTTCTTCTGTATTCACCTACAATGTATTTCACTAAAATATGCAGCTAGCAGTAGTGAGTGCCCTTTAATACCAAAAGAAAAGGGTGGGAAAGCCTCCTTAATTAAATCTCTTCAGGGATCCTGGATTAACTGCAGCTCTGTTTAGTTTATATCCTCCCTGTAGAAAAATATGCAGACCCAAGACGGCAAATATTGATTTAAATGGAGATGAAGGGAAAAGGCCCTGTTGTCTTTTTTCTTCCACTTGGCACACTTTTTAGTTTTGATTCATTTTTGGTTACAAAGGATGAAAATCTAAATCCTTCTCTACTCCCTTTCATGCTGTGTGAAAATATTGAAGCAGGACTCAGCTAACTGGATGCAGCTGCTGGTGAAGAGAAGAGCACATAAAGCTGCCCTACCCAGGATTGTGGCACCAGCCCTGAAACCTGTGCCAAGGTTTCAGCTGTCACTCCCCTTGTCACGGCCACCAGGGATTGCAGTAAGTCTTCAGCCCAGCATAGTGCAGTCAAAAGTGGGGAACAATGGGACAGGGTTACACCATGGTGCCACAACCAGGGAAATTTTGGCATTACCCCTCATTTGCTTCAACTGTTGCAAACATAAGTAATTGTACTGTGGAACAAGTGCTCTGCTGCTGTTGACCAGAAGAGTTGGATTTCCTGATAAGCAGTCTTCCTAAGCATGGAATGAATTTTACTCCAGTGATTTTTGAAGAGAAAAATGGCTGTGTAAAGAGGCCAAGAGCTCAGCCCTCAATCCTGCTTTATGTGAATTTAGTTTTCCTTCATTCTAAATGTAATTGCATGTTTTTAATGAGCACCATTTCTGTGCATCCTGTCCTGATTTAAACATACATTTGTTCAGCAACAAAATCCAAGTGCAAATGGAGATGTGTGGAGCCACGTGCTTCTCTTTCTGCACAGTGCAGCTCCAGCAGGTCAAGGTTGTTTGTGACTGTGCATAAGCTGCTTGACTTCAGACCCCAGGGGACAAGTGCGACCCAGGCACTCACAAAAAAGCATCTGCTGGTAACTTGAGTGCATGCAATAGCATGGGCTGTGGCTCAGACCACAGTCTGTGCTTAAGGAAGGAAAATAAAGAATCTTGACTCAAGAGAAATCAAGAGAATATGTATTTCTGGAAGCAGAGGGATTAGGGAAGAGAGTGGGGAAGGAAAAAGGTTTGAAATTGGGATTTACTGTTCTGTAAACAGTTTGCACCAAGACCACAGTTGTTACCTGAAGAGTCAGTGCAACCTGTAGAAGCCCAGTAGCTGTAAGACATTCATCTACCAATTTGTGTTCTCTACAGGGGTTGCCGTTCATCTTGAAGAGATTGACACAGGTTTGAGAATGCATGAGAATCACCTTGAAATAATGTATATGTGCAATATATAGGCTGGAGAGCAGAGTTTACAATGACAATTCTTTAGTCTTGTTTCTCTTCTGTGTGCTTTGCGGCAAGCTGGATCTCTGTGATCACCCTTGATAAACAGGAATTCTGCTTTTTTTTTTTCTTCTCTGAACTCTGCAGCAGAGGCCTGGGTGAAATAACTTCCTTGTCTTGTTGCCTGAGTTCACAACTGAACTGAGATGCATCAAAGTCAGGTCAAGGAATCAGAAATAAGGAAATTACAGAAGCTTGGACAGCAGAAGTCAGGCTGCTGCCTTTTTTTTTTCCCCTTTGTTTCAGGTTTCCATGAGTGTATTGAATAGACAAAGAAAGAAAGGAAATAAATTAGAAAAATGTACATAACACAAAGATTGGAAATGTATCCGTAAATTAAATACCCGAGCAGATGCCTCAGGTATTTCAGTACTTGTAGTAACAGACTGGTCCTTATTTCTAATGCTGGTTTTGCCTGTCTTGCCCAAAATAATAAGTAAATACTAAGTCAAATAGTTTCAGTGGTTTTTTGATTAGATGCAGTTAAATACAAAGCCGTCATTTCTCTGCTCCTTTTTGTGATCATTCTTAAGTGTCCTTCCTGTCTTTTTTTCAATGCCATTTTGACATGGGGTTTATTGTTACATCTCTTTTTAAATCATTGTGGGGGAGATTCTCATGTGCCAGTTTGTGACCTGCCTTTACTGCGGGTTTGTAGCCAACTCAACTGAACTGGACTCTTGTCCCTGTGTTCCATTGGTGCAGTATTAGTATAAACAGGAAGCCATTATTTCTGGAGATTAATTGAGCAGTATGCCACCCAGCTGCAATTAATTTTCAGGATTCACAGTAGGGATGATCTACCAAGAGTTTGGGCTGGCTGGAGTGCATCACTTCTCCATACACATACATCTGGCTGGGCACAGTCACTGCCTGAATCCAGAACATGGTCTGTTCATAGTGCATTCCACTTGTTTAAGCTTTGCATAAAACTATACATGATGGATACTAAAACATTTGTCCATGTATAAATGTTTCACTTTTCAGAATGATCTGAAGCATGATGTGTGAGACAGAGGCTGTTTATTAGTAGATGTCCTGCACCATTATGGAATGCAAAGCAAACGTGTGTGTACACTCACACACACACATACAAAAAATGAATAATTATGATAAATGTCTGCCTAACAGGTATCTTTATAATGCAGAAATAACAACCATTTTTACCAGGTGAAATCAATTCTCTGTGCTTGCACCTTCTTCGCTCTTCTTGTGCTCTTTTTTCTGCAGAAAGTATGTAATAAAATAATGAACAACAAAGCACTGTGTCTTAGAGAAAACAGAAATAAATCCAGGCTAGGGCTGATATTCTTCAGGATTTAGAGTCTTGCCCTTCTCCTGTACCAAAGGTACTTCTGTTGCTCCTCTCAAAAAAACAGCTCTCTGGCAAGAGAAGTGCATGTCCTCCTGAGGGGACAGGTGACTGCCTTGCTGTTCTCTCACTGGTGGGTGCATTTTTCTGTCAACTCATTCCAATCTGTCATTTACAAATCTATGACTGATGTGAAGAGAAAGGCTTAGACCAAAACCATGACTTGGTGAGTGTTTAATTTGGCAAAGCAGAAGAGTTTTTCAGCAGCTGTACTCAGAGATGCTTCTTCAGGAAAAGTAAAAAAAAAAAAATGAAAAAGAGAAGTCTCAGTCATCGTAAGTACAATGGTAGCATTAATTTGGTTAGTATAGAATTAAGTAGTGTCTCACCAGTATGCACTGGCAGTTAAATATTCTGTATTTTTAATTTTAAGAAATATACCATGATTTAGCAATGCAAAAACCCAGAGAAACCCAGGGAGAAAAAGAGCTGATTGTCTTTAACAAGGGAGTGCAGAGGGGTCATGTACCTTCTACCCTCATTGCCAAGGACCTGTCACAGATGAGGCCGACACAGGGCATGTGACAGAGTGCCAGGCAAAACCAGAGCACCCTGACTCCCTCCCTGAGGATTAATGGTCTCCTGATGCACCCCAGATACAAATAAGTACCAGAGACAATTCTACCTGAACACAGTCTAAGTTAATCCTGGCATAGTTCTGAAAATATTTCTGTTTATTTTGAATCGTTTTAACAAACCTTTGTGTTGGAAGTGCATCTCACATTATAAAGCCTCTACTCCATGTATTCTAGGTCTCTTAGTTTGTTTAGCCCAATACTGTTATTTATACTTATTTATTAATCAAGAGGCCTGACAAGCTGCTGCAAATAAAGCTGCTGCTGATTCAGTAGTTTGGTAGGAGAGTCATCTGAGGATTAGATTCTATAAACAGCCTTTATGAAAAGATATATTTTTTGTCAATTAATTGGCCTAGAGAATTTTGTCATTTCAATCTGTCATTGTTGAATTTTACTTTACTGCAATATTTTGAAATTAAGTCAAAAAGGAAAAGCATCTATCTAATGCTTTTGGCAAGCTCTCTGTTAATTAATAGCTTTTTGAAGTACTAAATTTCCTCAGTTTTTATCTTGATGAACACTCTTAATTGACCTTCTGTGATCTCTAGTTTCTCCCTAAAGAATTAAAAAATAGACTTTTAAGTTCTGTTCTGCAATCAGATTGACATGCAATTGATTGTGTAGACATTTTCTCTGCCTTCACAAACATTTTTTTCATTTTTATTTTTTACCACTGAAGTCCCCACTGGAAATTACAGTCCATTGAACCATAGAGCTAAAATTGATTGTGCACATAAAAAATCCTGGAACAATTGAATGAAGAAGAGAACTTCCTGGAATTCTGTGCTAAAATCAGAACTGAAGTGACAACAAAACTTTTACTCAATTTGAACTCACCTGCCCTGGATCACCAGGAAAATATTTTATGTTCCTCCATTTACCCCCAGTGACAGAAAAAATTAGTTTTTCCTTCATTTAGCCTACATCAAAGCATGGTTATAGATGTCAAAGAAGATGAATTTCAGTTGCCAACACTTTCAGGGTGCATTCTCTATTCCATCTTTATATCAATTTCTTATTCTTTTTGTGACATAGTGGAAAGTTAAAGCTGAAGAGCCCTTTCTAAATGCTTTTATTTTAAATTAATTTTAAATTAAAGCTTTATGTGTCACATATTACAACTCTAGCAATCCTAAAAGTGCATTTTACTATTTACTTCTGAAATATAGAATGCAAGTCTCTTTTGTAACATGTTGTGAGAAACTGCAGTCAGTTCTTTCTGCTGGAGTTTATGGAAGGCATTACTAAAAATGCAGATTCTGTGGTTTGAGACTTGAAACTTTCAAGTAACTATTAGTCTTGGAGGTTACTTTTATATTCTGAGATTAAATAATGACATTTTAAGCACTTAAACCTTCACTAAGAGCAAGATAAGCAAGCATATACTTCGTTTCAAGCATTTTGACTAAGTTGATTCCACTGGTCTCTTCATGTCTAATGTTAAGCATATGCCTATGTACATTTCTGAAATGGTGGATGGTATTTAGCAGAGTGAATTACAACCAATAACTATAATTTCCTTAAGAATACTAATAAAATAGGAAGTATGCAAAATAAGCTTTCATTTTTAAGGTAAACAAAGTAACTTTTTATGAGCATTGCCTTTTTATTGCTGCATTCGGCTGTAAATCATGTCTTGAAAGCAAAGCCATTTTTTTTAAGTGTATTTTGAAAAATAGTCCATTATTTTCTCCTGAGCTGTTGATACAATTTCCTGTCCGGATCTAGTGCCCCATTAATTTTATTCTATTAAAAAAAGGCTCTTTGAGCCATAGGAAACAATTTTGGGATTGTTGCACACACATATATCACAATAGATCTGCCTACTGTAGTTCTACAGATGATGTTTAACAAACTCCTGTTTACCGTATTTTTGTGGTTACATAGCCTTATGCTACACATAAATGGAGGATTTTTTTATTTCCTAAGTGTAAAATTCGAAATTTGAGTGCAATTACAGTAACAAGAGGAACTCTTTTTCTAATGAGTCTCAAAAACCCCTGACTAAGAAATGTGTAGAACTGTCCTGTAGAGAGGGAAATTGAGTTCACGGTGTTAGCATAATAGCAAGGGCTGAGACATTGCTTTGCACTACAGTTTTATGGGATGATATTTTAAAAGGTATTCAGAGATTTATGGCCTTTTAGGGACAGCTAAAATTGTTTTCACATTTCTAATATTACTTTCATTAGAATTTTAACAGTATGTTTATGGTATCAGATTGAATCCTAAGGTGTTACCAAATCATCCAGAGCCTCCACTGCTTAAGTATATTCCCTCATATCCCTGTGTATCTTTGGAGGAAAAAATTGGATGAATATAAGTGCTTTGGTTTTAAGTATATAATCTGTATTCTGTCATGTACTTCATCTCCCAGGGAAGGTACCTGGGAACACACTCTGCTGTTTTTATTTATCCTGCCAGTGCAGTATATAGATGAGAGGACTAAGGTCCAATGGTGTTAAAACAAGACATGAAATATTGATTAATTCTTTTTTAAAATTCCTTTTTCCTCCTGAGTATAGCAAATTTCACATGCTACTGTCAATATAGTGCTCTCCAATAAACCTCCATTATCAGAAGGGTCCTGATCTTCATCGTGTTCTTATAAATGGTTATTATGATTCTAAAACGCTTCAAAAGCTCAAGGCCAGTGTTTTCCTGGTGCAAGAGCAGAAAGCAAGTTAGAAGCAATGCAGCCTTTTATCATGGCAGAATGTTATTTTGAAATAACATAAATTGGATTGGGAATTCTCCCTGCTAGACAGTAGCAGAACATTCTGGTTGAAGAGATGAAGATCCTGATGGGGCAGATAAATAGCTGTACACTTTTGTGGCTATAAATGTGTCAAAAAAGAAGCACAATTACAGTTGGTATCCAGCTAGTGAAACATGGATGTTTGACACCCTGCCTTTAGTTTTCACTGTCATTCTTCAGTTTAAATTAACCCTTTATTCCTTGTTTCCGGTATGATCTTTACAAAAGCAGCTGAACAGATACTTAGCTGTTTCCCCAAGGCAAAGAATATTTCAGGAAAGGCAGGGATAAAAGTTCACACCAGCTCACCCATGAAGGATGACAGACATGGGCAAGGAAGAGAATATTTAACTACTTCCAGTGTTTTTGGATTCAGCTCTGGGAATTGAGGTAATTGTTTTTCACTAAAAAAACCACAAAGGTTTATTTAAACTGGAGTGTACTGGAATTTCTTTAGGAATGTAATGCTCTTGGAGCTTTTCTAGTGTTCATAATAAAAGGTATTACACAGAGAAGGAATTTGAATGTGCCAGGTAATTGTCATGATAAAGGTTGTACAACTACTTTTTCACCTTTTGTCTTAAATAGTATTTAGTTCAACTTGAGCAAGGAAGTAACACAGAATCTCTGCCAAAAGCCACTGATTGGTATGTTTATGCAGGAGGAGGGAGGCAGGAGACCAGAGTACATTCTTGCTCTGAACCAGGAAAAAACACCTGAGGTTGGTTCTTCTGTCTCACAAGGAAGTTGGGGCTTATAGGCTGAATAAATTGCTGTAGGGTTTTTTTTTTCCACATGAAAATTTTATTCCTACCCTAGGGTGAAAATGTTTTCAGAGGATTTTGTTGATGGCAATAACTGATTTGCACATAGACATACTCGGGAGTTCTTTTATAGCAAAACTTGTCATACCCAAAATTACAGGTGTGTCAGAAAGTTCATATATCCCCTCCTCTCACTCACACCCAGCTCTGTTAAGGTACTTTTGTGAGTTTTGTGGTATCTTTCTTTGGAAACAGGGCATTTTAAAACAATTTAAAGATAATTATTTTCACTGATTTCAGTCAAACTGAAAGCAATACATGCACAAAGCTGGACTTCAATGAGTTTGTAAGCAGCAAGGGCTGAGTGTGCTCTCACTACTTGTGAGGCTTGAAAGCAGTGAGTCTTGCATGCCCAGCTTATCTGAGTAACTCTGTTGACTCCCAGTCCCCCATTGGTTACATCTGTGTGAGCAGAGGAAATGGGATTTGGTTTCTGGTTAACAATGTGTTTGCTCAAACAACCAGTCTGTGAGCCAAATCCTTACACATGTGTTTTTTTCACTCATGCAGGTAATACTTCTGGCCTGATTGACTATATCTAGTCATTTGAGCAAAGACTGTCCATCTTTGTGTTTTGGTAAACTTTGTCTCATTTTAAAAACTCCACTAATTGCTGTCTTTCAGATGTGAAAATAAATTATTACATTGTTTGATATTTAACATGATTTTTTTTTTTCTGTGGACAATAGCTGGAGGCCCCAAGCTTGGAAGAATGAGAGCATATCTATAAATAATTCAAAGTAATTGTATGGTTTTGACAGATTATCAAGCTGCTTAATGCCTTTTGTCCTAGGCAATAGATTTTATTTCTTTGATAAAGTGTTGATAACTACTCATTGCAATTTGTTTTGTGCGTGTTTTATTTTTACAGAGTCCAGTCAGGTTCATATCTCAGCACTGGTTGGTTTACCCTAATTTTGGCTATGGATGCCTGCTATGGAATTCACGTCTATGGGATGATAAATGACACCTACTGCAAGTAAGATCATACAGAATTATTTTCCTGCATCTACAATTCTGATGTCTTGTCAAAATTCCACAATTGATTTTAATATCATAAATCCAAAAAATGGATCAGACAGTCATTTCCCAGTGTTTTGCATTGATGTGGCACTATTGTCAGCATATTCACTCCTGATATGGCATGTGCTGTTGATAAAATAAAAACATTTACAAAATCTAACATCAGATGTCATAAGAAACTATTTTTAATCAAAGATCTTTTGCAGTTTCTGAATTAGCTGGAAACAAATTATGCTCATATTCTTTTGACAAGGTGTACTCGCTTCCACTGCTAAAACAAATCTATAGAGTAAAAAACTAATATGTTATTTTCTGAATACCAAATACACCTGGAAATTAAATAAAAGGATTAGCCCAGGATTGTTACCTGAAATTACATTTCACCACCATTGAGCAACCTACTTGAATTTTCTAGGTTATATATGGCTTGTTTTGAGTACTAGAGGTTTCTAATTAGATAATAAAACAAGTCCGGTGAGCTTTATCACCATAAACTGACATAAATTCCAACCAACTACTGTTGATGACCTTACAATGACAGTGGATTAATCCTGTTGTCAGAAGTATGACTCCAAACACAATTTTTAAAAGTCCAAATTAAATACTTTAATCTACTGGGTATGGTAGAAAAATATAAAATGAAACTATTCCTCATTCATTCAGAGAAGCAGGAAATGTCATGAACAATGCACGGTACTAGTGCATACACATCTATTCTTCTGTACCTAAGCTGGCCCAAGTCCTGCATGTAACCAGTCCAGTGCATCATCAGCTTCTCAAGTCAAGCCTTTGTGCAGATTCTCACTCAACATTCTGTGTCACTCCAGTGTGAGACTCATTCCTGGCAGAACCTAAAAAATGTCACAAACAGCAGAATTGGAGGCACAGCTGCTTAATTAGGATATCTTAACATTAGAGGCTGACTTTTTAGAACTTGCAGATCTCACTGATTGAGTCATCCAGATGGAATGAACAGAATGAACATATGTTGTTCTTTGTTTATGAAAACACACAGTAGGCAGCCTGAGATGATGGTGACAGGACTAAGGTTGTCCTCAGAGAGCTCAGCTGGCATTGCCCAGCCCTGATGTAAAACCAGTCAACAGCATGATAGCCCTGTTGGCAGCAGAGAAGGACGTCTCCTTAAAGCTGTGATTCTGACTGGATTACCTACTTAAACTGGATGTTACTCTTATAACTGCCTTGTTCAGCTAGTTCAAGAACCAGTTTCAACAGCTGAGAGTATCCAGTGAGAAGACTTTGCTTAGGGAGGGAGCCTTGTGGGCTGAGTTATCCCAGGTAAAACAAAATGTGCAGTGCCCGTAAGAGCCAGCCCGTCAGCTCCTGACTGTTAAGATCAGTGCATGCTGAGAGATTCACTGGGCTTCTTCTGCCTTAGGAGATTTCCTAGAAATCATGATGTAATGAAAGCACTTACAGTTTAGCTGACACATGGAAAGCACTTCAGATTATTCACAGAATTGTTTAGGTTGGGAAAGACCTTTGATAGCATGGAGTTCAGTCATTAACCAAGCACTGCCAAGCCTGCGCTAAACTGTGTCCCAAGTGCCACATTTGCACATCTTTTGAATACATCCAGGGCTGGTGAATCAACCACTTCCCTAGGCAGCCTGTTCCAGTGCTTGACAACCCTTTTGCTGAAGAAATTTTTTCAAATTCTCAGTCTGAACCTCCCATGATGCAACTTGAGGCAATTTCCTCATGCCCTGTCACTTGTTCCTTGGGAGAAGAGACTGACCCTCTCTTCATTACAACCCCCCTTCAAGCAGTTGTAAAGAGTGATAAGGTTCCTCCTGAGCCTCCTTTTCTCCAGGATGAGCACCCCCAGCTCACTCAGTCTTTTCTCATGGGAGCTGTGCTCCAGACCCTTCACCAGCTCCACTGTCCTCTGGACTCACTCCAGCACCTCAGTGTCTGTCTTGTAGGGAAAGGCACAAAACTGAACACAGGGTTTGGGGTGTGGCCTCACCAATGCTGAGAACAGGGCACAATCACTGCCCTAGGCCTGTTGGCCACACTACTGCTGATCCAAGCCAGGCTGCTTGTATCTTGTATTCAGGTGTGTTATGTATTTATGTTTTCCTTGAAAATAGTACTTAAGTATATCTTTCTTCTCCTTAGGTCAGAAGGCTTTCGTAAAGTTCCCTACCACTATTACGAGCCAGGAAGAGATGAGTGTGAGGAATACTTTCTCCATGAAAATGCTCCATACGGAGGCCACAGGTTTATCACGGAAAAGAAAGTATTTGCCAAATGGGCCAAGAAGCACAAAATAATATTTACACATCCCAACTGGACAGTGTCTTGATGCTGGTTTACTTAACTGTCCCTTAACAGCATATTACAAAAATGTCTCAGTTTACAATAGTTTTGCTTACATCTGGCTGGCCTTTCTCAGCCTAGGTAACACTAAACTAAAAACCAGAAGACAAAGAGGGTGGTGGTTCAGCTGTTAAGCAAAATTAATCATCTGTGGAAGGCAGACACATTGTTTGTTATTTCTTAGGGTTTTAATCCACACTATGCACTTTATACTTTAACTGGATTTTAACTTCAAGGCAGGAGCAGTTAAAGACAGATGAGATTTCCTGTATATACAGGTGCACACAGAGAGCATGGTGGTCCTTTGAAAACTGTCCAGTATCTCAGATATTTAAAATTATTATTTGTAGCTCATTTGCTGTACTGAAGCACTAGTTCCATTTCTGGTGTCAGTAGAAATTTTCAATGAGAGAAATATGAGGAAAAATACAGACCTCCAAGATCCCTGTGTATCAATATACTGTGAGCACTTGCATATATGGTAAAATTAGAGATGGGCTAAGCGTGTTTCTTGAACTGTACCCAACTCTTGAATGAGAAGATATTACCTACTCAGGACTCCTGATTAATTCATAACTTCTGAAATGCAGCTTCCTTCCACCCTGGTCAGTCTGCACCATCTGGGACTATGTAGTTTGGGCTTTGTGAAGCTGTTGTCCCACAGTTCAGCTCCAGCAGAATGGCACTTGGCAAAGATTGTGTTTTGCAGCCCATGATGAACCTTTGGCTGTTGTACCAAGCCTGTTGTCAGTACCCAAGCTGGTGAGTGTAAAGTTGTCTCATGAATATCTCCATTTACTCCAGTTGTGCATTTGACTTGCTCCAACATCCGAATAACAGTATTTTGACAGTATTTCCCATGCAGCCATCATAATTTATTTTAGACCTCCAGTTTCTCCATCTTTAAAAACAAGGATAGTGTCTATCTACCTCACGAGGGAGTTGTGAGGACTAATTTAATTTAATTTAAAGCACTTTTCTGATGCAGAATGCTCCAGATCATTTAGTCTTAACACAAAAACAATGGTACCTGTCATTTACTCTTGTCTGTTGGGTATTTGAGGAAAGTGACGGTGTGTCTGGCTCTGATGGCAAATTGTTCTGTGCATCTGCTTTCCTACTGAGGATAATTTGTATTACTGAGTTCTATCAGCTTACATTGCTTCAGATGAAGTTGAAAGAACTCCCTGTCTCACAGTATTATCTGCACATTAAAAGGCGGTTCAAGAATCTTAAAATATACTCATCTCTAGTTTAAATATGTATTTCCAAGCTTACTGTCATGGAAAGTTTTCAACTGCAGCAGACTCACTTGTGTAATATGACCGTAATTCAACTACACATGTGAATTTTATTTTAACTGTATTTAAACTAATGCTTTAAGTTTAGAATGTGTCCTATGACTATTTTAACATCTGGAATGTCAGATTCAACACTGTAATAGCCAATACTGTGAACACTTGAAGGAATTACGTGTGGAACATGTCACACAGGATTTACTCACACTACTTAAACATTAACCAACAGGAAACTTTGTATGCTTTTGTAAATCAAGAAAAGGGGAAAGTAAAAAGCTATTTTTACATGTAAGTATTTGTATACCAACTATTTCCTATTGTATATTTGTATATATAAATCTATATTTTATATGTTCTTTGCGTACATATTCTCTCATCAACAGCTCCAACTCATAGGATGGGGAGGAAATCTTTTCACCAGTACTCCTCCTCCTGATCATTGGCTTCTTGTTCCTGTTGGTAGATGATTCCAGGGTATCATCTCTTGCCCCTTCTACTTTCTGCCATAAATGCAGCTGTCTGTTTTTATTTTTTAATATAGCTCAGCTTTCATGCTTACTTTAGTACTCTAAATATTCATTCTGGTTGTCAGACAAATGCTGGGGCCATGCTTATGAACTTGGGTAAACATCTCTATTCAAGCACAGCTTTGTCGCAGGTTTCTGACATGACTTTATGTCTCATCTTCCTGTTCAGAAAAGGAGAACAATAGTATTTTCCTACTCCCTTTCTTGACTGACTTTCCTGAAAGCTGTTGAGATGAATATTCCCATTTTCAACTTATTTGTGAGATGCTTTGAAGAAAAGGTGCCCAAAATGTCTGAGAATAACAGGCAATGCTGTGCTATACAAGTAACTAAAAGTGGCTGTTTCTTGTCCCTGGAGTTTAAAATTAGTTGTCGGCTGATACAACATGGGATGAAATCAAAAGGGAAAAGAGGGTCATAGTTGGATGAAGAGCTGTGGTAGCAAAACCAGATTTATCACCATATGCATCTTTTCAGTTCAGATGGGTAGCTGGATATATGGAAAGCTAATAAAAATTGTAGGATGGGATTTGAAAAATGCAGGACATGCAGAATTAGGGAGAATGTTCCACACGTATTTTACAGGACAGCCGGAGAAATCCCCTTGAGGGAAGAGGAACTGAAAAAAAGAACATCAGCCAATTGAACTTTTATTTAGAAAGTTTCTGGGTTAATAGAAAACTGCTATGAAAGTGCTGCACGTGGAAATCATTTGGGCTGGACAGACTTACATGGAAGTGTCCTCATGAAGCAAAGTGTTTCTCTCCCCAAGTGTTTCTCCTCAGTGAGCATAAGGATTCTGCCTGAGTTGTGTTCACCTGCAAGGTGGTTTTTAAGCCTGAGAAAGTTGGATGATTCTTTAATACTTTCCAATTCACCATAAATGTGTCATAAAATATGTGCTTCATTCTGAAGCTCATTGAAGAGTGCTTGCATGCTGGCTGAAGCACTATCACGAAGGATAGCTAAGAAAAATACAGCTCTAAGAACATCTAAATGTACACAAAGTTGAGAACACAACAAGAGTTCAGGTGTCACAGAGCAAAGTGTTACTCTCTGGCTGGATTTGCACTAAGAGCAGATCCAGTTTAGAAACATTGCAGCAGGCTTCATTCATCCTAGAGAAAATGCATATCAGTTCTCTTATTTAAATGAGCCTCTCTTTAGCATAAGTTAAATGCATATTTACATTATTTTTATTATACGAGTAACTGTGACCACTGTGTTAAGATGATTCTACAAAAAAACAAAACAAAACAAACTTGGTTGAAATCTGTTAAAAACCAGCTGTGGTACTAGAGAAAGAATGTCAGTACTTGGATGTGTATAAGGCATCTTGGTGGTTCACCTTCTGAGAGCAGTTAAGAAATCAGCTAAGAATCACTTAGTAATTCTTTAAGATAAAACTACTACAGTTTACCTGAATGTAATCATATCCTAATTGCTTATTCATTCAAGCAGTCCTATTTTAATCAACTACTCATGAGTATAAAACAAGCAAGGAGTTTACCTGAGGTTTTCAAAATGCATTTTCATGTTGCTGCTAATAGAGGAATGCTCAAAAATACTCTGGCCTGTTTTTTGCCTTCAGTGAGCTGAGTAGTCATCAAAAGTTTCTTGTAAAATGTAGAGTGGATCTAAATAAACTTTTTTTTTAAAAAAAGATGGGTAAAAAGGCATAAATGGCTTGGTTTTACTAAACATTTAAATTTTAGTATACTTTATGTTGCATTACCTTGTGACGTTTTCAAAGCAGAAAGTTCTAAATAGGAGCAGAAATTTTCATTAAAAATATGTTTTAGGCTGGCTAATTACTATTCATAGATAATTGACTGAATAAAATAAAAAAGTGTTGTTTTTTTTCTTTCCAAACTGACATAACAGACATCATCCCAATCTTTTCATCCCCCATTAGATGTTTAGATCACATCCTTCTGCTTATACCAAGGCCTCTTCTCAGAAAGAAAAAAAATCATCTATATATCCAGCCAAATTCCCTCTCCATCTGGGCTGGGAGGCTCCATCTGCAGACTGATCCTATCAGTTGCATCAGTAAATGGGAAGGTCTGATGGAGAGCTCTACTTAGGAGCAGATGGTGTTCCAACTTCTAAAAAATGCCCCTAAAGTGCTTTAGGCAAGGAGTACCCATTGATCTCTCTTGGAAATACTTTACTAAAGTGTTCCTTTTCTTCAAATGCCTTTGGCTCCTGTGTAGAATAATTGTCCTGCTCTCTCTAGTAGGAATTATCAGCATTGGGAAAACATTGCCCTTTACAGGATAAAATGGAGGCAAATTCTGTGTTGTTAAATATTTCCACATAAACACCACCAGGGATGAAGTCAGCTTGACACAAATCATCTGAACACTCACTGATTTAGGAATCTCTGAGGACTCTTCAAAACTAATGGAAGTGGCTCTGGCAAGTTCATGAATGCAGCACCTACCCCAGTAAAATCTTTGCGGTCCTTGGTGCTAGGGTATGCAGTGTTTTGTCTGGGAAGTACCATGTGCACGTAATGCTTTGCAGAATTAATAAAGAGAAGCCCACCTGACTCTTGGAGGGCTGATGCTGATGGTCTTCCATTAATCACTTGCTCGTGGGCTGGACTGAAGTAGGACCCCACACAAAGATAGCTAACAGCAGGGCACAGATGCTCAACTAGAAGACGTGTCCAGGTAAGTAAGAATTAAAAGTAATCCATTTTGAATTATAACTGGATGATGCTCTTAGTAAGCAGAAAATCAGAAGCACTTTACATATTGATGCTTATGATTTGCTGTCTTTTTTTCTGCATGTATGTCAGAAATATTGTGTCTTTAGTTGTGCTCAAGCAAGCCTGGTATTTGTTCATAGGAACCTTAGGGAACCCACAAGAGTGAACCTCAGTGTTAGTATCACACAGGAGCTGTCTGTGGGCATTGTGATGTACTGTGAGCAACAGTCAAGTATTTACTAAAAAAAGTCCTGTTTTTCCTGGCTGTATTTAGTTCCTTTGGGAATGTTACATTTTCAACAGATGTGTCTCATTCTGTTCCTTCTTTCCTGAGAGGATGCACAGGAATGAAACTTAACCATAGAGGAGTGAAGCCAGCCACCAGGTTCATGTATATTTTTCTGGCTATTGCTGTGATGTATATAACTAAACTCATAGAAGAGGAAGCTTTCAGTAAACCTTGTCTAGCATAATCTACAGAAGTCTTGTGTGACTGTTCTGATTTAGAGTCTCCTAGACAAACCCTCTAAATGGTGCTGAAGGACAAAGAAAAGGTCTCTCTCCATTGAAAGGCAGGGCTTCTGAGGAAGCCATACTAAAACATGTGGCACATCTGGCCCTGTTCCCCCAGATTTTGTAGGCCCCCACCCAGCTGCAGCTTTGTACCCTTTGCAGCCCCACTGGAGAAGAATTCTCCATCCGGCTTATGCAGCCTTCCATCCACACAAAGGCTGCCCATGATCCCTTCTGTGGATCAGGAAAGTGCTGAATCTGCCCTGGGGCTGCAGTGTCAGAGCAGGGACAGCTTCCCAGTCAGCAGAGTAATTTGCTTGGGGCACAGTCTCACCTCAGGTGCTGAGCTCAGTTTCTTGGAATATGATAGGAAAGATATCAGTGGGTTTTGTTATTGTTTGTATGATTAGCTCACGAAGGATCACTATTTTATGGGTGTCTTAAGCAGCTGATTTCATGTCTTTTTTTGCATTGCTTGTTGCTATTTTTTGGAATTCCTCAAAATATGCAGCTGTCAACATCTGCCACTGCTGTTCTAATTTACTGGGAAGAGGCTGTAAACTTGAACTACTGCATGTTCTTACCATGTATTATGCATGATAGCATGTTACACATTTTATTCTCCACTATAATAAATAATGTAAGTTTTGTGTAAACTTAGTTCAAGCAGCAGAAGTAGTACTTTTTCTCATATCGTGTGTTGCCCAGAGCACTTTACTGGAGCTCTGTAAGTGCCATTAGCAGCTGGCAGCAAATAGACTGTTGAAACCAGACAGGAAAAAATTTGACATTTTTCACTGAAATATCAGAAATAGTTCAGCTTGCTTTTGTAATCCTACTCTGGCACTCACAACCACAATTCTATGTTCTAAGGAAATCTCACATCCCAAGTGTAACTTGGAAATGACTTTTTTGCCACAGATGTTGTGAAGAGGTTAGGAAGGCAATGATCCCAAAGTTTTTATATCTTTTTGATGGGAATTGAACATGTAGAACATTGGCTAAGATGCCTGCAGAATTTTTCATAATTTTGCTACTGAAAATAGTATTTCTGGAGATTGTCAAAGGAAAACAAATTGTGTGTCCACTGTTCTTTTTGCTGATCACCTGTGCCCTCCTCATACACAGACACACAGACATGTCTGCAAACACAATGAGTGTCTGTAGGGAAGGTCCCTTTTTTAATCAGGTGGGGGGCAAGTAAGAACAGCTAAGACTAATCTACATGGTAAATACAGCTTATAGTACTTGTTGATTAATGTTTATTCTGTGTATTTCCAAAGCCTGTGTCCATGTTGGCAAAGAACTGGCTCTAGCTGGATAGGATCTGGAGTCTAAAACTGTTGGTGCTGAGGACCTGATCTCCACACTTATCTCTAGTATGATCCCAGGGGCTGAATGCCACTAGTTGTTTTCATCCAAACGGAATCTGGTGCACATCCTCAGGAACACTCCATCATGCAAACTAAAGCTCATTAAGTGAGGCCACTGTACTGGACTGTCCCACAGGAAAGTGGAATTCCTGCTAGACCATCTTATAACTCAGGCTTTGCATGGGTATTTTTTTCTGCGGGTATTTTTCTTTCAAATTTGAGATATGATTCCTCCTGTCAGATCATGGGAATCAAGGGCTCCTGATTCTTCCAAAATTTACCATCCAAGTGTGCTCCATAAGTCAGGAGTGTGATGTAGGACAAAGTGATCTAGCATGGGTACAGCATGGTAAGTGCATTGTGTGATGGAGATTTAATGTGATTCTGCTTGTGGATGTAACTTTATCCTGAACATGCTGGGTGCTTGCTAATGCATGCATTGGTTTTATATACTGCAAGACACATAAAAATTCCCTTTATCATTTTCCCAGGGTAATTTTGTTCTTGTGGCCTTCCAGTTGTATCTGTATATGTGTGCCTATATGCATTTATATACAGTGTGCAAGCATTCTTCTGTTCTTAGAAAGTTGCTACTATATGCTGCTAACAAACTCTTTTAGGAGGTTCGTGTTACACAATTTATTACTTGTATTCTTAGGTTGCCTCTTTGAAATGCTGGCAAGTGTATTGATAGCAGATACCACCGTAGACTAAGAAAACTTTCATACTGTTTATACTTACTTTGTATGTTTTGCTATATGTTTTCTTGCTATATGTTACTTAGTTTTTGCTCCCATTTGGAGAATGTGCTTCTATGTATTTGCAAAATTGTGCCTGGATTATTTTAAAACATGAATAAATGTATACAATTTTCCAATTGTCTGATATAATTTATGCATGATTTTATGCAAAACACTTTTATTCTTGTTTATGCATACGCCACTATAATAATATCTGACAGTTCACTGAACTCAAAAAAACAAAGATCTTTTTTCTCATAAGTGTTATAAATCAGCTGTACACACTTTAAAGACATTTTAAGGCATCTGCCGTAAAAATATTCAGTAATGTTGGGTAAACTCAGCCACAAAACCTACACTTAAAATAACTTCTGATTGTATTTCTGTGTGTTAAGACACAATGCAGGTACAAATGCACTTTGTGGAAAAGGTCCATGCTGTCTTGAAGCCACTGAAACCCCAGGAGTGGACATTGAGTACATGCTTTAGAGAGCCATGTAAGTTTGAAAGGCTGGGGGAGTGATCACATTTCAGGAAAAGGTGCAAACCTCTACTTGCAACTACAGTGTTGATAAGAGTGTGAGGAGGACCTACATAACTTTTGTTCCCCAGTGGACCCCGTGGTGCTAAGGGAGAAAGAGAACTAGAACTCTTCAGCCTCTGGTCTTTAACTTTACTGTTTTCCTGTTCCCAGCTAAGAACATGATTAACAAGCAACAGTTTCCATCTGTAAATCTTAACTTGGTTTGTATGTGCTGAAGTAAACATATGTAGAGTAGCTGGGTTTGTGAAAGGACTGGAAATTCTGGGTTTATCTGTCAGCACTGACATATGTAATGCACTAGCTGTAACTACCTAATCTTGGGCCAGATTCTGGTATATACCACTTAGAACTGGGCTATTTTGTCAGCTAGTGGAGTAAGGGAAATGAAAAAAGTGTATCTGTGATAAGGATAAGACTAAATAAAGGGAAGAAATGCTTTTCACATGCTCAGCTTTGAGGGTCATTCAAGTCTGATATGCTGTCAAGGGGCTTGTTAAGAATTTGTGTGTTACTTTTTCAGGCATACTCTCTGCATAAACCATAATGTTCACTTCAGAACTATTACAGTGTGAGCTCTGAATGCTTATTAGTAGCATGATGCAACATGGATTCATTTCATTCTTTTTCCATGCAGGATGGTTGGATATATTACTCTTAAAGTACTCTTAAAGTGATAGTAGTGATATGGGATGTGAATGTGAGTTTGACTATTTGTCGTAGGACCAGATAATCAAGTAAAAAATAGTTTAATTGTTGAATTAGCTCTATTAGAGCTTTCAAACCCCCATAGAATAGCCAGCCTAGACTCCTGAAGCGTTTGCTCCTGTGGCTTTACGTTTGGATCTTACATTATTAGTTTGCACCAAATCACCCAGTAATACTTGTCAACAATCTCAGTGATATTTTCTTTTTATTACCAATTTCTTCTGTAATGACTGACTCTTCTGTGAACCTTTGTGTTTTCCTCTAAATTACTGATAAAACTGTGAACTAGTGTATGCCCAGAAAGCTGTCCCAGCAGAATACCTGTTCTGTGATGATTCCCCATTTAAATTTCCATTTTGAAATGTCAGTTAACCAGTTTTCCATTCCTTTAATGTGAGACATGTCAATTTTGTAATATCATGTTTTCTTAACTCAAATGTCATGAATACCACATCAAATGTCATATAGAATCAAAGTGTATCAACAGTGTTGTCTTTCACTTGTATTCACAATTGGAAAAAAAGCCAGCAAATGTGTTTGACAGTATCTGTTTTCCATATTGCACTTAGATTGGCATTTAGCATATTTCTCCTCTTTAATTAGTTAGTAATTGAGTCCCCTGTCAGCCATTCCATTACTTTACTCCAGATCAATTTCAGACTGACAGGACTGTAATTATCTAGGTCATTAAGTTTATCCTTCTTAAATATTAACACAACATACGTTTTCTTCCAGCTTTCTGGAACCTTCCCAATTGTTCCAAGACTTAGCAGAAAGCAGTAATAATAATAGTCAGCTCTTTAACAGCTCTTGAATGTGAGTTGTCTGAAGTTTCCTATACAAGTGTTTCTGACTTTTCTTATTTCACTCTGACTTTTCTTATTTCACTAGCTTCTATTTAATTTTTTTTCCTTTTTTTTGTTTGGTAGTTTATCATCCTCATAGAGTATCATCAATTGTCTGTCTTTTCCTTAAATACTGAACATAAATACTTATTGAACACTTCTTTCTTGTCTTCATTACTCTTAACAAATCTTCCACTTCAATCTGAAAAAGAACTGGTACCATTGTCAGGGTTCCTAATGATTTTGAAAAATATTGTCCTTAATTCTCTGGCCATAAATTTCTCCTTACAGCTTGGCTACACTTACTGGAGGAATTATATATGTAATGCCTTAGTTCTACTCTATATTCAGTGTTACTAACCTTCTTTTTAATGTAATTGATTTACAATTACATAGAGGTTTTCATTAACCCTTTGATCTAGATATTTTTTTGAAGACATACAACTTTCTTTCCTGATTTTTCAGCTAATAAATGTTTGTATTTTCCAACTGTTGACCTGTTTTCTCTCCTAGCTGGTTCTTTTTCAATAATTTTCAGTTGGTAAAAATACTGCACCATCCATATAACTGTCTGCTTCATTCTCCTTGTGCCTGTAAAAAGCAATCAAGTTGTCATCATAGCCACTAATACTAATTTACTTCTCTTACCTCTGATAATTTTTCATTATTTTTGAGATGTTGTCTTGCATAAAATTCTCATTCTTGGAGAGTTCTCTGTTTTGGTTTAAGAAACATTTATGTAGAATGTTCAGTAATTCAGCAGAGGTACCAGCATCGTGAAACTTCAGGCATATGTTGGGCAGGCTGCAGTCTCAGATGATTGTGCAGCCTTTTTGCTCCTACACATTACAGAAGGTGCAAAGGCATCCAGTCATCCTGCTGTCTTCTATGATTTGGTGATTTGCAGACAGCAGCTGCTATCCCATCTAGTGTTTTATCTGTTAGAGTATTGATCCATTGCATTCACATCATTTGCTTCTGAGCTGCCAGTGTCCTGAAAACAGACTGAGGCTCTTTTACTGTGGAGTGCCACTCTTCTCCCTCTCTCTACTTGATCTTTCCAAAAATAGGTAATAACCATTGATTTTAATGTTTCAGTTGTGCAGTTCTTCCCATCTCATTTCAGTAGTACCTGCTACACTGAATTTATAAATATGTAATTTTAATTACTTTGATTTTTTAGCCAGCTATCTAGTATGGTTTTATAGAAAATCTACTACTTCTACATTCTTCATGAATTTTGGTTTTGCCATCTTAATTTCATCCTGAAAGACGGGTGATTTTGGTTGGATTTGGGTTTGCTTTTTTTACCAGTTCCTCTTTTGGTACTTATTTTTTGCCTCTTTCCTAGCAGGCTGTTTGCCTTTCTGCAGAACAGGAGTCAGTCCAACTCAATGGTGCCGTCTTTTCAGCTGCATCAAGAGACAGATGCTCCATGTTCAGAATCCTTTTTTTCCTGTCTTCCTTCATTCACCAGCCAAGGATAATATCCTCGAGTACACATGGACATTCTTCTTCTGAAGCAATGTTCAGGGTACCCTGACCTTGTCTGAGATCTGTGAGACCATCCCCATGCAGCAGAGCCACTGATGCGTACAGTCTTTCCAGTTGTCTTTAATCTCCAGCCTTTTCCCCAAATTGGTTGGGCTACACATGATCCCTGTCCTTTTTTAGAAAAAAAACTTCTGCCTCTGGAGAATCCTGGAATTTGGGTGGGGGTGAATTGGAGATGGAGGGAAGCTATCTGCTCAAAGGGAAATGTAGACTGTGTTAACGCATCTGCTCGGGCTCTTCTGTTTATTGTTGCACAGAGTAACCAGACCTCTATGGGCTGCTCACTTCTTGGGCTAGCAGCTCCCATCTCTCCTCAGGACTGGCAGAATTTGGGAACTAGACAGTCTAAGTTCTGAGACTGTTGAAAGTGAGCAAAGGAACTGTCAAAAAAAAACGAACCAACAAAACATTAAGATTTGCCTTGTTTTGTCATAAAATTGATCAAAATCTGCAACTTTGTATGGGAGATTTAAAATTACAATCAGCTAGCACTCTTCACTGCAAAAGGAAAACATTCTACCAGAGGATTTCTGATTAACTCTTCTCCTGTCCAGAGGAGAGCTATCTAAATTAATTGTCTTTGACAGGTGAGGTCTGTCCTCATTTTGGTACGGGAGATAAGGTACTGGTTGCGACACAACTGGGTAGACTTGCACAGCTTTTTAATTACAGCAAAAGCACTTATCACGAATGTCTTGTAAACTGAGTGTCAGCAGCTGCCTGGCCTTGAGGTTTGATGGCTTACCTCTTTAATAGACACGATGAAACATTATCTTGCATTCTGTGACCAACTTTGCTTTCAACCTGTTTTTATAGTGCCTTAGAGTTCATCAAGCCCTACTGCATAGGCCTCAAAATAAGGCCAATGAAATCAGTTTGGTCTCATATTGCCTTTTTTTTTGTCAGCACTCTAGAAAAGATGCTCAGTTCATTAATCTGACACACTGCAAGTTATTGCTTCATCATCTTAGTGACCTGATTGATGAAAGACACTTGATATATGGTGATGTCACCAAGTAGAAAGTCTGATTGTTGGTTTTCCTGTCTTGTCTGCAGAACTAGGAAGGGAGCTAAGCAAACGCTTCCCCTGAGCATACTGTATAGAAACTAAAAATCTTCCAGCACCTAATTTTGCAGGATAAATCCACATGGTACAGTACAAGCCCCATGCCATGCAGAGATAATCCTCCTGGCTCTGAATGAACAAAACGTGCCTGCATACAAATGGCAAACCATTTGTTACATTTTGCAAGGAAAAACATGGGAAAAATCTGTCAGAGCACAGCCTTGCAGCTCGTGGTTTCTCTGGCCTATGCTGGGAACAACAGGTTGAGAGGCTTGGAATTGTGAATCACTTGGTATTGTGTTGATTAATTCACACACTCACACACACAAAATGGCATGGTAAAAATGTCATACACTAAAACATACACTAAAAGATCAAGTCACTGTCATGTACTCTTTTCCTACAAGTGTTGTGGAAGGAAGGGGAGGCAGCAGAGTTTATGCTTGCACAACTGGCTGAAAGTTGTATACAGTAAGCACCTTGAGAACATCAAGTGATTGTGAAGGGAATTATTATGAACACTATAATGATTTTATTTTTTGTTATTTCTTTGTGCTATCTTGAAAAAAAACGGTTCTTTTCATCAGCACCTCAAAGATTCTTCCCCAGAAAACTACAAAGCAGACTGACAAAGAGTTTCTGAAAGTGGTTTCTATTACATGAAAAGAAGCAGTGGGAATTTAAGAAGGGCAAAGAAAAGAGTGAGCATTTAAAACTAAGGACATTGAGACCTAAAATTCCATCACTTTATGTACTGTACTTTTCACTGGTATCAGTGGGAATACTTAAACCTTAGTACAGGTTTCAGGGATTCCTTCATATCTGCAAATGACACAGAAGAAAAAAAAAAAAA
>VXBU01013415.1:1381871-1433198 GCA_013400315.1 Bombycilla garrulus
AAGAGGCCAGTCTTTTGCTGATATGAAGCCTTTGTTTTATCTTTCATGATACTTGAAATGGCAACCACCTTTAGTGATGGTTCAAGTGTCAGAATTCACTTTTTTTTTTTTCCCTCCCAGCAAAAAGAGGACGAGGACGTCAAACTGCATAATATTTTGAGGGCAGTCTTGCAGTCCTTGGGAGTTTTAAAATGTGGAAAGCACTGTATTAATTTGAGTGTATCAATAGTGAATGGGATAATTTAACAGCAACTTCCCCTCTCAAGTATTTCTTTCCTTGAATAGATTATTAGACAGCAAGGGTTGACACAATACAAACCTTGAATCATGAAAGCATGTGTACATGCTGAAGAGGTATTACAATGAATTATAAGCACTGGTAATAGTTTAGAATCCAAAGGGCTGGTGACCTTTGCTTTTGAAAACATGCTTTAAATGTTATCATTCTACAGTACCGTCTTCTCTACTCTATCTTCTAAATGCTTTTGGACACACAGACCATGGGATTAATTATATACTGCAAGCAACAATTCATGAATATTTAACACACTCATTTATACTTAATGAATAAATTTGCATTTTGACAGTGTTATTTAATGTGGTTTAAGGAAAAACTGCTCATTACCTTTCAATTTTGTAGATTAGGAGAATGTAATTGGAATGATAAGGTAGGAGAGAGGCTGCATGATTGTTTCACACGGTTTGTTCCCACGGGTTTTTTGATCAAAAAGGCTCCGTTCGGTTTGTTCGTGGGAAGTTTGTCTGTCTCGGTTACTTCATCCCGTACCCTTCGGGGAGGCTGAAGCAGCGAGAGCCGAGCTGGGAGGAGCTGCGCACCGCGGCTGCCCCGGGCCGGTCCCTGGGCTTCGGGCAGGGCATTCCCGGCCGGAGAGCGGGGCTGGGCTGCCGGAGAGCGCAGGGACCCCGCGCTGGCGGGGCGCTGCTGGAGGGGCAGAGGGTGCCCGGCAGCCGGACAGAGCCTTGTGGCGGTGGCGGGCACGGCCCTGGGTCCGGCGGTGCCCGGGAGCTGCGGGGAGTGCGCTTCAGCCCCGGGGATGGCCGAGGCTGCTCTGCAGAGCCCTTCCAGCCACCTGCGCCCCGCTCGGCCCCACGGCCCCGGCAGGAGCCGGGCGCTGTCCTGTGCCCCGGGCTCCCAGCTCTCCCCCGTGTCAGGCTGAACAAGGTTTTGTTGATTCGGTTTTTTTCCCTTGAAGATTTGGTCCTTTTGAGAACTCTCTGTAAAAAGAAAAAGAAACAAACAAATAACCCCAACCCCCCAAAAACCCGCAGTTTGTCTTGCAACAAAACCTCGGAACAGACCTGTGTACATTTCAGCAGTTCAAAAGGAGAAGGAGGTGAAAATATAAATTCTTTTTTTTCTTTCTGTATTCCTAATTTTAAGCCTATTGCGTGACTTGTAGGAAGGGGAAGCAGTGAGGAGAAGGAGCAACACATATGAAGACTCCATTCTATTTAAATTTCATGGATTTTTTTCCCCCCATTATTTAAGTAGGGCTAACTACAAAACCTTTGTACTTGGGCATCTTTTCTTTGCCTTTTACGCATGTATTTAATCAACTCAAGTGTTTCCTTAGGCATAGAGATACTATAAAGATTTCTTAGCAAATAAAAAGAATTTAAAATAGTCAGAAGTTAAAAAATTATTTCCCAGGACTTGGTCTTGTATATTTCTGTATCCAAACAGCAGTAGGAGGGAATATCCCCAGGTTCTTAGTCTTTAATACCCAGGGTTGATTTTGTTAAAGAGTTTTTAAAATGGGTTACAATTTGCTTCTTTAACAAAGTATATGCATTGTTTCTATTTGTCATTTTGAAGTGCCATATGGTGGCAGATACTAATCCACAATATGTTGCCATAGTTCTCTCTGATCTCTCTTGGAAAAAACATAATTACACAAATGGAGACTTGACCTTTCATTCCGCTTTAATGGACTGTTTTCTGAGCACATTTCTAATCAAAGAGAATTGCATGAAATGTTATTGTCTAAGTTGGCTACATACATCTTGTCTGAGAAGGGAAAAATCTTCAGGCTAGAATCAGGTTTTTCACCAACTCCCCATTCAGCACACAGAGTAATGACATCTTGATTCTCACAAGGGGGCTTTAGAAATATCTTTGATGTTAAGCGAAACAAAGATTTGAAATGTAAAAACTGTGTTAATATCCTTCCCCTCTGGGCAATGATGCATAAGCAAAGATAGCCCATCTTTGCCATGCTCCTTATCCTGTGGGAATATCTCCACACAATATTAATAGAGGGGAATGTATCAGATAAAGCTTGGATCTACATTTTGATGTTCTTTTCCCTTAAATTTTGTAAGGTTTGAAATCTTAGATACTGTTTTGACTGCATCCAGCAAGCTAAGAGCTCACAATTTGCACTCACATTTCCAAACTGCCTGAGCCTCCATCACTGCATCTTCAGATCAAGAATAATGTTTCAGTCTCTCAGTGACTTAACGTAATTCTGGTTTTAATATATCAAAAGAATCTAAGCTCCTGGTGGGAGGGATATATGGGGTAAATCTAGGTGGACTTCCTGTACGTGTCTCCTTTTTATTTAATACAAAATGGAAGGGATTTGTGAGGGGCCAAAGCATGTATGTGCAGGCACCAAGGTCAGTTGTTTCCCAGAGGGGATGTGTGCCCATTGCTGTGTCTGCAGCTGCTGCTGTTGGGCTGTCACAGGTTGGGATATGCAGGTACCACAGAGGAACAACTGCAACGCTGCCCATTCCTCCTGACTGGGAACAGGTTCTTTTCCTACTTGGGAGGAGAGTTTGTAGCCCTGGTTAAAGGTTTTTGTTCCTGTTTTGGTAATTATCGTGGTTGATAATGTTGACAATGTGTGAACAATTGAACCTAAGGTTCATTATTTTGTGTAATTTTTTTTAACACATGCATTTACCCTTTTGGTCCCTGATAGCCCCCAGAACAGTTTTCTGTCTCGAATGTCGGATTGCTGTCTTAGGATATTTCCTGAGATATTTGTTGCTGAAAGTGTGTGTTGCTTGCCGCCATTTTGATAAGGCAGGAAGGCAATAGAAGTCCTATCTTTAAAACTTGTCCCACTGGGAAGTGTTGAGTTTGTGAATATGGTGGCTGATTATATGCATCACAAAACAAAAATGCATAATTGAACAGCAGCAACTGTCTGAAAAAAATCTACTATTTCAGACAGTTGAAGGCTCCAGTGTGACAAGTCACCAAGTATTTAAACTCTCTTCCTGTGATCAGTCTACATGCTAGCTTGATAAAAGGTGTTAGCTATGAATTCATGAAAGAATAATTTTTATTTCTCCCATGCCCCACCTTTAAGTATGCCTAGAGTCATGTTTGTTGGGGCACAACATGCACTGGATCAGATGTCATCAGCCCCCTGTATGCTAGCTGTTTGGTTTACTTTTTTTTCCTCAGTATTAAAGGTTTAAAACTTCTGGGAACAAAAAGATGATTCAGGATATATTAGGCTTGTCTTCTGACTTGGGTGATTCAAATTTGCTTGCATAATTTAACTCAATAATGTTTTGCTTAATAATGCATGTGAACTGGGAAATGAAAAGTAAGGAACCAATCATTTTTCCTGAGTTTTATTCAAAATTTACTTATTTCTATTGAATAAATTTGTCAGTTGTATTCAGATGTTGGGGAAACAATATATGATGTTTGCTTTGGATTTTACAAAGAAGAGCTACTCCCATCCAAGTTGTGAAAAATTAGTACATTCATAATTTGTAATGTATAAGGACTGGTTAACATCCAACTTGTTGGCTATAGAAATCAAGCCTGGGGGCATATTTAATTGACTCAGAGTCAGACATATTTCTCCTGTGGGCAGAGGGGTAACTTTTCTGAGACACAGGAGACTCTCTCGTGTATCTTGTGCCAAAGATCTTTAAGCCTCATGAAAACCTTCCTCTCTGGGCATTCTTCCTTCCACTACTGTATTTCCTCTTAACAAGGTATTGCTCTTCCGCTGTTAATGTTAATGAGAGTACTAAAATCTCTTAATAAGAAAACGTTTGAATTAATAAAGACTGTGCCTTTGCTATTCAGGATCAGCCTGATTCCTTGTGCAGAGATTTCAAAGGACAGTTTTACAAATGCCTGTATTTGGCCTGGCCAGAGGCTCTCTGAAAACTCTACAATTTCAGGGAACAGCATAAATACTCTATCTAGTCAGACTATTCGGGAAGGTAACACAGTAAAATTTTTTACCAGTATATTATCTCAATCTAAAAATGTTGGCACCTGAACAGAGCAAGTGCTGCTACATTCATTTATAATGAATTAACTAGGCATGTTTGGGCTTTTGAAGGTTATGTGACTGCATTTATTGATCTCATTTCACTGGTGTCAATAAGAGCTGAAGTTTCTTGTTACCCCATAAGGCCATTCATGCCGTTGTCTCCCAGATTCATTTGAAGCTTTTTCCTTGATCTAGAAAGCTAAAAAATCTGCATGAATCCTTAGAAGAAGCTCTATCTGATATGGTTGCTCTATTTATTGTCAGTGAAAGGGCATAAGTCATAGCCCTGTTACCAGTTCTTGGAGAAATGAAGTCTGGTTAGCAAAGGATTTGGCCTTAATAGTCTGCATTTCTCCCTTGATTTTGCTCCACATTCCCTGTGTCCCTTAAAAACCTCCATACATTGTGATATCCCTCTGTCCTCTGTCTTTTTCCACACTGCCCCTATGCCTCTCTTGCCTATCCCATGTGTATTTCCAGAGAGATTTTTCTGCTGTGGTAACTGAGGTTAAGGTGGCTTCAGAGCTCCTTCACATATTCTCTGCTACCTTTTTTCCTGTCTGATGGTCCAAAGAAAACATACTTTGGCTGGTTTAAAGTTATGTGTAGACTTCTGGTTCAGTTAATAAATGCATACCCAGTCACTGTTTGCTGCTTCCTCCCTCTGAGCAAACTGAAAAAAAATAGACAATTTAAACTGCTCCTGCCTTTCCTTCATTTAAAGTTCTAGTAGGGGCTCTCTCCTATTATCTGGCTGTTGAGCTTCATAAAACTCATGCCTATGTTTGAGACTTTTGTTTTTTCTGTGAAATTAGTTTTAAATTACCCAGTGAAATCTGTAGTTACTTAATGGAGGTAGACAGGCATGCGAACAAGCAGTGTGTCTGTGATCACATGGGCTTTGTTTGCACTGGGACATTAGGCTTACACAAAAATAAGTGGGAAGATGGAGGCGGTAATTTACTGATCCTGTGGACACCTTTGCTAACTTTCAGGACCAGTTATGAGGCAGATTCCTGGTTTCTCCTTTGGTCACAGGCGTAGATAGGCTGAGGGGAGGCAGTGAGCAAAACCTTTGGAGGATTTATTGCATTACGTGTCTTCCTTGTTCCTATTTGATCATATGACACGTGTCAGTCATTTGTTTTTTAAGAGGTTGTCGTGGTACCTGGAGAACTGGAGGTGCCTGGTTTTTATGTGTTAGTACTAGAACAATAAATCAGAGGTAAGGACAGAAGCAAAGTATGCAGGGAGTCATTGTGTAACAGAAAACTATGGAAAGAGACTTGGAGAGGTCTGAATTGCCAGCTAATGTGGCGGAGAGGAAAGAAAAGAGCAGCCTGACCTTTCTGTGGTGCCCTTATAAGAGGTCAGAGAAATGAAACAATAATGGCAGCCTTCAGTCTTGAAAAGGGCAACAGGAAGAGAAGGGCAGCAGTAGAACTCAGCTACTACTGTATAGTCGATTAACATTTGCTGCTCACAATCCCATGATTTTTCACTGAGTAGTAGCCAGGATAAAAGCCATCCTACTTAGTGTCCATTTCACAAAGTGAAATCTAATTAGTTAAATGTTTAAAAGTTAATGAAGAATACGCAATGTCAGAAAATATGTTCTAGTGTAAGTGCAGGCCTCTCATACAAGCACTTGTGCTGTTGTAAACTCTGATTACATAAATAACACCTCAGTGCCAATGCTATAAAAGGCCATTTGGCAAAGGGCCAGGACGATGCTGTGCAAAAATGTCCAGTCATCGCTTTTGGGGTTCAGCTCCGGTGTTAATGAGGGCTCCCCATAGACACGCACGTGAAAGCATCTCAGTAATTTCTGATTGTGTGCCATTCACATCTGTAACTGCAGAAGGCTGGACAATAAACCTGAGAAGATATTTTATCTGAGCATTTGGGATGAATGCACTGCTTTGCTTTAGGACTGCTACTCATACATAGGTGCAGTCTAGCTCACTCGAGAAATCAAGGAGAAAAAACGTGAGAATTATCTGATGAGCTTCAGGTATCACTGGAGTTCCTGAGTTGTCCGGCTGAAGGTGCATTTATTTGACAGGTAAATACTTGATGCTTGAATACAGAAGCTGGAATATTAAATTTTGAGAGCTCTAATATCTGCAGATGAAAATTTCTGCTATAGGACTAAAATTCAATATTATGTAATATAATACTTTGCCCCTACACAGTGAAATTTCAGCACATCCATCTCGGGAAAAGTTTCCAGGAATTATTATTCTTCTCCAGGAGATGCATCAGAAATGGAGGGGAAAAAAATAAAATCTTTGAATCAGACAAAGGCAAACCTGTTAAAAGGAAGTGTTGGTGCAATAGTACCACAGAGAACAAGGCCAGACTGTGTATGGGAGTACATCAGCATTGCTCCATTGAAGACAAATGGATGATCTGGACTGAATGCTTTGTCCTACAGGGATCTTAGGTAATTTCTTCCTGCACGTCTGTTCTTCTGTCTGAAAGCTGGTAGATTGCACCTTAACAGTATCTAAATATTATAGTTTCAAATGTGTCCTCTTTTTACAATAAAGATCATGAAAATTAGTTTCAAACTCTGGTTTGTCAAGATCTAAATACAAGTAATATCCAGCTAGGATACAGGCAAAGCACAAAGCCTTTTCTCATTATATAGTTATCAGAAACACTCTAAAAAATTACAGTAGGAAAGACATTCTTTGCTGTTTTCCTCTATGAGTAATTATATAAAATAGAAGGAGCTTTTTAGAGAGAGCTACAGAATGATAATTCTGTGACTTGAAGAGAAAGGAACAAAAGGTTGTAGTTGGAAAAATGGTATTTTTTCTTGAAGAAAAAATGTGAAAGAAAGATCAACCTCCAGCAAAGGAGCTAGATATGATTAGAAGATATAAAAGTGATCCCTAAAGAGTGAAAAGTAGAAACTCTTCTAAGAGTAGATGAAAAGTAGTGAAAGAATCAACTACCAGGCCTCTCCGGAGGAGTTCTTCATAGCAAACTGCTGAAGAAAAATGAGTATACTGGAGACTTGCTGTGTAGTATGTATTCCGGCTCAGACAAATATTCACATTTCACAGCCTTTGGAAAAGTATCTCTTGTGAATACTTTAACATTAACCTGGTGATCACCTGTAAAAGCTGTCACTGTTAGCTTATTTCCTAGTCTCTGTACTGGGTTGTTTTGTTTTGGTTTTTTATTGGCAGTTGTGGTTAGTGTGAAAATCCTGGTGGATCAATTAGGAATACTTCCTACTTCAAATATCTTGAGTGGATTTGCCACTATGAATTTTAGGACTGCTTTTGATTTAAATTTCATGCCTTTTTACACTAAGTGGTGCATTGGAATCAGACCTTCTGCTGTGAGGGGGAGTGCAGGAGGGGTTCGGTGAGATATCAAAATGCAGACGTTTGCATTCCCACCAGTCCTTCACCCCAGTGCAAGTTCCCTTATCTTCGTAAGGCTTCCACAGCCGTGTGTTGCCAAAAGAACTGGTCCTGGTGCTGCGGCCAGCAGCAAGCAGGGATTAGGGCATGTTGTGGAAACTTAAAGCAGCACAGAACTACCCCTACTGCTCTCAGGGGAGTTAAATAGGAGCAGGATTAAGCCACGTGTGTGGGATGGCTGCAGATGCTCCTTCATATCTGAACACCCAGCAATTTTTATGGGGTCTTTACCTAAGGAGCAGTAATGCTAGGTCTGTGGTATTGCATGGAAAACCATTTTGAAAGCTTTCAGAAATCACTGAACAGTTAAATGATAGGAGACTCCCTTTCTCCCTCTTAGGGGTTTCTGGAGAAGTATAGAAGTACTGCAACTGTCTGTGCCCCCTGCCTTATGTTAGACTGGTTTTGGTAAGAAAACAGAATTTCTGAACCCATTTTTAGTTTTAAAGATTTTGTCAGGTTTGGGGCGCTTTTTTTGTGTGCCTTAATGGCAGAGTTTATGAAGACAGGTAAAACACTAGTTACAATGACCTGAAGTTTACAGCGTTTCTTCTGCTGTACCAAGAAGCTCTGTGGACTTCATTTGGGATTTTCCTCATGGCTGGTCAAATATTTTGAACAGTTTTTATCATTTGGGTGGGATATGAAATTAGGAAAGGAGCAACTCATTGCCTGAATGTGGCCACTTTGAATTCTTGAAACCAGGTCCCTCCCACAAATCAGGTAAATATATTTTATTAGCACCTTTGTTGTTAAGGTATTGATATTTCTGTGGCTTCCTCGTTAACTTTTTAGTGAGTAATTAATGTTTGAATGGTGTGGATGGATGCCTAATCACATGGTATTATTCCTGTTCCTTGAGTGGATGCCCACAATGCTTTTAATCAGAAAATGTCTTTTGGTAGAGCCTGCTTGGCAATTACTGCCTTAAAAAAGGGAGAGATGGCTCTATAAAGAGGGAGGGCAGAATATTCTGTGTTCCTGAATATTGCACATGAAATAGCAAGGACTACCTGCCTACCTCACTGTTAGCTTGTAGTTTATTTAAGTTATCTTTAGTTTTTCTCTCTTCAGTGCCCTTCCATGCTCCTCTTAGCCTTGCTTCTTACAGAGAATTTCAGAGATGAAGGTATATATTTTCTAACATAAGGTCTATTTGTGTGTGAATACACTTAGAGAGGGTCCATGATAATTGAAATGCTCCTCAGAAGACGAAAGCAAAAAGCCATTTTCCCTTATCCCCAGTCTCTGAGGCAGGATGAGCACACTCAGAACAGCCATGACAAGAATATTTCTAAAATCTTTTAAGAACAGGTGATTAATTAATGAGATTCTCAATTGGTGTAAACTACGTATTTCATTCATTAATGTTGCTATGCTGATTTTCACTGAGAATCATCTCCATAATTTTCAGAATATCATTCTACATGCTTCTTGCCCAGAGTGCTGACTCTCAGGATGGTCAGATATGATGACAATGGATATGGTATAAATAGGCAGAGACAGATCTCTGAAGGGATCATTTTGAAGGAGCCAGATGGCAACAACCACATTAATTTTTTTTCCCGGTGTCACAAATATGCTTTGTAGTAGGGTTGTGCTTTTTCATTCCAAATGAACCCAACCAAAACCCCATGTATCTTTCCCATGTATGTTTCAGTTCCTCAGGGAGACATCTATGGGCAAATTATACAAAGTCCAAGCCTCATTTTACTGATTTACCATCCAGGAAATGCAGTGACATAACCAGATTGCTTATAATTGTGGTTTTTTAATTGGCTTCCTGAAACATTAAAAAAGAAACAGTGAAAAGCACAGTTGCTGATACAGAGTCCCATGCATATCACTGCTTTGCATGAATAAGCCTCTGATTAATTCTGAGATCCCTTAAAACACGTCTTAGTCATCCTAAAATCTAACCAACATTTCTGTGTTCAAATTAACGTCCACATCACTCACTTAGTACTTTGCTCTTTATATTTCTCCCACTTCTCTGCCAATTTTTTCTTGTTTTATCAGCTGGTAGAAGTTCATACTTTCTCCTTGATAATTCTGTGCATAGGAGACTGTACCTTTCAGATAAATAAAATCAGTTTCTCTTCCTGTCTATAGCCAGCTGAAAACTTTTGTGTCTGTAGTGGAGGTAACTGTGCTATCCAGAGCAGGTGTTCTTTTGGCACTAAGCAGCACATTGAGTCAAAAGACTCATTAACTGAGATGTAAGCACGCTATGTGAAATTCTGGATTCTGGATTTTCAAACTTCATACCAGACGTGGGACCATACGTGTGCCTTTTCTGCTTTTGCCAAGTTTTTTACTAATGATCATTAAGAAGTACAGTTAGATCCAGCATTTTTCAGCCTAAGTCTTCACTGACTCGTTGAGCATTTTTTACATAAGAAAAATTGCTGTTTATAACGTTATAATGCAGGAGGGGAGAACTTTCGGAGGGCAGGCTCCCACTGAAGCACAGCTCCTGTTCAGAGGAGGGAGGAGATAAACCCAGATTCCTCTCACCTGTCCCCCCTTGGTGGTAATTTACATTGAGCTAAGGTGAGGCTACCCAGCTAACGTGCAGGAAGGGCTTTGCTTCAGGGTTGTTCTCAGCCAGTCTCTGCTGTGGGAGATGCCTCTCCCCTTCTGGAAAGGGTTTTGGAGGCTGTAACCTGTTTGGGGTGCTTGCTTCTCTCTCCTTGTGGCCATGAGTTCGCATTCCCCTTTCCTGAGGAGCTGTGTGGGTGGCAGAGGGACGTGCAAAGCAGCGAGGTGGCAGAGGAGCCAGGAAGGCTCAGGGCTGGCAGGTGCAGCCTCAGCCCGTCCTGTCCTCGGGCTCGGACTGAACTGTGCCCGAGGCACACGCCCTGAGCTGGGTAGAAAATGCAGGCTGTGGAGCTGTCTTTGTGCCAGCTCTGTCAGGCGCTCGCACTGTCAGCTTCCTGATCTTTCAATATGTGATACTGGCCTGAATGTGGTAGGCTGTGCTCTAGGAAAACACAGGGAAATAAATTTCTTTTTATTTTCGAACTGTTGTCTGAAAGGGGAGGCAAGTGATTTGGGGATTTTTTTTGGTGTGTTTTTATTTCTGCTTGGGGGAAGTTTAGAGCTATTTTTGATCTGTCTTATGTTTGGGGACAGTAAAAAAAACAAGCAGTAAGCCTCTGTAAATACAATTTTCTGGAGTACAGTGGCAATGATACTGATTAGTGATAAGTGCACTATTGTTCCTTGATATCTCTGTGAAGTGGAGGCAGAAGTATTTTGCTCCCTGGTGATCACTCACTAGAGGATAACTTTTTGTAGGAATTTATGCTCAGCTGCATTCTGCCCTATTTCCTGGTATTTTTGGTAAATCAAACTGGCGTCCTCAGCGCGCTTGCCTTTGTACTTTGAATGGATTGTCATTTCAGAGATGACAAATCCTTTATACAAATTTGAAGGATAAAAACTCTGTATGGCTTTTATATTCAAATTTGTTTACAGAATGATATTTGCAGATAACTCTTTAAGTCACTTTTTCTTTTCTTTTTTTTAAGTGGTGGTGTAGTCAGTAGCTTGTTCTATGCTTGGAGGTGTGCTTCTTTTATTATGTTCATTATTCATGATGGTTCTGTACCCATGCTATGGGAATCTGCTGCATTCATTAAATACCATTTCATAAAACTGATGGACTGTAGCTGGCACAGGTTTATCTATAATATTTTCAAAGAGAATATATCATGTAACCAGCTTGTAAGATAAGTTTATAAGTTTTAAAACATATACAGATTCATTACACATTTTCTGTTTGCATTGCTCCATCACCTCCGTGACCAAGTCCAGCTGCCTCTTGGAGCTAGAATTTGATTCTGTTTTGCTGCTGACATGCAGCAAGCCCTCTTTAGGATTTCCTCTGCTGCGTGACCTTAAACATTCTTCTGGAAAAATACAAAGCTTTCAATTCTTGTAATTATTGCATTCTAACTTAATTAATTCTGCTAGTTCTAACCAGGGAAAGTTCTTAATTTTCTCTATCAAATAATTTTGATACAATTTCAGTGCTGCACACTCATGTCTATGCAGCATTTTGTATGTTGTAAAGTTGAATAAACACTACAACATAGAGAACAATTACAAAGAATTTTGAGAAACTCCAGGGTTTCAGTTTTGTATACATATAAAAGGAAAAAAAACACTGTTGTTGTTATGATGGTCAAAGAATACAGGTCTAAGGCAAGGTTTTCAGGAAAATTTCTTATATATTATTATTACAGCTATTACAATTTTTTGAGGGGAGAAAACCTCTCACTTGGCCTTGTGCATCCAAAGCTCAGTTGTTTGTCCTTGATGTGTTCACTTGTATAAAAAAGGATATCACCTCTCCCTAATGTGTCAAATTTACATTTTTCATAAAAGCTGACCTTGATTTTGTATTCAGCAAGTAAAATTTTCTCATAGCCACCAGCATTTTTTTGTCTTTTGGAAGGTGAGCATTATAATAATGAACTAAAGCTACAGAGCAAGGACATTGTTATTATAGTGGACAACACAAACATGGTGGCTTCTGCACTCATCACTGTAAAAGTAAATTGCAGATGGTGGGAAGTGCTGTGGTCATCTGATTACTTTAATGTGGTAATACATTAGCTTAATGTATTGAAGGTCAGGAAGTGTACATCACAGTGGCACTAAACTGGAAATGTGCAGAATACAACAGAAACCAGCAACAAGTATCATAATTGATAATCATTAAGAAGTTAATTTAGCCAAAGAGAACTATTTCTAAGAAATAGTGAAGAGCAGAGGGCTGTAGACCTGTATGCTATTTTACAGTCACCTTGTCTCAAGGAATGTTTTATTTGCCAAGTGCCACTCTTCCTGCAGACACAGTTACAATAGTTTCTCCTTATGCACATTGGTCACAGAAGTCTACTCATTGAGAATCAGAAATACAGGAAATGCAGGATCAGAGCAGATTCTTGAGCACTAATGGTTAGTAATTTGGTGTTTTGTAAGAATTCTCCTTTCATCTAGATTATTTTGTTGGTCAGACTATTAGATCTAGAAATGTGCTCTGGATTCTGTGAGCACACAAATCTACTTGATGTCACAAATGGTAGAATCTGTTAGGCTGTTCTTTGTTGGATATTAATTGGTTTTGTTAAGCTGTTTATTAAGAGATGTAAGGACATATAAAGCAAAGTACAAGACAGTTAATTTGCTTTGCCCTCATCTGCTGATGCACTGGAAGTAACAGAACCAGAAAGCCTAGCAACTTCCGTATGTTCCTGGGTTGGTTCTGAGGTAATAATCACAACCATTTTCTCAAAGACTTTAGAGCACTGAAAATCTGAAGACAAGAAAATTTTTTTCAATCAGTCTTGCTTCATTCTGCTTAGCAACCTTGGTCCAAATAGATCCCTCCTGCCTTTTGTTCTTCCAGATAATTCTGCTTCCTAGCTGCAATAAAATGGATCTCACTTTTCAGACAGCTCCTCAAACTCAGCATTCAGGTAGACAAACTGCAGCTTTCAGAGCAAACCACAGGTGAATTTCACTACTTTCCTATGCACGTTACTTTCTGAAGTCCATTCAAAGACTTTACTGCTTGGAAACTCTCTTTCATTGAGAATGAGACACACAGCTGAGATCCCACAATGACTCTCAAGTTTGTAGTGGTTTACACGGTTTCTCTCTCCTGTCACTGTATGGATGGTTTAGTCCTAAATGGAGCTTGTAATGCAACAAGCCAATGACAAAACATTTGCCTTTAGCTTTCAGTACAGAGCTATCATCTTTCAAAATGGACAGGTCAAAAATACTGATCTCAGTGGCAGAGCACTCCTGAGTGCTTTCCACAGTTAGCAATGCTTCTACTGAATTTCATTATTCTAATTTAGTGACCCAGCAATAAAGAGAGCTTTAACTATTTCCATTGTAATCTGAAATATGGTGTGGCTGTCAACCAGCCTACATGATTGCTTAGTTTATGACAGGTGAAGAGTTTTGCACTGTAAATACTGTGTAGTGCTTTCCCATGATTTACAGCTATGACATATGTGTATCCATGTCTAGTTCTTATGGTGCTGTTAATTTCTGAACTGATCCTGAGCTGAACTGGAGAAGCTGAGCTTCCATCTCATTAGTCTCTTTTTTTCCTTATTTTTCTTTTTAACAGTCAAAAGGGCAGCATGTACAAAACACTGGTTAGAAACATATCAGAAATACAATATAGTTACATATTCAGTTTTCAAAACAGTATTTTTGAAGACCATATACCTGTTTTTCTTTCCCTTTCTTGTCTTTAGTCAAAAGGAGGTGTATTACTGGATATTTAATGCATTACTTTTCGTGGTATAATGCTGCTTAGAAAGATGTGCAAGCAGCCTAAATTTGATGGGAATATGCAAATGTCATGCAGTACAACAGCCTATGCTAGAGTGGAAGAACACAGACAGTGGATCTCAGTTTTATAACAAGGTAGTTTGTTGTTTTTAATGAGGCCATTGGGCAGAATAAAAAGGGTGTGACTTTTTTTTTCACTCATTGCAAATTCATGTCTCTGATCTTCCTTATTCTCTTATCTTTGGATGAGCTAGGACCCCTCAGAATCCTTTGTATTTTTTGAGCCTTTCATATCTCTTATCTGAGAAAACATCTTTCTTCTTTTATAACAGACTTTCTAACATAGCTTTCTAGCTGGCCTGTTAAACTGCTTTTTCAGATTTAGTCTGTTTGTCCAGTAATGGAAAGAACCTGGTCTGTCACATTTCCCAGTAACTCTCCTACAGACTAAAAAGCATCCTGCCTCAGAACGCTCCACTCATAACTCGGTATGCAGACATTACCACCTGCTGCCCTATTTCATCACTCATTGGCAATTACATGACTCATGCATGCAGATTAGGAATAAACAATTCTCATGAAATTTGAGTTTACCCAAACTTTCCAAACATTTTGTGATGTTTGCAGATGTACTTTAGGTTTGTGAAACTTTGGGAGGCATGATTTGTTTTTTCTTTTAAACAACAACATCTTGATGCTAGCTATGAAGATGCCAGTCCAGTTCTGAAGCACAGAAGAAATCGAAGCAGGTAATGCCCTTGTCTTAGAAATAATATTGTCTAGTTGCACTCTCAAAAAAGCTGTGCGTAGAGTTCCCTTTTACTGTCTGGAAAAGAATACTGACAATAATTAAAAATATGTAAGCTAATTATTCATTTCCCCAAAATAGTGTGAATTCAGAGGTTTATAATTTATTTCAATTAGGGGTTTGATGCTGTAGTCTGGTGATAGGAAATGTTTAACTTCTGATAGACCAGACCTGAGAGAGTCTGTCACACAGTGACATCTCAGTGCCATTTGAGCTGACGTTTCCCACTCATCTTACTGAGTAGCTAATGGCAGGAATATTGTGGATATTCTGCTCAGCCCATTTAAAGCCTTTCTTCACAACCCACTCTGCTCTTCACAGACACACCTTTGGATGTGTTTTTAGCCACGTTGACAGATGTATCTTGCATTGTAGAGTTTCTGTCTTCCAGCTTAGTGACACCAACACAGGTGTGCACAAAGCAGCTTGGATCCAAAACACCCCTTAGTGTCACAGCAGGGATTCTTGGGCTGGTCACGGCCATTGGATCAGCACTGTCCTGCTCCAGATCCAAGCTGTGGTGCCTGTGTGCTGCTGGACCAGCCTTGGATTGCACTGATTCAAAGAACTGTCCTCTGTTTCACTGCACAGTTGCCCCAACACAGTAAGTGGAATTCCTTCTGGGTTTTTTTTGTGAAAAGACAATGTTTCTTTGAGAAGAACCTCTTGGGAAAACAGGACAAATCCTTGGTTAGCAAGCTCTCATACTCTGATAACATTTAATTTAAAAGTTTTCTGTGGAAAGAAGATACTTGTAGACAGTCTACCACGTAATGAGACCATATTTGGAGCAGACAGATGGAGCTAAATGAACCAGGAAAACTTCCAGCTCATTTAAAAAGGTCTGCTGTATCACAAGAATTAAAAAAAAAAAAAAAACAAGGAGGGGGGGAAGCTTTATGGGATAATCCTGAGTGTCTGTCCCTAGTGTATTGACTATCTGAATGGCAACTTTTAGAATTCAGGAATCAATTATATCACCACAGCCAGGAAGATTAAAAATTACCCAGCCTTGCTTTATCCTTTGCTATAGTCCTTATATTTTTTTTAGCAGTGACTTTCTGTACTCTTTGAAAGATAATCATGCTAGAAAAAACACACATATTGTAAGAAGTTTCAGAAGGTATAAGAGCAAGGGCTTTCTCTCTGAAGGATAATGAGCAGTGGGGCACCCAGATGAATATGTACAGCTTGTAAAAAAAAAAAAAAAGCACAAGCTCCTCTCAGCAAATTCTGAGGAAAAAGGAAGTTAGCAAGAAAGAGAAAATTGATATAAACATACTGTCTGACTCATACAAATGCTGAATACCAGCAATTAAAACATTTAAAAGATGGCACTGCATGTTAATGCTTCTTCAAAGACAGTGTCTATTCTTCTCTAGTCTTGTGTAATATGCATCATCTCTGGGAAGCTGAAAAGTTTGAAGGGAGGTCTTCAAAATACTGTTCCTCCTTCTGAATGAATCATTCCTCCCAGAGATAGTTAACTATTGCCATCTCTTTGCCATAAACCAAATGATAGCCTAAACTCAATTGTAATATCAATGTGGTTTTCTGTAGCATCATTTCAAAGCAGGGAACCTGAGGATATGTTTATTTATTGCTTGGGGAACAAATATATTCTCAGCAGATGACAACTGAGGATAACATCCTGCTTTAATGGCACTTTTTCATGGTATGTTTTTTTCCACTTTCCTTCATACTCACCTCCTTGTATTTTCTATTTACTAGTTTCTGATGCGCACATCAACACTAATCAAACAGGCTATGCTTTTAAATCTTCATTCTTAGTCATGCTTGGGTTGGATGTGTGAAAACACCACCTTCCCAGCCAGAGGCACCACTGATACATTGCAGTCTAAAGCAAAGTCTAGTTTCTGAGGCACTCACAAAACAGCCCCTCGCATGCTGAAGATGTAGCTGTAATTTGCATGCTGATGCAATACACTGCTAGTGTAAGTATGGTCTGAAACCTCTACAGCAGTGTCTTGGGGAAGATGAAGGAAACAAGGAGGAAGTATATGTGGGGAAAGAGACGTAATTTATACATTTTGACATTACTTCATTTATAATTTAGACATTTTGTCTGGCAGGCGTGCTTAGGAAGTGATGGTATGAATGTCACTAACTTCAGGGTACACTTACAGGTAAATATAATTTCTCTTTCAGGGCAATTATCATGTATTTTCTCTCTTTATCATTCACACGTCATCTATAAATATATATATTTATATATTTTAGGAATAAGTAAACAGCCTGCATTTTAGATGTAAATGAGTTCTGACTCTGGACAAGAAGTACAGAGCTCCTTAGTGGTCTTCTCTGCTGTGTCTAGAACATGTTTCTCTGCAGCCTGTATGGTCCCCACTCCTGAGCTTGAAGAGCCTTCTGCTCTCGGTGATCTGGGGACTCATTTTCAGCAACTGACGCTTCCTGAGGAAGGTGTGCAGGGAATATGTGTATATTGAGCAGTTCCGTGGAGTAACCAAAGCATGTAACAAAAGGACCGCTAGGAAACTGAGCCAAAGCTCAAAGCCACTTCTCCATACCCACGTTCACACACTAGCCTTGGGCCTAAATCACCTACTGAATAATTTAGAGCAAACAAGAACATTTTTATGGTCCCTCATTGCAGCTTTTTAAACTGCTTTGAGCAGCCATAGCTACATAAAACAGGCAAAGGTGGTCCCAGAACCTGAACCAAATACACACAGATTGCTAATTGTTGTGCTGTTTAAGCCAAGATTTAACCCGTTTTTGTGCATACTCATTTCCTTGATCTTAGCAAGCTTAGGGCAAAAACCTTGTCAATAATTTTGCTAGTGCATAAGATTTTGATTGTTTTGTTCCTGGCCTTAACAAGGTATTCGTGAGGCACTATGGTTTGTGTCTTTTAAGACTCTATTCCTTAATTACTTGATCCTATTTGTTTTGCCTTTTAAAGTCAAGTCTTGTTTTTTTTTCTAATCATCTGCACCAAATGATAAAATATGAGCCCTGAGGCCCTTTCTTTGGTTACACTGTCTGCCAATCCAAGTAAAATCCAAATTTTGAGCTCTTCTGTGGGAATGTCTCAGAGCTGAAGTGTGTTTAATAAATCTGTCATGATGCACTAAATTAAGTAGAAAGATGATCAACACCTACTGATTGTTAGTTGAGCTTAGGATGTATGTTTTAAAAACACTTCCGTGATCTGGTGTGGAACATTTACTTACACAATGCTTAACACAGAGTCACCAGTTAAATCATTGGCATGGGCAAGGCTGGCGTGGCTGTCCTCTGAATTTCTGTCAGATCACTAAATATGTGGACAAATAACACATCCTGTATCTTGTACCAAAACTTTCACTGACTTCCCTCCCTTAATTGTTGCCTCTGGCTATCTAAGGGAAGCTAGTTTTATGTACTGCTCTAATCAAACATTACACTTCCATACGAGACAGTTGAGGTTTTCCTCTACAGCCTTCCTTGTTTCACCTGGACCACTCTTTAATTCTTTACATTCCCTTACACTCTCACTTGGATGTATACAGCTGAAAATTAAGCAAGCCAAATAAATTATGTCTGGATCCCAATGTAGGAATTTTGTAAGGTGCCTAAGGGGTCTGGCACGTAATCTGTCTTGATGAGAGACAACTAATACTTAATATTTCCATTCATTAAGAGTAGCTACTTAGACTTCTTAGAGGGTACCTTAAATTTTTGCATGCTATTTCTTTTTGATTTCTGTATGTTCTTAAACATCTTCCTCTGTCTGTTTGTTGACTGATAAATCTAGCTGTTATAGTCTTGGTGTAGACATCATTTATACGTAGAAAAGCATATCTGAAAATACATTACCTTTAAATAGTGAGATCCATCACATCTGAGCTCCCATGTCTGATAGCCAAAAAGCTCCATTTCATTTCAGAAGAAAAATTGCTTCTGTCAAGGTAAACAGAATGCATTATCCCCCTTTAATAACCATTTTTAAGCATGCTTCTGTATTACTTTTTTCACAGCTGTATTGCAATAAGCCTTAGAGTAATTGCCAGTTCTTCTGTCTAATAGGTTCATTATTCTTTTGCCATAATTGCAGCCATTAAACGTCCAATTGTTAAATTTCCACTCCTACATTTACTTAGTGTTACTTTTTATAATGGGCTATGTCATTACAGCACCCCAGTGGCTACAGCTGTTGTTCAAAGTGTTTCTAAAAGTCAATGAGACCTGAGATATGTCTGTATTCTTGATTTTTCACAGATTCTCTCCACTGCACTTTGTCATCCTTTTTTTGGCTTTGATAACGATTGCTGCATTTAGATACCCTTTACTGAAAGTTTAAGAACCTGACCTATTCAAGAAGACATAAAACTATGACTTTAATATTTCTAAAGCACCATTTCTTCACTTTTATGGAATGATTCATATATAACAAGGTGATGGAGCAAAGATTTAACTAAGGGAAATTAACACTTATGGCTTAATAGCTTTTCGAGAGCACTGATTTATCTTTTGTCATGTTAAATTTGTTGGGCTTTTTCTTCCTTGTAAAGGAAGCCTAGCTCCTAGTGTTAGCTATAGTTGTGGTAATAAAGCAACGTTTCCAATGCTTGTTGTCTCCTTAGCTGGCATTTCTAGACACATTAATAAGTATGCTAGGGTTTACTTCCTATTTGTGTGAGAGGGACTTCTTGATTTGAAATGTTGCATTTAGGCATTAGGAATTTTTTTTTTTCTTTTAAGACTGTCATCTATCTAGTTTGTGTGTGATATCTGGTCACATCTTGCTTTTTTAAATAACACGGAAAAATGGCTTTGAGACACCTATACTAACATTTGCATTAGTTTTTGTTGCTGACAAGTATAGAGAAGCTGTCCTGGAAATTACTGGTAACAACCATTGTCAGCCCCAATCAGTTTCCTGGGAAAGCTGAAACATGATACCCAATAACTATTTGTGAGGTTATCTGGCCTTTTTTTAGGATATAACTTCATGTCACTTTAAAACTTTCATAGGCAGTATGTCAGTTTTATTACTTAGATTTCATCCTCCTCCATAACGGGTTGATTAAAACTGCATTTGAAATGTATATCACATAAGGTTTTTTTATAGACCACATTTTCATTCTTAACCTCATTACCAAGCTGTAATTTTTTCAGTGATTAACCTAAAATTGCAGCTTTTCCTATCAGTATATGCAGTATCTCCTATCTTCTCCCTCACACATTATAATAAAAATAATGTATGGAATACTATTGATTTATAAGAAAAAAAGTAGATTTTTATTTAAGTACTTTTAAAGAGAAATATTTTTACCATCCAAATTCCTTCTCATATTGTAGAGCATACACTGACGACAAAAACAGAAGGAAAAGAGGTCACAAAGAAAATCAGCTTGTTTTTTTTCTGTGTGGAGGTAGACTTTCCACAGAGGAAGGCAAAAAACCACCTTCTGATCCCGTCTTCTAAATTATAGCTCAAATCTACATCATTATCAAAGAAGAAAGTTGTTGCCACATCATGTCTGTGTACATTACATGACATTTATCTGCTTGTTATCATCATGTTTCCAGTGCTGAGGTAGTGGGTAATTAATTCTTTCAGTGCCTGGCACCAGATTGCAGTTACGCTAGATATGCCAAGGTGTTGAAGATACCATTCAGATGATCTGTTCTCTTATGGAGGGGTTCTTTTTGAGTAAAGTGGATGTGGCAAATTTCTACTGTAATTGTCAGCTTTACAGCTACAGAACAGGCTTTGCTTTCCAAGATCCCTGGATTATAAAATTCAAGGAGATACAAAGGCTGAGAGAAAAAACCCATCAGCTAGTAATTTGAAGGAAAAAAATTACAATGGGATTAATGTTAACATAAGCAAATAGGTAGTAGAAGATATTTAATTATTTTTATCCTGGTCTTAGCTCTTTGGGGCACTGGGTAGAAGAACATATTCTCGATTTAAAATCCAAGAGTATCACAGTCAGCAGATTATCAAATTGTGAATTTCAGATGTTTTAACCAGATGTACAATTCACAAGTAAATCACAAGCCATTCTGCAAGCCATAATGCTTAGTTAATAAATAGAGTTTGTAATTCACACAGGCTAGAAATAATTCCCATTTACATTTTTCATTAGAGTTGTTACAAGTATCATCATCTTCTCTCTTTTGCCCACCAACCATTATGGCTATAACAGCACAATTGTGCAGAAATCATCAATTAACTCAGCAATGCTATCAAGAGGAGGCTGCAACTGCTGAAACTGGCTGGCTGTGCAGCCTACAAACCTGCCTGTGTGCCTTAGGCGATCCCTGACACCCTATAGGAGCTGTGAGACAAGGCCAATAGTCTGCAGCGTAATCTGAAAAGTATGGCAAGGCTTTTGCACTGCTTTTTCATACAAGAGTTTAAAAGGTCAAGTTGTTTAAGGCTCAAGTTCAGTGGTCAAATTTCACTGAAAGAGTTAGGACCATCCATAAACTGAATGGGAAGGCAAAGTGCTTCCCAAGGGGAGGAACAGTGCTGGATGGGGACTTGGAGTATATCATGATCTCTAAAATGTGCTAGAAGTAATGTCAGGGTAGGCTGTATTCTGGCCAAGCTCTGTGAAAGTATGAGGCTGCTTCTCAAGTTTGTGGAAGAAGTAAATGTTTTTTTCCTACCAGGCAGTGCTGAAGTCAGTACTGAAAGGCAGAGTTGAGCCTACTTTTATGGGAGCAAATAAAAGTACACATAGCAGTGATCTGGGAACCTGCTTCTATGGCACTGATGGATGCCCAACACCATTTTTAAGGCTTAAAGAGCCAAAGAACCTGAAAAAGGTTCCTGCTCCCCAGGATGCTGCATGGGAATGGGAGAGGAGTTCATGTGTACAGAGGTGCAGTTTGAATGGTAAAGCTCTATAACAGCTCATGCTTGTTCATCCAACTGAAGTATCTGTGCAGTAAACAGGAACTTTTTTCTGTTCTGGATGAACACCATCAACTACAGTCCAGATGTAAAAGTAGTAGTGGAAACAGAAAATAAAGTTTAACTTTCAGTTAAATTTGGAACTTTCAGTTTCCAAATTATGGCTCTTGTTCACATTGTATTAATTGCAAACAAGGCTAATCCTTACATCTTCTAGACTATTAGTTGGAAAGAAAATTTCCCGTGGTTTGGGAGTAGAATGACTTTGATATGGTATCACTGATGTTGACTGTAACCTACAGTGGATCTGCCCTTTTTTTTGTGTTGGAATAATCCCAAAGTCATTATTACAGTGGCTTTTTCTGACTGACTCTGCTTTTACTCCTGCTATTGTATTCTTTTCTATCAACAATACCCCAGCATATCAGCTTGAGCTTGAAATAATAATAGCATTTTGGATGGTTTATGACACAGCCTTAACCTTCTTTAATAGCAGTTTTATGTATTCAATATTCTGCTGCTCTAGTCGGTTTGCAGTCTTTCAGAAGCGCTGGTCACTAAATAAAATAAAGTTCATATTTATTGCTATGTGTCATCTAAAAGCAATCACTCAAAACAAGAATTATAAGATCTTCTACAGATGAAAATGTTTTTGTGATGGAAGTTGGCAAGGCCAATCTGTTATCATGAGGCATGGGGAAGAAAGGCCAATGTTCTTGACTGTTTAGTGAATGCACTTATTTTCTTTTTGCAATTTTCATTATGGCAAATTGTTTGACCTAGCAGAGAGACACCTTCTCAAGGCTGGGATCATATTGTTTTGCTAGTATAATTCCATCACAGTCAACAATGGATATAAATGGCAAAATGAGGCAGAAAGGTACAACAGTATAGAATGATATGTTTTCAGATCAGTAATCAGTGTCTATTTAAAATAAAATAGGAATATATTAAATTATGTGCTTTGACTCCATTTTATTAAGGTGAAGTGAAGTTTTATTGCAAGTCTTATGATCAAATGAAGGAAAATAGGGGTAGTGAGAGCTATGCACAGGAGAATAAAGGTAAGCAGCTAAAAATCTGCTATATTAACCTAATAGTTTTTGACATTCTGTAAAGTCATCGAGATGTGATTTTTCATCCAAAGCTAAAAAGTTTCTATGATAGTATTAGTTAAATAAAAAAAGGAAAATAGATGTCCTGGATATTGTGTACATCTCCATTGCAGAAGATACATATGTTTGATTTTTTAGGACAGTGTAAAAGAATAAAAATGCTATTTTTTCTCATCTAAATTCTAGAGAATAAATAGAAAAATAATAGCTAAAATACTGAAAATATAGTATAGAATATATAAAATATAGTATAGAATAGTAACTTCTACAAACAAAAGCACTGCTTTTTTCCATTACTTTGCCAAGTCAATACAGTGGCATTTAACTGTTCACATTCTTCCTTTTTAAAATAGATTTGTTTCTTTTTTTATTACATTTTTCAATGTAATGAAAATATCAAGCCTAAGGTCATTCTTTCTTCAATTTTTATAAGTTAGCAAATATTATTTTACAGTATAAAGCAGTATGTGAAGGATCATCAGCCCTTAATTTATGCTTTTGCAGCCCAGTACTCACATGTAGTTACACTGGACCAAATTTAACAGTACTGAAGGAGAAAAACAGACACAGGTTGATCTTATGAACTCTTAAAGACGTGAGGTGCTTGCTCATGTTTGTGGTTCCACAGAAGTTAAATTGAATTATGCAAATAAGACCACATGTGTACAAGCTCTCAGGTTCCAGTTAATAAATGGTCTTACTCCTGTTATTTTCATGAACTATACAAAAAAGATGCTTATGTATACACTTCCTCAGAAAATATGAATAAAATCTTCTAGGAGATGAGCAAAATAACACCATTTAATCTGGCTGTGAATGAAACTGCATATACAGTGTTTCACTTTCTGAATTTGTGAACTGTTTTAATTACATTATAAATTTATCTCCATATGGTTGCTGACATGCATTGAAACTGTAGTTATTAGCCATTGGAATTTATGTTGTGCTGGTTTTTGGTGGAGCCTGATTCTAATGATTACATGAAGTGTCTGACAACACCTGTTGAGCAGTGGAGAAGAGTATTTAAAAAGATCTGCTGAGATTTGGCCCCCCATTTACAGCCTCCATCTTGTTTGTACCCCAAAAGCAGGTAAAGTTACCTTAGTGGAAATTATAATCAGACCCAGTATTTTCATGCACCTTTATTTTAGATCCTGGCATTGCCGCTGTAAATACATACCCATGTCACAAGAGAGCAGACAATTACTAGAAACTTGTGCAATATATGGCAGTGATCTCTGGAAGGAATCACTGCACGTGTACAAACTCTTACAAATACCCACAGGACTGTCTGCAAGCAGCAGTGCCTTTCAGAGCTCAACCAGCAGAGATGCACAAGGCTTGTGACAATTGTCAGCAGCTTTTGCCAGCTCTTGCAATACTCCTCAAGCATGTGGCTCAAACACCCTCACAAACACCAGGCATTGTGCCCTGCCTCACGTTGCCCTTTGATCACCAGTGGTTTGGCTTCTTGAGAGATGCTGAGGGAAGTGAATCTATTCATTGGTCTTAGTTTCCTCTGGGTGTGCAAGATATGATAAAAAGAGGTCTGCCTTTCCATGTATTAGGTCATGTTCAGAGTTAGTTGTAGTTCAGACTACTGCAAGCCAGCTCAGAGAAGTGGGAGGAAATACTGCTGTGCCCTTTCTTTCACATCATTGCATCAATTTGTTTTTGACTGCACTCCGAGGTGGTGGAACACAGAGTGGAAGTTGCTGCCTTGGAAGAATGAAGACAAAGTAAAATAAGGTTATTTTATTTAGTGACTGTTTGCCAAGATATTTCTTGACCAAAAATTTTTATTTTTATTTTACTGATGCTTTTTAGAATGATGTGAAGGCTTTTTAGTTTGAGACCGTGACAAATTCAACTGTTTAACAACCTGTTTTCAAAAAAGCTTTTTTGTCTGACCTATGAGTTACAAACCAACTCAATCTTTCTTACTCTGTTTCATTTTTGAGCTTTACTGATAGCAGTGAATCAATCATATGAAAAAGACTTCACATGTATTAGCGGTTACTGAAATTGTTAATACAGTCAGCAATGATTTGCCATAGCAGTGGATAAAAATGTTTTTATGGAAAAATCTCTGAGTGGGAGCTCATAGTTGACATACATTATGGAGTGTCTGGCCATGTTTGTCCCCTCTCTTCTTCCAAAATTTTAAGTCTCCTATATCTAATTTACAAAACACTTGAAATTGTTGTAAAACTTACATTTTAAAAGGAAGGGGTTTTATCCATCTTCTGGACACTCCGAATTTAACAGGCTGACATCTGAGATTTCCTAAAAAAACCTATTTAAGCTACAAGAAGAAAATACTAGTTTGTATTTTCACTTTGGTTACTTCAACTCTATTAATTTCAATGGAGTTAACCAACAAAAGATGCTGGTCCTGAAAACATACATATCCATGATCTCATGTCATTAGTTCATTACTGATCAGACTGTCTGAAGTCTGCGTGGTGTCTGTATGATTCCTACTGCATCATCTTGCTTTAAAACTGGATAAACAAATAAGAAACTGCAGGCACTCAGACAGAGCCCTTATCAAAGATATTGCCCACTTACCTGTTTCAGCCATGTACTCTCCAGGTACACTGCTTAATTGAAGTAATAGTGAGAACAATCAAGCTGACTGGGGTGGTTTTTTCAGTGTTTATTAGGCTGTAAAGACTGTGAATGTTCTTTTTGCCAAATGTTAGTGCCTGTCATGTGCAACAGGCATAGTGCAGGTAACTGTATTTTCTGCTGATTTTCCATTATAAATTCCACTCTGAAAGCGCTCAGGGAAGTGAATATTGACTTATTCTAAAATCAGTGTAAACTATCAGTTATTGACAATATTTATCATGTATTTTAAGACAAAATTTATAATCAAATGGGGCAATTAATTGTGGCTCCCCCATATCTTACAATTTTTTTCAGAAATGTATTTATTTTAAGACTCCAAACTAAATTTAAATTGCTGCATACTTCTGAAATTCCCAATCCTACACTTTCCAAAATTGGATTTAATTTTATCTTCTCTACAGGCTTTGAGAATATTTTAGAAGCTGTTTTACCATACTATTTTATCTTCATAAGGCTTTTTTGAGCCAGCTCAAATTTTTCAAGACTGCATAGAAACTGTTTTTATAATAGTTTTGTTTTGGGTATATTGACAATTGCAACAGCAAGTGCTTGTGACTGTAGAGCAATGGATGATAAAAGAGTAGTCTGGGCTTTCTCTGGAAGCTGCCATTGAGAGCAGATGAACTGTCAGAGCTTGGAGTGACAGAAGTCACGTCCACAATACTGAGGTGCCAATTAGCCAGCTTTGAACACGGTCCATTTGTCAGATTTTAGGGAGAGAGCGTTGCTGGTAGCTGGGAGCAAGAGACATGGAAAGCTGTTACTGGTATAACACGTGGAAATATTCAATTGTTCTCTACAAGCTCTAACTTTTGTTTCATCAGCAAGTATGGAAGCAAACCTGGCCAGGTTTCTGACTAAAAATTGTAGCACAGCTTTCTTTCATCAGATTTTGATAACTTTGTCAGAGACAGGTAGCAATCTCTGGATTTTGGTATTGTCAATTTAATATAACTTGATAAAATCTCTGAAATGGATTAAAGGACTCTGCTAAGTTTCACCTTTAAAAAATTTCTTGGTGCTTTGTGTGAGTATCCTGGGGCACAATATGAATATTAATAATAATATCTAAGGTAATGCTGATCTGTCTGCCAGAAAAAAAAAAATCATTCTTTATCTCTGTTTTTTTCCAATATTTTCTCTATCAATGGTGGTTGTTGAAATACAGAAGTAGTCATGTATCTAATATTTCTCTGTTTAAGTTTTTTGGGAAAATGTCTGTCAATAAATCGTGTGAGCTTCTACAGAACTATAACTGAAGCTAGCTATTTAAAAATAAATCACAGGATAGTTTTTTTCAAAAAATCAATAAATATATATGGACTGCAGTTCAACATACACCTTTTCATAGTCTGACTTACGTATTAAAACCAGATATGAACAGTGCTTTTGAAAAAAACACATTGTGGTAGAAACAATGGAAATACTGAGTGACTTCTTTCACAGAAAAAGGAAGTTTGTGTGTATTAGTCAAAGGACTGGTACTCTTCTCTTGTTTAACCAATTTCAGTGGTCTTCTCTGAGCCTCCTGTTTAAATCCTACATCAATTACTTAAGTCATTGCTTCTTCACCAAGGGCCAGATCTTGAAGGCAATGAACACTTGCAAATGTTTTACTCTTGGTGACAGTGGCCCAAGAGGCTGCACCCAGACTAAAATAAAAGTGATACCAAATCTTTGCCTACTCACGTGGGGCCCATTCTCTCACTTCTGAAAACGCCTGTGGCGCAATGGCCTTGTATCGGCTGTGGCCCATCTCACTCTATTGGAGCTGCTTTGCTGGGGCTCGTGTTAACCCTGGTCACCTATTTAGATTATCAGTTCTTGGTCCTTGTCCCCTTTGTGGTTTACCTGAAACTCTTAGGCTGCAATTATTAAAGCTCTAATGGATGTCAAAATACATGGCTCGCCCCAGTTGACCTCTATCTCATTTATAAGGCAGGATCCCTTAGAGGAGGAAAGGGATATAATGCATGGATTTAAAGTTCCATTTCTCATTTATTTGGTAGGATGTTTTTTATTTCAAGTTGCATCTTTCTATGACTCCTAGTAATCTAATCGAGTCCAATCTAATTGTCATCCATGTGACCAGGATGCTCCTTTTTTTCCTTGGTAACTTCCTCCCTTGCTGCTCAGCTGCTCAGACAGGAACACAACTAAAATTCCATTTGCTTCTTAACAGTAGTGAGCAATGATTATTCATTATGTCTGAGAAATATCTTTAATAGCAGTTTTACCTGACTTGATCATCTTTCACTGCCTCCTGGAAAGGTTTACTGGGAGATCCTATTTTCAAACTCCATACTCCAAGTTGAATCTTCAGTCTAATTTTTAACAACATTGAGGTAGAAAGTTAGATGGAAGTGAGATGACACTCTACTATATGCTCAGAAAGGTCATGAGGATGGCATCCAGTTTCTGACTTTCACTGATTTTCTCAAACAACTTCTGCTACTGATGACACAGAGAGATTCTTTCATTTGCAATAAACACATGCGTTGGCCACAGACTTAGGAAACTCCTTCGAATATTATGGTTCTGTTTGGTTTTTTGCCTCCATTTTGTAATTAATTATTGCGATCCATTTTATAACTGAAAAAATTAACTTCTTCCTTGTCAAATGTAGATGTTTGTAGATGTTATAACAGTCCCTATAGCCTTTCTTTAGCAAATCTTAACAATTCCTTTAATCCTTCTTCAAAAACATCCTTTCTAATCTGCACATACCCTCTCCGGTTTTTTCTGAATTGTGTTTAGTTCACTGGCACTTTCCCAGTACTGGAGTGCCAAAAGCTGTGTACAGAAATCCATGTGCGTGCAGTGTCACCAAAGCTACAGGGAGAAAGATTATCACCTCATTGGGCTGTGATACAATATTTCTACAACACACAGCCAGTTACTGGTTTGGCTTCTTCAGCTCTTCACTGTAACGTTTAATTTACCAAGCTTGGCTCTCTACTTTCCAGTGTGTCCTTTCTATGGAATTGCAGTGCGTAACAAAGTGTGACTTTGGATTTTTGGAGAAAGGATTTAATTCCTAATATTTTTACTCATATTTCTAACCTTTAAGAGGGTTTTTTGTATGATTATTCTTTGACTAAAACATAAAACTGACAAATTTAGTATGAAATTATATGATGATATATGAAAGATATGAAATATTTATTTTCTACTTCCCTTAAATGGGCACTGTTAAAGCATTCTGGCCCCCTGTTTGTGGGAATTTTTGCTTGCTGTTGCTAAAAGAGTGATGACATCTGAGATAATTTCAATACGTTTTTAATAAGATTGTATGAGAGATATTTTGTAAAGTCTGTTGATACATCAAACTCCAAAGACAAAGAAAGTGCAATCCCAGAACAATCTTTCCTGTGTCTGGTTTTAAAAGTGTTTTGCTATTGATTGAGATTGTGAAACAGAGGATAAAAATAAAATGCAATGTAGATCAGACCAAAAGGTTGGGAGGGTCTGTAAGGGGGAGATTAAACCTGAGAATGGTGATGGAAAAACATTGCCAAATGTTGGGTAAACATTCTGAAATCAGTAAGGTGACATCGAATGGAGGCAGATCTCTAGATGGAAACACCAACACACTGTGAATTGATTATCTGTGCAAAATTACTGCAGATAATTATCTGGCCATAAACTGAATAAGAATCACTCCACAAATGTGGCACTGGATGAAAAAGAAAGCAAATGCTACTCTGAAGTGTGGAACAGGAGTGTGATCTAATTATACCATGATATTTAGTGCTGCTGGGGCTCTCCAGGACCACTGTACTCCACTTGCAATCTCACACTTAAACATGTGGACAGTTTGGAGAAAGCTGAGAAAATGCCAGTAAGAGCACAAGGTTTAGAAATGAAAGGTTGATAGAACTGATTGCTAAAGAAGCAGCTGAATGTAATAATCACCTGCAAGAAATGTTGTCATGAAAAGACAATGATATGAGGGTTTTATTTCCCTGTTTCTTCTGACAATGAAAATACAGAAATTGATCTCTTTGGAACACATGTTCTTCTGATTTTAGGAAATCCTTTTGATTTATATGAAAAGAGTTCGGAGCAAGCTACCTTTGGAAGTTTTGCAAGATTTTGCAGAAGATTTGGGGAAAAGGAAATAGGACAACTATTACCTATTCTGTCTCAGAGTAAGGAGAACTCCTCTTAAGGCCTTGTCTAGCTCCCTCATGTCTAGCTCGTCTCACGTGTGTGCGTGTGTCTGCATGCACAGTTCTGTCACACCTCTTAGAATTAAAGCAATATAAACTGAGTCAGAGAGGACTGACTTGATACAAACTCCTTATTTTACAGCTCAGCCACCCTCAGGATCCCTCTTGCAAATGTTAGTCTAGCTTCTTGTAGAAATAAATACACTGAAGTTAAGTTTCATTGGTAAGAACAGTTCATTGAAACTTTTTGGGTTCAGCAACTTTCCCTGAAAATAGAGATCTGAGAAAAAAACATACCTATCTCCAGGTGAGTCTGCCCTAGAGCAGGGTGATAAAACTTTGGGTTCCTGAGCCAGGCATAGAGGAATAACAGATTTTCTTTGCTTCTTAACTATCCACACCATTTTTCCTTGTTTCTCTTTTTTACAGACCAAACTTGAAAAAAAATTAAAAAAAACCCTAAACCCACAGTGTGGGCAGCTCAGTCATGTTTTGAATTATTAGTAAGATAATCCTTTTGATCATTTATTACCTGGTCTAATTTCTCATTAGTGTACTTTTTCTTTTTGATATCTTCAAATACTTTTATTTGCTCTTTCTTCTTTAACTAAAATTACCTCAGTGCACATTCACTTGTTCTTGTCTTTGTCCAGCTCTGCTCATTTATATATAATTCTTTCAATTTCCAGAACTTTCATGCCCTTCATTCTTTGAGTAGACATTTGGGAAGCTGTACTGGCTACTTGGCATTTTCCTTCCTTTATCAGCAGGATTATATTGTATTCTGATGCCTTTCAGGAGTCTCAGCATCCTTGAACTTCAATATCTACCATTCTAGGAATCCATTCTTTAGCATGAACCAAAGGACTAATAGGCACTACCAGGGAGCATCCCTATTATTTAAAATCATCTCATAGTATGAAATATTACAGTAATGAAGGTTAGATCCGTGTTGAACAGTCTTTGTCTAGAATCTTTACTTTTATGACTCATTAAATTGTTTCTTGTATACCTTAATTTTCAGATTTAAACTCCATTATTTTGCCACTTTGCAAATACAAAAGAGCTATATCCAGGCCTTATACAGACTTTTATATATATTCAGGAGCTATGATCACCTCTAGAAATTATTACCTGTATATAGAGATCAGGAGAGAGATACTCCAAAACCACACTGGAGCTCATTTTAGTTATTACTGTTTTGTGACATAGGTAGTAGGATGCCAGTAAAAGCAGTATGAAGAATTACTCCTTTGGCAGCTGTCAGACAGGGAAACTGAATATCTTTTTGCATTTTTTCACACTGTTTCTAAAAGGAACAGGACCCAGAAAACCAAATGGAGAACTAAGGCTGGTCATCCAAAAGTGTTCAGCCAGCTTGAAGTGGTTCTGTATATGGTTTCTATAACCCTCACTGGATCACTCCAGTAGTGTTACAGATTTTACCTGAATTATTCTGTGGCCATGTCTCAAGTTTTGGAATGTCTCACACCCATTAAATTTGTCTGTCCACCCACCATTCCCACAAAGCCACTGTTATTTCTGTTTTCTACAAGGAAATGTAAGTGCCAGGTAAAAGTCATGTTAAAAGTAATTTTAAAAGTCATAAAGGTTTGCAGCAAATCCCAGGTCTATAGGAACCCTAAAATTAAATGTTAGTTCATGTTATTGAGAGCAGAAATACCTGAAGATTGAATTAAATGAAATAACCTATAAATAATTTTTTAAAAATCACAATTGGCTGTGGCCACTACGCATCCTACTTCTCTAGGAGCAGCAAGTGACTTCTGCTAAGTGTAATGAAACTGGAAAATAAAATTTGACAAAATCAACAGATTCTGAATGTCCTCCTCAGGTTTGAAACACCATCTTTTTAGTACCTGTAGTCCCTCTACTCAAACAGTGCCAGTAATTTCTGCACAAAACAAGGCATAGTGATCCCAGCTAATAAAATTTGGAATTTGTTGGTGTGTAGATGCAGCAGTTCATGACTGAATGGTTTAAAGAGTAGAGTTTTGTTTGTACAAGGGATACATGAAAGACAGGCAGCAAAAAAGGTGAAACCATAAGATGCAGAGGTATATGTCATCAGATGCTGATGCAGTCATAGGTAGATAAGAAAAATCTTTTGAAGCCTACTTCTAATTTCTAATGATTTGATAATATTTCTTATTACGCCTGTGTTTACCATCATACCATTGTCTGTAAAATTAACAGATGTAGTACTTCTGGAAACTGGGATTTTACAGCTATTGCAGCCTTCCCTTGTAAAACAGTAGCCGCAGTTTGAACTTGAAATATGCCCCTTCAACCTTTTAATTTATGGAATACATTAAGCTGTAGAAATGTAAATAGTCATACAAAGGGAAACCTATTAACTAGATTACATTTTGGATTTACAAAAGCAAAGGAAAACTGACAAACAGCAGAGATACTGCCTGTGCAGTGTCTTGTGGGAAGATCCATGTGTGTTGGATAAGGGAAGTAATACCCCATCTTCCACGGTTAATCAGCCTTTGAGGAACACGTTCCAGATAACAGAGCCAGAAAAAGCTCTGTAGATGAAAGCAGGAGATACTGGGCACAGACAAAGTCAGCCCATGAGCCATGGCATGCAGTGTTCAGAGAATAAAGCAGAGATTCAAAAATGCAATACAGAAATAAAGCAAAAAGCATATTAAATAGCTGTATGGAGTGAAGTGGACTTGTGATAATAAAAATCTTTTGTGACCTCCTAATAAGCTCCTCTTTCTTCAGATTATCAATTTTGCTCTATTGGTAACTATGTAGAAAGAAAAAGAGTAAGTGCAGTCTTTATTGTATACTCTTGGCATAACAGTAAGGAAATCTCAGGTGTAGAATGTAAATGAAATATTTAATTTAATTTTCTTTGCACTGGAGTGACACTTGGACCACTCAGTCAAGCCAGACATGAGCAGGTAGTGGGAACTGCAGATCTGCCTTTGCTTTTTAGATGTTTTACTTGTTCAGTCATCTTTAATTTTCTTCCTGGGGCCTGATGGGAGCCCCAAATTTGAGCTCAGGCCACAGTCAGAATTACCAAGAAAGTAGGCTAATAAAATAGTACTGCAGTTGACTGCTTAGTAACCAGGTGAAGTTGAGATTGATTTGTAGGAAATCTGAACTGTGTCCTACTACAGGAATAGGCAGAGTAAATTACTCATTCCTGTATTAAAGCAAGGTAACAGCTGTGAAGATTGATACCTTTATTTTCCAAATCTCTTGAGTGGACCCTAAGTCAATCCTACTAAAGAGACAGCAAATATTTTAAGATCTGATTAGTGTGTAAGCTGATGCCTTTATAACCCTAAAACCTTTATGACCCATCTCTGCAGGCAGGGAGGGTATGTTTTGATTTTGTCCTGGATTACCATCTACAGTTTTTAGAGAATGACTGACAGCTTAGAAAATCAAACCAACATTTTTTTGTACACATATATGTGTGTCTGTGTATGTATTTCTCTCCATAAAGCCTTAGAAAATTCAAAAACAACTTGAGCACCATGTTGATTGGGTCATGTGCAGATTTTATTCCAGCAAAATTCCTGTTTAGTTCAGAAAAATTAACAAAGGATGGCAAAGACCTTTCCTTAATCATCAGAATGGCATTTTTCTGTAATAGTTTATGTCCTGGCTGGTCCACATACAAAATTCTTAGATATATATCCTATACCTTTCTGCCAGGATCCGAGTCCAGAAAAAAAATCACAGTTGGCAAATGAGTAGAACTCAAAGTAATTTTCGAATGCTTTGTTTTAAACTAATTTATCAATATTTGGGAGCCAAATGTAGCTTCAGCCTGTTACTGCAGATCGAGGTCTGCTGAAGGCTTTCATCAGGCTTGACTCTTAAGCACATCAGTCATCCTTTAGATATAAAAAGGTCTGCTAAATTGCAGCAAGTAAAATATGTGTATTTGTCCTTGCAGGATGAGGGCTTTGAACTATGAGTGAAACTTCACAAATTGTTTTGTCACCAAAGAGATCCACAACTTTACTTCAAGTCCCAAAAAATTAATTAATTGACAGCATACGTTAATTGCAGGAAACTTTGCTCTTTACATAGACCTCAAAAACATCGTAAGCAAATGGGGTAAACAGTGTAGAAAGGATCCAAAAATATTCCAGCTGCATACAATTCTTCAGTCATTTTAAAGCTCATTATTATTGCTTATTTTTAAATGCCTAGAAATAGGTGTATCCAATTGATCTGCTGATGGATCCTGAACCAGAGTCACACAAATGTAAGGTTGTAATTAGACAGGGGGCAGGGGAATGACTCTGATGTTCTGCCAGAACTCATTAAAACAGGTTGTGCACTCCAGTGCACAGAACATCACTCATGACTGGTAACAGAAGAACATACTACTGGCTGCACAGGGAGGAGAACATAAAATTATTTTTCTAAAAAATGAGAAAAAAAATGGAAAAGAAAGGGGAAGTAAAAAGAAGAATGATTCTTCTTTTCAAGGACTGACATAATGCTCTTCTGACATATGTTGGTAAACTAAAATGCAATTGTGTTTTACCATTTATTAGCAGGGCAAAGGCTTACTGCTCAAAGGTGCCAAGGGCAGAGTCAGTGTCTTTACTGGCCAATCTGACTGGCATTTATTTGGCAAGGTGCACAAATTTTTTGGCAGAACTGGTGGTTTCACTTGCCAATCATGTCCTATACATTCCTGAGCATTTATGTTTGGTAGTATAAAAAGATGCTAGTGATACTGTGAGCTGCCATTTCTCCTTAAAGCTGATGCAGTTCTAGAAAGCATTTGATTTAGGAACAACTTGTATGCCTTCTTACTCATCCTTGCTTTCTAATGGCAAGTTTTTGACCCTGAAGAATACCTTTAATATGTAGATAACACAGATCACTACTTGTCCCAGCAAGGTCAAACAAAATACAAATTGCTATCTGGCAGCCTTGGCTTTGCTGTGCTTGCTTCGGCCAGACAGAATGGGCGCCCTGCATGGGGTAGCAGAAGAGAGGGAGGGAAATGCTGTTGAATGCTTATTTTGAAGCTTATTTTGCAAACAAATGTTCTGTAGTTCACAGAAAGGTAAAAAGCTGTGAAGCAAGAGTGTGTACAGCAAAATAGCCTTAGGTGCATTGACACCCATTTAAAAAAATGGAAAAAGAAAGTAAATACTGTATAAAATACCACAGTATTTTCTATGGTGAAAAATGAGAGCAGATGTAGACTTGAAATGAATGGTTAGGATAAGCTTAGTAACCAATTAACAAAATTAGTGTAATGAAGCTTTCTGTTAAAAATGCAGGAATATTTCCCCTCTGTTGATTCCCACATAAGAGGAAGCTTTGGCGAGTCTGAAGGTTATTTCAGTCACAGCATGTCAGAACAGGAGGCCAAATTTCAGCACTACTTCTGCACAGATCTTGAGAAAGAACATAGGTCCTTAAAGGTCTAACATTATCTGTTAAATACTTCTTTGGCTTTTATAAACTTTGTCTTAGTATAAAATATTATTATTCTGCTAATCCTGTACCAAGTAAAATATTATTCTCATTTATATAGGGCAGTTGAGAGGACTCATCCCCAGTTTGGTTAAACTGAAGAATTGAACAGAAATTTGTTTAGTAAATGGTATGTCCCAGCAAACTGTCTTTGTGATGCCTTGTTTGAATGCTATTCCGATATCCTATGGACATATTGTGTCCATATTACATGAACAATATTACCCCTGTTCATTGCTTATTGATCATAGATAATAAAACTCCCTGGATCCAGGTCTGATTTTAATCCCATAAATCTAATGGAAAAGCAAAGCTGATAACTTTTCCTCTTTAGAAATGGGTGAATCCAGACTGAATACCTGCCAGCCATTCTTAATCCAAATCATGAACAAATGACCACATATGAACATATCAGTGTAAGACTACACACAGTGAGGCAAGGTACTGACAGAAATGCAAATGAAAAATAACCCTTCTTTATTCTAGGGAAAGCAAATAGCAGAATCAGCTCTAAGGCTTGCTTTGGTAGCTGCTCTGGACTTGGTGGCCATGGGTAGATTGACATTTGCTGAGCATCTGTGCTAGAGATGCTCTCCTGTACACAGTAATTTGGGACTGGACCTTATAAACCAAGATAACCATGGAAGTCATGGCTTTTTTGGAAAGAAAAGTTTTCAGTGCTTCTGTTTCTACTGCTCTAGTGTGTTCTCAGCTACAGTCATAATTGGTTTTGATCTGTGCCTGTGGTTGGACAAGCTTGGTAAATGCATGAGAGTTTTCATTACAAAATCCAGGGAACAGCAGAGAAAGGTCCTGGAAAAGGAGAATTTTCAGGCTGTGTGACACATTATAACTGGTGAAATGGAGCAGTCAGCTGTACTATCAACAGCTCCGGACTAAGAGATTTTAGGAAGTAGATCAAGACCAAGTTGGTAACTTGCTTAAGTCAACATACAAATTCATAACCTAGAAAAACCAAAACCTACAATTATTCCTAATACTAATCATTGAAATGAATGGTAAAGGCTGGGAATATGTCAAGGCCTCTTCAATACTTCCTACATTTGCTGTCTTCTTTATGCAGAGTTTCTCTTTGAAAATGTATGAACAGGTGTTAAGATGAACCAGTAAAGAGGTTACAAGAATATTAATTGCTGCTTTGAAGTGTTATCTTTAGGGAAAGTAAATTAAAACATAAACAAAGCAAGTAATAATTATGCTCCTGAGGCAACAGATAAGACTCACTCAGAGTGACCCAGCATTTTCCTGCCACTGAGGGAGCGGAGAAAGGCTGTCCTCTATCATGAGAGACCATTCCTGAAGTCAGGGAGATATTTAAAGTGGACACCAATTTCTTGTTGTTCTGAAGTAGGAAGTTCAGAGTTTACAGTAGTTCTTCACCAGAGGACTCTCCTTTAATTAGCTGAATCTGCACATCTGGCTAAATGGATTCTCTAGCTGTTTTGTACTGTGTATCTGGAGGACTGACACACTCTTTGTGTGGTAAACTTGTCCAGCTGGGTACAAGTTCTTTTTACCCGAGTAAACTCCGAGGATGCTTGGTTGCAACTCTGTTCTACCTGGGATAGCACTTGCCACCTTGAAGTTTATATGACAGGTGAATGAAGTCTGGATAAAAGAAAGGAAATTAATCTTTTTCTGGAAAGAATAATTTTTCCACCAAATTCAATGGTACAGCAAAGGTTTTTATCCTGTATATGTAAATCTGACTCTTTCCTTTTGATCACAAGGCTGTCTTCATCTTAGTTGTATGGCATGACCCATTGGGAATCAAAGTGCTTTTGGGTGTCAGTTATTGTGATGAATTCCCAAGATATATTCTAAGCTCTGGATTGCTTGCTAGGTTTTGGTCCTATTCAGTAATTTTCGTTTCAGTTCTGGAATTTGACATTTCCTATTAATAAATGGTGTTTGCGAGACAGTGGGCATTAATATCTGAGTGGGCAGGAGCTTTACTGACCCTGACATTTGATGAAGAGCTCATCTACCTACATAAATCAGCTTGGTTTCTGGAAGACCGTGATGTGTTTATTTCTGAACAATAACATAAGCCAAACAGATACATCAGTAAAGGAAAAGAAAGAACATATCAACAGGAGTCTGAATGGAGACCAAATACTGATGAGAATGAAACCTTATCTCAGGATGCAGGAGTTGGCATTCCCTGCTGCCAACAGCTTTCACAAGCCAAAGAAGAGAGAGAAATGTTTTATAAAAATTATAAAGAAGTTGAGAGACCCCCTTAGATAACTATCCACCTACATGTAGCTGTCCCTGAAAAACCTAACAGCAGGAATGAAATCCAATAAATGCTTATTCTTCAGTACAGCCAAATGTCAGCTGTAGGGCTTCAGTGAAATGAACAAGCTCTGTCCTGAGTAAATATATATATTAATAGCTTGGAGCTGCACTATCAAAGAAAAACAGCTGAACAGCGGAACAACAAAACAAAGAAGCTCTGAGGCCTTCCACTGCCTACAGCAGTATGCAGTTCAAGATGAATACTCTGCTCATTTCCCTTCTAAACTAAACTCTATCTTCAATGCCATCAATATTATCAGTGTCATTACTGCAACTGCAGCATCACTTTAATGCAATAGCTATTAATTAGACCATTTTGCACTCCTCCAAAAACAACCAAGTTGCATCAGTTCCTAATGGAATTTATCTTATTGTATTTTGATTTTGCTCAGAGCAGCCTTTGTGAATTGTAAGTTACTGTATGGTAATTCAAAGTGCAGAAAAGGTTATAGAATACCCTTCATACTTTACCATCTCATCTGCTTCACAACATTACACACCAGCAGCATAAACAGCCAACTCAATAATGAAGAATGCTGACATAAAAAAATAGCACCCTACAATCACACACTCCAACTCTTTTCACTCCTCTCTTAGTGGTCAGCAAGGTGAACAAAATTGTGAATGTCAAAGAGAGAGGGCAAACCAGTTAAAAATTCACTTTCAGAGGTAAGAACTTCTCATCCTTAAAACATCATCAGCTGTTCCATTTGTTTTGCATCACAATGGTTATCCTCTATAGCTTCAATACTTCTGGATTAGTGTAAATCTCATTGTTTCTTTTGTCAGCCTGTATTTAGCACGTTGTCTAACTTGGTGGTTGGAGTCTTTCCATTGGTACATGAAACAGCAGTAAGTGAATTTGCATTGTGGGAGCGCAGGTTGCTGCATCATCTCTGCACAGGGAGTGATGCACATCTGCCTCTACGAACATCACTGTGCTCCTGCCTCCTTTAGTTACTGACTAGAGATAGGACATGGAACTCATGGCTTTTCTTATCTAGCTCTGTCTCCTCTGGTCCTCTGTGTTTTCACAGTCCCCATCACAAACAGAGCTCAGCTGCTCAGCTTCAGCAAAATGGAAAAAGAAACTCAGGATATCTTCTGAAAAGCCAGCTCCTTCAGTCTGTTGCAGAAATTAGCCACAGAATGTTGTAAAGATTTCCTAACATTCCAAATGTCAGGAAATATTAGGATTTCCTAACATTCCAAATGTTAGCTCCCTTTCCTAATCTGTGGAGATGACTTGTTTCCTACCAGTTCATGAAAATTTAAACTGATATTTGCCTGTAATTTTGGAAGGGGACAGTGGGTTTTATTGATTATTGCTATTGTAATCCTTGCTGCTATTGTGGGTGAGTTTCTGCTTTCTCTTTCAAACAAATTATCTAAAGTTTAAGAGCTAACCTATCAGCAAGGATGTTTTGATATCTATACTCATATATATACATAGATACACACACATATGTTAGTTTGTATGTTAGAATGATCTATTTCATGGTATTGCTATTTCTTGACTTTGGATGGGAGTATATTTTGAAGGAAAGCACATTCTAGTCAAATTTCATTTCAGTAATTAGTGAGAAATGTGGGCTTGGTTTTTTTTAATGGAAAAGAAACTAAAATGGAACCTAATTTTTTGACACCACAGAATGCTTTGGCTCATATTTGGTTCCGGTTTCTGCTTTTCAGGTCTATCATAACCTGTAAGCCAACACGTAACTAGATTGCAGGAATCTGATCCAGCAGCTTCTATGCAAGCAAAGCCCCCACTGACTCCTGCTGACTTAAGGGAAGCATCTTATTGCTACTGATGATGAGTTTGAGTTCCTACAAGTGTAAAGCTTTAGGTCCAAATGTGCTGAGAGGCTTAAAAATATCCATGAACAGGACTATAGATAATCACTGTTGCTGAAATGTCAGAGAAGTTACTCAAAAGTGTTATGATGCAGTTTCCTTGTCACTAAAGCTATCCCTGAAAGGAAAGAAAACTACAGGGACTTCCATAATCTTTTTATAAAATCATTATGGCTTCATCCCTTTAGAACACTTGATACTCTTGGCTCCCTGGAGTGGAACAGGAATGAAGTGAGCACGTGGGATACTTAGTCCTGAAATCTTTGATTTGAGATTCAGTTCAAGTTCTGTCTGAGTGATTTATGAGGTAGATGTCAAGAAGGAGGCTTGAGGATTTAGCCCTATTTGTCTCTCTGGTTTGGACTCACAAGTATTTAAAACTCCATTATTGTTTTAGTAAAGCTGTTTAAGAATTTGCTGAAAACACTGTCTCCCTTGATTCTTAATGTCTACAGGATATTTCTTATGATAAATATTAATAATTTTCAAGGACACGGATGAATGCATTTTTATAATTATCAAAACCCAGACATACTGGTTTAGTGTTTAAAATTAATTATAGTATGGAAACCAGCATTCCATAAGGGAATTATATTAACTCATCAGAATGAGTTCATTTTGCTTTTCAATTTACATTTGTTGAATTTTATTTACTGATTTTGTATTTAACTTCTAAGCACTTACTGAAATCTCAGGTTTTGTGACTGGAGGGCCTTATTCCTAAATGTTTGATTTGATGTGTATTTAATTTAGATCACCACGTATTTGAACCTGTAACAAGTACATAAATACAAATAACTTCAGAGGAGAATAACAGTAACTAATTTTCAAAAAGTGCCTTTAGTTGCAACATGCTTTATGGCATGAAAATGGGAGATTAGTATTTAAGCATATCAGCTTGGTTTTCCTTCAGGATACCTCAGTTTACCATGTTACTGAAAGGCAAAAGTGAGCAGGAGCAAATGGCAGTTACACAATGCTGATTTCAGGGTCCACTCTATGGCCACTCCATGGTTCTCCTGTGTGCTAGAATAAGGATTACATTCTACCCAAGAAATGTATTTTGTTGGCCATGCAGAGTTACCAACGGTCTTTTTCATAGTGGGAACGATGATCTGATTACACTTATTTGCAGAAGCCTGTGTAAATGGGAACCAGCTGCTTAGTGAGTTTCATCAGGTACCTCTCAGCATCTCACCTGGACTTTGCAGATTTCCCTGTTGCCATAGGGACTAATTCTAGCTTCCCAAATCCGTAGCACTGAGACTGGTGGGAGGTTACAGGTTGTGGCTCTTAGTGAGCTGGCAGTGGAAGGATCTCTGCCAATGCCCGTCTGCAAGAAGTTCCAGGCTCACCTGTGCATGGAGAACAGCAACAGTAGCTAGGGATGGGAAAGACTCAGGTAAGGGTTGGTGTGCACTGGAGAGTACCTGTGGGGTAGGATGTTCTCTCAGCATTATTGATGCAGGAAAACAGTACAAAATTCAGGAAAGCAAAACAAAAAAAGTCTAAAATATCACAGGAGAAGGTCCTTATATTTAATGTGGGGAAGCAGGAAGCCAAGGACTGGAGGAAGTACCTGGGCTGCAGTTGCTCACATTATGCCTGGTTTGACTGAAGGTGTTTCCTTTCTGTTTGTAGACCTGAAGGCTTATTCATCCTAATACTGCTCGTGTACTTCCGACTCTTTCAGAACACTGAAAAAATGTAATAACGAAATTGCCTAGCCTTTTGAGAATTCATAACGATTTTCCTTTATCTTCATGGTGATATGTCTTACTGCAAGGGGAGGAGCCACTTTTCCTTACATCCAGCCAAGTGATCACAGCATGGGAGAGCAGTCCATAATGCTTCTAAAGAATTCTTCCCTCATAAAGTCATGTGAAAATCCAAGTCTGAAGTTAAGTTTTTTTTTTTCTTTTGAAGCTTCATTGTACTCCATGTAGGCTGTTTTGAAGGTCCTCAGACTTGTGAGTTTTCAGTTTTGCTCTTAGTGAGAGACTCAGAGCAGTTCCAGAGTTATCACTACTTCAGTTCCAAACTTTTTAGCTGAATCCCAACCTACTGCATATTTTGGAAGTAGTTTAGAAACTGTAGTACCCTGCACACTCTGTTTTAGTGTCTCCAAAGGGTGACTAATGTATAACAAAATGTGACACCATTCTAACGGTCGTTCTGCAAATACAAGCTCTCAGCTCTAATGCAGTCTACTTTAGAGCCTCCACCCAATCACACCAATATTTTGAAGACTGGTTTGCTTCTATTAGCAAAAATAGCACTAAAAGTGGGCACCCTTGACTAGTCTCCCTCGAAAGTCAAAATTGAGACAGTATTGTGATATTAGTATGCATCCTTGCTCAGAACAGTGTATAACTGATGCAATACATTTACAGCAAATTTTAAAATTTCCATCATAGTAAAGAGAAACTGTCATTCAATCCAGTGAAATGCTTTCTCAGCGTCAAAAGATGCTATTACCACAGGACTGGCATCATTTTTCATCTTAAAGAGGATATTAAACAAGCACAGCAAATTCATGCAGGTGAGCCTACTATACTAAACATAAAATAAAACCACGCATTGTTCAGGATGAATTATTTTAATGCTTATACTTGAGTCAATTGGCCAATAACTTTGCCAATTTCTTAATACCTGCATTTAGGAATAAAATGGATCTATGTAACCTATATTGTTATATGTTTCAGTCTGTTTCAATGTTGCCAGAATCAGCACCCTGCAGTCAGGGAAGTATGTGCTGGTCAGCACCTGGTTTGCATAATGTAGTGTTACAAAGATGAAAAACAGCCAACATCAGCTGGCCAAAAAAGAAAGTTCCCCTTTTTAAATGTGAAGGCTAACCTTGTCTAATTATTACAAGATTTATGAACAATTCAATAGCAATAGACTATAAAAGCAATAGGTCAGGCCACGTGTACACAAAGACTAAGCAGCTTTGGGTGAGATAAAAGATAAGGCAAAGATCCAGCTTAGATCTAGAGCTGTATTTTCAAGACAGCCCAGCATGCTGAGCAGTAACATCTTCATACAGAAATTCTTCGGCTGGAGTTTAGGAACATATTTTTATCACACAGATTTGAATAAATAGCCTCTCTATTCAGGGATCTTGAGCTCCAGGCAAAGGGAAGCAAAGATGTTATTTCCCTTTACACCACTTCTTTATTAAGATTCACAAATCATATTTCACTTACATTAGGTATGATCAGGGAGCATCCATTGCATGCCTTACTTTCTGTGTATCATCTTCAACTTCTAAATCCTGATTAGCTGGTTTGAAATGTCAGCAGCCATGGGCAGCTTTAGACCACACAGATTTCTTTTCTGTTTGTGTGAGTGAAACTGTGCAGATCAGACTCACTATTTTCATAATGTTTTGATTGACTTCTTGACTGTCGGTGATGCTAAGACATTGTTTATCCCTGACAAACCCTTCAAAGCACTTCCCACCCTGCACTGTTCCTGTATTTGCTGCATACACTCTTTCCACCCTCCTCTAATCCCTTCCCTTTGCTCTCTCACCCTTCAAATATGTAAAGCAGTGAAGAGAGCAATCTTTCTTCTGTGTGTTAGTTAATAATATCCAGACTGCAAAACTAAAACTTACAGTACTGTATTTCTAATTAATCAGAAAGACATGCTGTAATAATATAGCTACAGACAAGGAGCTCTGCTAGCAATCACCTGGTGCTCTGTTGAAAAGCAGCTTGCCAAGCAGACCAATCATTAGCCAATTACATCGTGGAGCTCTGTGTGGAATGGATTTGGTACATACGTGGTAGAGCAGATGGTGGGGAAGAGTAGCCAGGGAGGACCTAGTCCAGCTGCTCAATGCATGGATAAAGAAAAGTTAAAAAAAAAAAAAAAGGAAAAGAAAGGAGTGCAAGTGTTTTTAGTTGAAGATGAGGATGGGGGAATTTGAGAATGGTTTCTGTCGGGTGATAGCTGTAGGTGTAATGTGCTGGAACAATCAGCACAGGTAATTTGAAAGCACTGCAGTGATCATGGTTCCCGGTTCAGGTCTGCATGGTTTCTTGTAGGTCCTTGTGCCTTGCTGTCTGGAGAGGCGATACAAAGCAAAAAGGGCTGAGGAAAGGAAACTGCAAACCAGAGTTGGACCGTATGCCTACAACATTTGCTAATAGAGGCTGGCTCAGCTTCTCATGGAATGAGCCTGTGCACAGCCTGTCTTTGTCTTCAGGTGAGAGTGAAGAAAACAGTTTTTTTTCCAATGTGCATTAGTCTTCCATGTGTCTCATCAGCCTTTGATAACTTCTAATGGTAGTTCAGGAAAGACTAAGGTTTCATAACTTATGGTTATGAAATGTGCAGAATCAGAGTCAAGTGATGTTCTAATGCAGTATTTGTGTGAGGTCACTTCCCGCCCAATTCTGTTTGAAATTTCTTTCAAGCTGAGATGGGAGAGGTTGCTATTGCAGCAATCCTCAAATGATACTGAGAAATAAGAATTATTAGGTTTGAGAAGTCAAGAAGGTTCAGCCTTCCAAAACAGTCTTCTAACTTTCAGTGCCCAGCTTTAGGCTTTGTGGGTTTCAATACCCAAGGTACTGAATATTCATAGCTACCAGGTGACAGCTTGGAGTTGAGTGAGCAACATTCTTTACCTTCACTACACAACAGTCTTCTGGAAAGGGGTGAAGCCACATAGATTTTGTGAGGGCTAGTTAGTGTGTTGACAATTCTTGAATATGAATAGTGCTTAGGAAAACACTTTTGAGGATCCAAAGAAATTTACAAAGTCAATTAAAATGATTGAGCCAGCTATACAAACAACACTGGTACATAATTCCTTCTCTCCTCACTTAGGAAGAAACACAGTCCCTGTTTGCTTACTAGCAGGATATTGAATTATACACAAAAAAAAAATATCTCCAAAAGCATTGACTGAACAAACACAGATGAACTATTACATTATTTCAAACTAATATATCATGCCCATTTACTCACTTCTCTGCTAAGCTTTGGTTCTTCTTTAGTGTTTGCAAGTTCTTGAACCACATCCCACAGTCCTTCAACCCAGCAGACTGCTCATGAGTTGGAGCTGATGTGCAGATGGACCTGAGCTTCTCTGCACAGGCTCCAGACTGGGTGATGTGAGCCAGCTTTATCCCAGAAGGCTTTCGTCACATTGATGAGGTTCTGGGCCTGAGTTAATGTGCCAGAATAGACGTGTTTTCACATTCCAAGCTCTGCATTTTCCAGGCTTAGAAGCAGAGAAGCTCTCATTTATCAATGGACAGAAACTGAACCCTCCAAAGTGGAGGAACCATTGCTGGAGAATGACTCAGGATTGTGACAGAGATGAAGCGGTAGGAGGCTGTGCAGAGGAAGCTCTTACAGTGAGCAAGAACAGCTTGTGTCACGTTACCACCTGTTCCTTTGACATCTGAATTTATGGTCTAAACCATAAATGGCCTAAGGCCTCATTTATTTGAAGTCAGGATAGAAACAGCACATGCTCTGCGGAGCTCAGCTTCACGTTTCAAGTACCAAGCACATGCAAAACTGAATGAACCTTATGGAATCCGGGGACTTTTGGTAACAAATAAAATTAGATACCATGCAAAACTATTTTCAAGGAGAAGACATCAAATTAATCCCATCTAAACTAAAATAAACCATAAATAAAATAAATAGATAAATATGAGTGTTTGAGGTTAAATGCAATTCCCATCAAGGAATGGCAGTAAAACTGTGGCAAAGCTCCAGATAGTGTGTTCCTGGCCCTGTAGTTTATTGGAGAGGATGGACATATAATCATCACCTTGAATAAAATATATGTCATGACTGGAAAAAGTACAGGGTTTTTTGAAATTGTCACTTGAATAAAAACCACGAGGCAGGTGGGGATGACAAAGGCTAGGGAATGTGATAACATGTATTATTAGCAATTCAAAGAAGGAAGGCTACAGCTGCTGCAGGAAATGTTGGATCCAGCTCTACAGCTGAGCTGAACTTGGTCCTCTGCCCTGAAATGTTAGAAAGAAAAATGAGTGCATGTAGCCATGGATTTGCTCTAATCCATGATTTGAGGAGGCCAGCAGACACCCAGTGTATCTATCCTGCATGGAACAAAGAAGGCTTGTTTTCTGTATTTGTTTAAGAGTGACAAATATCAATAATATGGCAGAAATGTTTAAACAAGGGCACGGTACATTGTTAAGGAAAACAATCCATCTGTTTCAGCAGCTGGTTTCAAGCATCCAGTTAGGTATCTATCGCAGTGAAGAAACTCCCACTGTTTCAGTCTAGTTCCTACAATACTCATTTATCCTGGCTAGAAGAGTTCTCTAGGGAGGTTTGGAGAACCTGATTTGGACACTGGAAATAATTTTATAGCTGCTCTGTACTGTCACATAGGTTTAGATTTCATGTCCAATTGCAATTAACCAAGTAGGCTACATAAACACAGTCACTGTCTCCGTGCCTTTCAAATGGCTGCACCCCAGCCCGAGATCTCTGGTGTCTGGAAGCAGACGTCTGTCCCCATCTGGCTCTGCAAAAGGCCAGAACCAGCACTACGTAAACAGGCAGCCCACTGGAATGCAGAGATCCTCCTTCCATCTCTGTCAGCTTCATTGGGCAGCAAGAGTACCCAGGACCTCTCAGCACTACGGTGAGCCCCCTAAGAGTTTATTCATGTATCTGTCTCTGGAGTATGCTGGGTAAACAGAAAACATTTGTACATTACAAAGGTGGCCACTACATAATTTCAGGAGCACTTACAAGCATGAAATTGCTGAGCTATGACAGAAGTCACTGACAGCTACTCTCACACTATACATTAACATTATTGCTCTGAATTAGAAAATATGCATGTATAGTGATATACTATGTGAACAGTAAAGATGATTCCTCTAAACCTGTAGATAAGAACAGTAGCTGTTACCATCATAAGATCTGTATAGCTTGGTCATTGAAGGACTTTACTTGATTACTTGCCTGTGCCTTTTCAGTTGGATGCTAGTGGATCCCTTTGTTGCCACAGTGGTTGCTCAGCCTGTCATCATAAGCGATGTTTGTGTTTGTGTTAGAAATAGCAGGAGAGTTTTCTATCGACTTTCTAATAATACATAAAGAACTGCAAACCAATCCATAATGAGCACTTATCCTTCTTTGCTTCCTTTTTTGCTCTAATGCTTCATGTCTGATATTTGCTTGGTTAGTTTGGGGCGTTTTTTTAAGTTTAGAAATTCTGTTTCATTTAACACTTTGACTTCCTTTTGGTGTAGTTTTTCTCTCCAAAGGAACAAACATACATGGACTGAAAAATGAGCCATTCAGGACCCTCTTAAGATCTTGTATATTACAGCAGATACCCCATATTTAATTTTTTTCCATTCTCTCACCAAATCATAGTAAAGATGTCCTCGGTTGCTTTAGCCCACGTGTTAAATCTGTTCTCTGTTCATAGATAGCATATATGCCTTCCTTCTCTTGTTTTGGTAGTGAATGGTAAAACAAAAGGCCATGAAGGAGTTCCTGGTCATACCTGTTTTGCTTCCAAAAATGGTATTGGGTAAGGTCCATCTTAGGCCTCCTTGCTAATATCTTAATCTTCAAAGTTTCTGAGTTTAGATGAGGAATTTTGAGTACACTCTATTCCAGGATATGTCTTATTTAACTTCTCAAAAAAAAGTGATTAGAATGAAGCACAGTGTTTCATGTGTGCTTTTAAAGCAGATGAGTCAATTCAGTTCTGCTAGACATTATTTCTGAAACATCCAACATGTTTATTTGGACTGGGGAGAAAACTGAAAAATAAGAGGGGAAAAAAACAGCAGATTCAGCAGATCTTATCTCACTATTTCCTCCTCCTGTTTTCATTTGCACTTCTATTTCCATGCAATATTTCATTTCTTTATGCATCTATCACTGCTTGCTTCTGTCAGAAGTTCAAAGGCAGCCTGCTTTCATAAAGGAGAGGCAGTATTGACTGATCTACAATATTGTTTCTACCTTTTTTGACCAGTCCTCAATGCATATTTCCAGTTTTGAGAAGCATTTCATGAATCACTGGGCAGTTTGAAAAATCTATAGTGTAGGCTCATTACTTTGCTGGCTGCTGAATGTTTTTCATTGGTTGTGTTGCAAGGCAAAAATGCAGTCCTTTCTCTCAGGAAAAAGAGGTTAAAATTTCATATATACATAAATAATAAAACAACACAAGGAGGTGATAGCAGTGTGATGTATTTCATTTCCTATACACCTTTGACTGCCCTGCTGTCCATTAATCCGCACAAATTCCCATCCTATTCCAACCTCCTTAGCACCTTTAGTCTCGCTTTTCTAAGTAGTCAGTCAAAAAAAAGCTTGCTTCTTTCCTCTGAAATGTGGCACTCTCAGCCATCCTCCCAAATGTCACTGGCTGCAGGCCCAGGACAAGCAATATTCTGTTCTATGCTAGTGATCATGGTTTAAGCTCAAACCTCATGAGGCTGCAGAAGTGGGAGCTTTATTCTTCCAAGGGAGCTCCTTGCCCCAGCAAGCAGAGATGGATAAAGAGGCTGTAATTTATCTGAGTAGGGCCAGGAGGCCCAGCTCCTGAGGAGACAGATCCAGGGCTTCACAGACCACAGAATATAAAGGAAACGACAAAATGATGCAGCAAAAAGGGAGTCACTTTTAGATTAGTTTTAAATATTTAACAAATATTTTGTCATGCTTCCCACCTATCAAATCGTAGTAACTCAGATTCTGCATTTCAAAGGCACAAGGATATTAAACTGGTCCCGATACAGTTAACCTCTCCCCTCCAATCTATTTTAAGCACTTCTGTCACCAATATTTTTCTGAAAAACACCTTCATACACATAGTGTGATGGGAATGTATTTAAGTGCTTTCAGCACTCCTGCAGAGTGACATGCAGAACTCACCTAGAGTTTAACTACTTATATCACACCAGATCCCTTTTCTTCTCACTCTTTTGTGAAGGAAGTAAAAAAAAAACCTTCCTTTTTCTTATTCTCTTTAAAATTAGGCACAGATCTAAATCAGTTCTCTGGAGTTTTTGTTTTGTTTTGTTTTGTTTTTTCCAGCAAAGGAGCCAAACTGCCATCAATGAGTCACAAAATAATTAAACATTCAAGACTGTCTGGGCTTTTTGTTCTGAGGAGGTGACAAGGCTGAAGGGTAGCTGCAGCTTCCAGTTTAGAGGCATTCTGTGTACTGACTGCATGTGCAAAGTCAGTCATGGTGGAAAGGAGACAGGAACAGCAAGATCACATAGGTAGTAGACAGTGCACTCAGGGGAAAACAACATCCAGGTCATCAACAGAAACACCATCACTGCCCTCATCCCAAAATCCACTGAATATTTTGGCTACCAGTTGCTGAGGTGCACTGGCATAGAGGTTCCTCCACTCAAGTACTCATTGCAGGCCAACCATCATGTGGGAAGTATGTTTATAATTGTGCATTATATTAAGGTGTAAATTATGCTATATAATCTCTATATGAACTTCATGGGAAATCACCCATAGCTTGAAAGGGTTATTTTATATCTATCTAAGGAAATCTCTGAAAGACAAACTAGGGTAAGAATGCATTATAAAAAAGGTAGCTATTTCATACAACCAGACATCTCAGGGGAAGTTGCTGTTCGAGCAGTTTTATTTAGGAATCAGTGAAAGAGCTCTCTTGATCCAAGTCCATTGTCATTTTGAGAGGCTTGTCTCTCTCTGCACCACTACTTCTTACATAGATTTCTCACTCTGCATGGATTTTTATGTTGTCATTAGCATCTTAGGTCCTCCTGAAGCTGCCACAAGCAGTTTTTTATTCCATATGGCTACTTTGTCAGCCTGTAGCTGCAAGAAAGATGAAAATGCGAAAGTTAAGTTTGAAGAGGAGACAACCCAGACCATTCCATGCAGATGAAAATCTCTCCTCAGCCAGACTTGATTGAAAAGCTCTACTACCACTCCACCGCTTTTTCTCCTGGGCTAGGGAAACCAGCTGTTTATGTTTTAATCTGTCTTTTACCCCCAGCTCTAAGGAAGAATAGAAATACATAGATCGTTCATTATCCCTTGCATATAGAAAATAAATTGGTTGAAGCAGAAAGTTAAATGGACTTTAGGAAGTTTTCTGTATTGACTCATTTCCAAATTGATTAAATGCTTGTAAGTGCAGCCTGTGCTCTTCTCCTTGCAAATCTAGCTATTGGGTATACAGATTCGTATTTACATGTATGCAGATTCCAATAAGTGTTAAAACCCCCAAACCTCCAGATAGCTAGAACTATTAGTTCATAGGAATTTAAAATTAAATTAAATAGCTGGGCTGTTTTCCAGATGATTTTTAAAGTTCCTGTGCTTACATAAAAACCTCCGTAGGATTTACATTACACTACTGTATTTGTTTCAGTGAGCATTTGACTGCCAAGAATACGGTCTATGACCAAAATGGCAATCTAATTAAATATTTGACAAGCAGAAAGCTGGACATTATTCAAGTCAAGCATTAAATTAGAAAATTTAGTTTGTCTCCTTTATCAGTAGATTTTTAAATCAGCCTAGTCTACCAAAACCCGTAAGTTTAATGAATTTGGTCAGACATACTGTGTAACAGATGTCTAACATACAGCCACGAGCCTAAATCATAAAAATGATGCTTCACTTTGGCACCACAAAATATATATGAAAGACTCAGAAAGGTCAGTCACCAGCAACCTGCTTGCTGGTAGTTGAGAAACAGTACTGTAAAATGCATGAGTTGCTTTGTAGTATCTTATAGGAAGCCTTGGAGAGCCACAGATAATTCGCTTTCAATGATTCATCAAGCTGGCCCTTTGTTTCACTAATTTGAATGTCAAGTGCAACCACATAATAAAGAATTACCAAGACCTGATAAGGTTCTTCTTACATTGCTCTGTTTGTCTGAATTGGTTCTGTTGAAACCAACCCCACAAACTGCACAAATAGCAAGTGTGTGTGCAACTGGCCTCTTCCGTGAAAAGATAATGCGTGTTTACTGCGTTATCCGCTGGTGAACCACACCTTCATGTTTATTTCTCCTTTCTTAAAAGGACTAATTACACGGTGCTAGAGACGGCATTTGTTTCACTGTTAGTCCTCTAATGAATTAACAAAGATTAAAAATGGATTTCAGTGACAATTTCAGCCTTGGGAAAGGTGCTATTGTGACCATGGTTGAGTTACCCTGCTGATAGTTTTCTCCTTAATGCAATTTTTAATACATAGCTCTAGGTTAGATGTGAAGCCAAATATTAGAGCTACTATTTCGTTGATTAGTTTCAAGTGAAATAACTTCATGATTAGGAGATAGATTTTTTTTCTTAATGCTGTCAGTCTAAAAACTTCATAGATCAACCCTAAAATTGACTTGTTTGGAAGGGACACATTTATAAACGTGGAATTCCCACAGCAAAAGATATATGTAATCTGAGATCTGAAAAAGTTTTCACAGCTGAACTGTACGCTGTTAGCACAAAGAAAGAATAAAAAACTTTTGAAGGCTGCTTGTGAGAGTGGGAAAATGTCCGCCCTCAGAAACCAGAGAGATGGCATGGGGAGCAAATCTGTGAGATTTGATTTATAAGACGAAAAAAGCTTCTGTCAAAAGGTTTTGAAACCGGTTCTTAGAGCTCAGGCAAGATTGTGTGAGGGGGTATTGTCAGCAACGCACAAGGAGTTGAGGGAGTCGATTTTTTTACTAACATGAATTTAAAGTATTGCCTGATCGGTGCCAGCTCCAGAAAACCCAGGTAGCGGTGGGAGAAGGAGAAATTTTCCGCTAGGGAAAAATACAAATAATGTAATGTGAAGGTCGTGCCCCAGTACCACAAGCAGGACAGAGGCCTGGGCAGAGGGAGGGAGGGAAGGGGAAGGAGCTCCTGCTCCTGCTCGCTCGGGGCTGGAGAGGCGCCGCCCGCCCGGTGCCCGCCCGGTGCCCGCCCGGTGCCCGCCCGGTGCCCGCCCGGTGCCCGCCCGGTGCCCGC
>VXBU01013415.1:1433733-1568823 GCA_013400315.1 Bombycilla garrulus
GGGACGGCGGCAGGGGAATGAGAGGCGCGTGGTAGCCGGGAGCACGGAGGGAAAAAGAGGCGAGGAAGCCGGGCTGGGGAAGGAGGGAGACACGGGAGCGGGCTGGCGAGGGGGCAGGAGGAGGACGGAGGGGCTTCCCCAGTTCTCTCTCGCACTTCTGCCGGGTGTCTGGCGGGTGAAACTTGCGGGTGCGCCGGCGGGGAAGNAGCAGCAGGTGGCGGCGGTGCCCAGCCGCCCGCCGGAACGCGGCCAGCGCCACCCGGCCGTGCCCGTCGGGGCCGGCCTCCTGGAGGGCTACATCAGCGTCCTGGAGCACAAGGTGAGCCGCCGGCCGCGGGACCGCCCCTCCCTCCCGGCCCCCGGGACGGCCGGGACTCCGCGCTGTCTCGGTCCCCCTCGCAGGGCACCGACCTAAACCTCCTGCCCCCGTGAGATGCCCGGTGCCCCTCGGCGGGGTCGATGTGCCTGCCTGCCTCGCTGTCGGGGTTGGCTTAAGCGGCCTCCGGGTACAGTCGCGCCTGGCCCGAGGGCAGGAATTACCGGGGTCAGGGGCCGGGCTCCAGCCGCTCTTGGGTATTTGTGCAGTGCTGCTTCTCTTCTCCTTTGCACAGCAGAAGGCGGGGATGGGTGAAGTGTTTCGTTTCTAATGTTGTATGCTCTAGGTACGTTACAAATGTATGGTTGTGATTATATTCGTAAGGGTTAAAGAGTGAGGTTTATTTACTGGAAAGCAAAGTCAGTAGGTAGGTGTTTATTCTTAGCTCATTTTGTCATAGGAAAAAAAGAAATTCTCCTGCATAAATGACCTTTTCATCCCCCTTCTGGGAAGCAGAAGTTGTCACCCGTAGTTTCCATTCTAGAAATTGGGGGCACTTCTTTAATGGTGAACAAAATGAGGTCCCTCCCCTTGACAGAGGAATTACCAGGCTCTGTTGTCAGACTATAATACTTGTTGACAAGAGATAGGCAGACTAAGCTTTGATAGCTCACAGGACAGATGTAGTGACATAGAGTAAGCAAGGTGGCACATCCATGCCAAAAAGATACTCAAGCTTCAGTAATTTTCGCAGAAGGCAGATTCCTCTGCTTTTTGTTTGGTATTTGGTTTATTGCTTTTACCTGGAAATTCCAAAGTCTTCCTCTTCCAAACCTTAGATATTGTTTAGTGCACACACATCTTGCTGTAAAAATTTACTTTAAAAAATAAGCAAGAGAAATGAGGATTCACAACTTTCTTATTTTTTCACATCCAGACTGACAACCTTCTGAAAGATATGTTGTCAGACAAGTTACTGGGCTCAGTTTAGAGGTACTGTGTGAAGACTAGTGACTTTGATATACAGAGACTTTTATTGTTCCTTCTGGCATAACTTTCTATGCAAGAGTTATCTGTAGGGCTCTTAGCACAGAAAAATAGCACATGATGCTGCCTTGTAGGCTTTATTTGCTTTCTTACATGGTTCTCCTGGAAATTCTCAAATGTAATGTCTATAGAAAAAACAACTGTGGCCATTGGGCTTCCTACTGTCTGACATGTACTCTTGTAATTCTTTTGTTCTTCTTGAACATGACTGTAGTGATAAGTGTAGATATATGTGCACATGGTTTTTATATCCAATAATTGAAAAGACATCTGTGGTTTTTTTGGGTTGCATGTGTGAGTAGCCTTCTGATTCTGATAACACCTCACACTAGTTTCTCCAGACTCATAAACACCCCTCATTAACAGGCCATACTTAAAATCACTGTTCTAATATTTTCCATGGCAATTTTAATGTTTCTCTGTGTTTTGGAGAAAGATGATCCTTTGGCTTTTCAATATATTGTAATATGGTCCAAACCCCACAGATACTCCATTTCTGAATTTCATTTCACAAAGCTCGTTCCTCACAGTAATAATCTGCTGAAGGTTTAATAACTTTTCCACCTAACTTCTGTGGGTCAAAAAGAATGTTGTGTTATCCCTGCTGTGTTCCCGGCTTGCTTTGTTTTATTTTAATGCACAAGAGATCGTGCAGAGAGCTGTGCCACTGTGGTATACAGGGTGGTGAGGACACTGCATTACCAGAAGGAGGCTGGGGAAAAAGAGGCTTTGTCCCTTAATAATGTATTTATTTTTGTAAATATTTTGGTAGTCCATGTACTTGGCATGGATTTACAGTCCCAGAATACATAGGTTTCACATGTAATAAAAAATGGAGAATGCAAAAAATCGCAGGAATTAGTGGTTTGGAAAAAGAAGGATGCAGGGTTGATGATAGTGAGAATAGGAAGACAGATATCAGGAGCTGAGGATGTTCAGAGAACATTTGGTTTGGGCGGGACGTTGGAAGCTGCAGAGAAGACAGCTTGAATAGCAAGTGAAATGAGGGAATTGGGGAAGTTTTAAGGAATGTGAAGAGAGCTGCAAGAAGAGAGCAGGATAAAATTCTGTAGCTGTGAAAAGGACATGATATTTAAAGAGATGGGGAGGTCTGGGAGGAGATGAGAAGTATCTGTTGTTTGAGGACAACAGGCGTGGAAAGATGTTCAGCAATGGTATATGTTATTTTGATAGCACAGAGCTAATGGTGTGAAATGACAAGGACTGGTAGATTTTTCACAGCATGGCTTCCTTAATTTTCCATATAGAATCTTGGAATTATCTGTCAAGTTGAATGACCTGAAGCTGAATGACCATTGTACAAAATTCATCCTTGGTATGTGTTCATGCATGAATGACAGGTAGCAGTAGACTGAATGTCTGGATCATTCTTGTGCTCATTTCTGGATCCCGTAATTTGCTTTAACAGGAAAGTCTCTTCTCATGTTCGTGGTGTTGTACCTGTTCTGGTGCATTTAATGAGAGTAAGTTTGCACATATATGTAGAAGCTGTGTGACAGGTACTGAAGTTATTAATCCATAACCACAATGTGAGTATTGACACATGAGCTGTGTAAGTATGTGGTGGTAAAAATGTTTCTCTTCAGGGATAAAATTTAACAGTTGTCCTCATTGTGAAATACCATGTATTACAAATGTCTGTCACTACTAGCAATACAGCTCATTTAGTAGTGCCAGATGATCATATATGGAGACTATTTGCCAGAAAATCTGGGCACTCAGTACTAGGTAACAATGATTTTGAAATATAGCCTGCAATATTGTAATTACCAATTATTTTTCTCTTTTTATTCTATATTCAGTAAGAATTGTAGTTCCTCATCGATACTGTCAAGATAAGCAAGCAGTCTCTGAGAATACAGTAAAATTTGTCATTTTTTTTTCTGGATTGAAGAGTTTTTTTGCAGGAACTTCTAGTCTTTGCCTTCATCATTTCTGCAAGCCCATTTTTCCATGAGTCAAGCGTCAGAGATCAGAAGCCCTGTACTTAGCTTTAGTAGCGTTTCACAGTTTAACAGTGCATACTTAATTTTTGTTGAGCTGAATTCTTGGAACAAAAAACAAAAAAAAGAGAAATGCTGTGGATTCAGAGATGCAAGTGGATTCTTTCCCCAGGGTCATTTCACCTCTGCATGTCCTAGAGTAACAGCAGTTGACAGACATTGTTGATGGATGTTTGTAATAAATAAATAGTATCTTTTTTGTTCCAAATAGCCAGATGTTGTATCCTAAAAAAAATCTCACATTTTGAACAGAAAATACAGTTTGCTGATAGTTGTTATTGAGAGGTCAAGGACTGAAATAAAGTGAAGAAGTGGCAGCTTTGAGGAGCTTTTGCTTCCTACAGAGGCACTCTGAGGGTAGCGCTGCTTAGCTACTGCACCTGCTCTGCAGTTGGAAAGAACAAGAGTCCTACACTGTCAGAGTGACAGCTTTCATGAATTCTTTGAGTGTTATCCTGAAATTAAAGAGGTTTTGTTACTGGCATTGAGGGAAGCCGAATTATGCTCTTTTGTGGGGAGGCATGGGGATAAGCTTTTCTGTTGATTTATCATGGTGCTAGGAAGAAATTACAATGCTAATATTTTTTAAAGCAATTACTGCATACAAATAAGAGAATGTTAGTGAAAGTAGGAAACCTAGCACTGTTCCACAACTTGCAAGAAATAAATATTTAACTGTTATTTTACGATTCTGAAATGAATGTGAGAGCATGTCTCTGGATAGTTAAAAGGGTTTTTACCCAGTATTGACTCAACAGTTGGTGCTGCAAATAAAAGATGAGTTTGTCATGTATGTAATTGAATAATATTTCAAGTCGTCAAGGATTTTGTGTCTTAGAAAATAAAAAAATGAAAATCAATCGTGCAGTCAAAATGTATGATTTATTAGAAACACTTTTAAATACCTTAAGAGCGAGTTGAGATCAACATGATAATTTAAATGATCACAAGGATTTCTTAATTTATGATAATATGAATTATCATATGCAAAGAAATCTTGATGATCCCTCTAAATTAATGCAGATCAGAGAATAATGTAGTTAATGAAATGTTTGAGGAAAAGTCATTCTGCAAATAGTGCTGCAATAGCTCCTTAATCTCTGCGTTGCAAAAAGTTGCTCTTGGGTGAAACTATTTTTTGGGGATGGTAAACTTTGTGCACTTAAAATCGGGTGGGAATCTTGCAGTTTTATATTATTTTTAGTAATTATTAAGTCAATTGAGTTTGGAATTTGAATTTTTACTTCATTAAACCACTGACAATTTGGGGCTGGATAGTTCTGGGGGGCTTCACTGAACCAGCCTTCATAACTAAACAGAGAGATGAGAATGAATCAAATTATTTTGAAGGTTTTAGTGTTTTTTAAATTAATTTATCACACAACCATAATGTATCTCACAGCAAAACAGCTTGTCTTGCCTGAGGTGGGATCAAACCCACAGAGTTAAGTAAACCATGTACCATGATTTCATTACATGTTTCTATTTGCCCCCAAAATTTTTACCTGCAAAAGAAGGAATATAAACTTTATTATGCAATTAAGGATTTGATGGAGTTTTTATTATGTGAGAAATCCACAAGGGGGAGACTTTATTCTAGAATAACCTTGTTGGGGACACTTCCATCTGTTAGAGACCTAGGCAAGGTGGAAGTCCAAAATGCCCTTTGTTCAGCACTCTCTTAGCATCGTGGCTTTTTATGTTTTTGGGTACCACAGTTATGTACCCCTGATATGATGTAAGTTTATTTAAATCCTTATAAAGTTGGCATCTTGAAAAAAAAAAGTGAGTCAGGGAATGTAGCTGAATATCCACACACAGAGAGCAGAGACAATTGTTTTTCCAGATTTACCCAGCTTTTGAATAATGACTGTCCTGTGCTTTACAATTTCTTACCTTTGAGCTACTGCAGTAGTGTGTTTTTTCAGGTTGACATTAATTTTGATGATCCTTGTCTAAAATTTTTAGCAGTTTCTGTGTGCAGTAGCTGCTCACACAGGGCAATATAGAGTCCACAGCAATTACAGCAAATTATGGTGTGTTTTCCTGTTTTCCAGGTTGCTTGGGATCTCTGCAAGGAACCAGTAGTTCTAGTATAGCACTGCTTCTACTTGGAATATCTTGAAATATTTTTAAATGTTTACATGTAGGTATCAGATGCTGTGCAGTTTATAAATTTATTTTGTGAAAAAGGCTGTGTTTGTAGTTGGACACGTCTTTTGTAGAATTCTGACTCCAGCGTGTGCTTGAGAGAGAAATATTAGCTAGGATAATACAAAAAAGTAATTTTTTACAGTTAGCACTACTGCCTAATTCTTTCTGAAACAAGTGCTGTTAAAGATGAAATCTAACTAGCAGGGGTAGTGAGTCCAGGCAGAGGTCAGGACCTATTGCTTAAAAAATTGTCTCAAAAGAGCCCAGGTAATAATAAATATTGAAGTATCCCTGAAAACTGAAAGATGCTTGGCGTGCATCTGGTGCATGATGTTGTAAATGTTCATTAATGATGGATAAAAACCTACCTAACCACAAACTAGCCATGTTGTGATAATTTCCTGGTGATTGGGAAGATAAAGGAGAGACAGTCGTTGTTGTAATACTGAAAAAAAGAGAAGGTTTTGGAGTTCATATCAGGAGAAGATCTTGCCCCATGTAATTTGCAACATTATGTGATATAGCCTTATTCTTTCATAGAAACTGAAGCAAAAAGATTATTTCAGCAACTGTATCACAAGATATTGATGATTTTAAATTGTCATTTAAAATGTCACATCTCACCACAATATTTGATACCATATATTAGTCATGATATTTTATCTTATTTTTGCAACTGACCAAGAAAAAGTTTTTGGTTTTGTCTGTTTTGTTTTTTTTTCTGTTTTGTTTTATTTTTCTTTTTTTGTTTGTAGAAGAAAAACTGCAGAAGCATGAAGATATTCATTTTTGCACTGCTTTTTTTTGACTGATTATATGAATTTTTCACAAATTATCCTGGTTTGTGGAAGGTGAGGAATGAGTAAATAGGCTCTTTTCCATTTTATGAATATCATACACACAATATGTGGATGCTGTCTATTTCCCTCATCTGCTTACATGTCTTCTTTTGCGGACATACAAAATTCTTAGTTCAATGGATTTGCAAAATACTTTCTGGCAGGGAATTGGTGATACTTTGTCTGCTGGTGAAATTTGTTCATCTCTCATGCAAAGTCTCTTTTTTTTTTCTCTTCACTTTCAGCATTAATTTCAATGATCACATTTGTATTTCTAGTATTGATGAAGTATATTTGATAACCATTTAAAGTTGCTATATTGTACAATTCTTTGTCACATGATCTTTCTCTGTGAGCATTTGAGGTTATTTTCATCTTCCTGTGAAGACAAAGTGTTCTTTTGAAGGTTTTTAATCCTTGGTGGAAGCAAGTCTGAACTAAATGAGATTTTCAATGACAGGAAATGTAATTTTTCCTCACAGCTGATGGATATCTCTCAATAGAATTCCTTAAATTCTCCTTTTCTGCTTGTCCTGGGGCATAAGTGGATATTGAGTGCCATCCTAACTATGTGATATCCTCTAAACAGTAGACTGCAGGTAGTTTCCTTTTCCCAGTGACCTTCCTTACAAGTTTAACCTGTATTGCTCAGTAACCCTCCGTGTGCACATCCTTGATGCTGAGGTGGTGTTGATATGAAGAACCCAGTGCATTAATTGAACTTCTAATTAGGGCAATTATGATCAAATCAGCAGTCATTTGGTGCTGATATAAGCAGATGTGACAGCACAAAAGTTACTTTGAAGGTGAGGTGAAGCATCATGGTATTTAACCTCACTCCATTTTATCTCATCCCTAAGCAATCTCCATTAGTCATCACTCTTTCTCTAATAGTTAAAACCTGAAGTGCTAACACCAGGTTAACTACTGAAGTTCGCTGTCAGCTGGAAAGCCAAGTATTTTCAGTTCAAAAACTGCTATTAATTGTTTCTACTGTCATTCCAAAAATAGCCAAATGCAGCTAAAAATAGGAGTCACATAGGCAGTGAGGGAACGAGTCAAGACTGAAACTTTCTGCCTCCAGAGCGTCTGTGTGCAACAGAAGTGAAAAATTCAGATGGAGAAGTGGAGCTCTGAGGTGTCCCTTGATAAAGTATATGAAAGACAGAGCTGGGCACTGAGGAACACGAACACATTGCTATAGAGAATCCAGCACATCTGAACTGGGGTTGGGCAAATCTGGTAACCCTTTGTGTCTGGGCTGTATTCAGAGTGACACAGGAAGGAAGCGAAGCAGAGGGTGTTTATTACATACAATAATGAACACTGAGTCCTTGCTGAAACCTTGTGAGAGAACTTCAGAATAAGATTGGATTCTTTTAAAACACAGAGAGGGAAAACTGATACATTTAATAGATTAGCAGAATATTTTTTCACAGCGACAGTGTAGTAAAAAGTGTTCGTTGTCCAAGATAAGGGAACAGTAATGGGTTTATATGGTATACAGGCAGCATAGATCAGGTTTTCTTAATTCAAATGTAATAATATGAAGTAACTGTTTTAAGTAAAACAGAACAAGAATATATAAATGTGTGTCTTCTTGTTGAATACAACATGTTAGGAAATCATTGCAGCTGTAGAAAAAATTCCATTACAAAATGGATGGCTTAGTTAGAAATAACCTGGAAGAGGAAAATGTTTCTCAATAAACATTCAGTACATTTGGAATATGCATTTTTGTTTATCAAATAATATATTTTGAATTTAGTGTGTTATTAGCAACCTCAGGTATTGGCGTGATGTTAATATTGCAGAAACAAAATACTCTGTAAATTTTGTACTGTTAAAATATATCTTGCCCACAGCTATAGTAGGTCATAAAAATAGATGTAATAACACTCAGCAGAGCATCAGTCTAAGAGCTAGCTCTAAAGAAAAGAAAAATTCCACAGTGCAAATATATATATGTAGCAAGCCTTGTGCACAGGAAAGTTAAAGGAACTGTTGTTGTGTTTAAGAGATGTCTGAGAAACAGGGCTCTAGAGACTGCATTCATCACTGCATATGGGCTGCTTACCAGTTTGCCTGCATGAGCTTAAAACCTTTTCTCCCAGTTTGAGATACCAGGCTGTGTTTTGCAGGCAGAGTTACAGCCAGGCTCATTCCCTTCTAAACTTTCTTGCCTGCATTACGGTTCTCTGTGGATAGACACTTTTGTTCCATTTCAATGACCCTCATGCTTGTGAGTTGTACAAGACAGCATCTGAGGAAGCACGTAACTGCAGAATCCTAGAGCCCTACCGTGGTTTGGCTTGGAAGGGACCTTAAAGATTTTTTTTTTCCCTCCTCGCCCTGCAATGGGCAGGGACACTTCCCACTAGACCAGGTTGTTCCAAGCCTTGTAGCACCTGGCCTTGAATGCTTCCAGGGATGGGGTAACCACAGCTTCTCTGGGCAGCCTGTGCCAGGGCCTCACCGTGCTCATAGTGAAGGATTTTCTCCTAATATCCAGTCAACATCTATTTTCTTTCAGTTCAAAGCCATTCCCTCTTGTCATAGGATACAATGTTTTCTGCTTCAGCTCTACTGTATTTCATGTATACTACACACCAAATTTAATAAAACGAGGGATGTGATAATCTAAGAGTGTATTTTAAACAACCACAGTTGGCACAGCAGACGGGAAGGTCGCACGTGGCTGTGGGCTGATGAAATGATGCTGGTATTCCAAGGCTGGTAGAGGATGGGTCAGTAAGTCTGTCTAGTGTAGTTTGAGACAGCCTTGTTAGCTTGAAACCAGAACAGTCACACTGTATCTGAGCAAGTAAATCCTGGTCTTTGGCAGCCACATTTCTTCTGGAGCTGGGCTGGCTCTGCACTGTGCTTTCTGTAGCATTTGGAGGTCAAGCTAGGTGGAAGCTACGTGGGGTGCCTGGGGAATACTGGTAAAGACATGCCGGCAACACATCTGGACAGTTCTCAAGTGCAGTGCCTAGGACTGAAATTGCATTTGGTATTCTTTAGCTGTAGCCATCCAAATTATGTATACCTTGTATTTGAAGAGACTGAACCTTTGGCCATAGCAAAGATACGTTTAGAAAATGTGGTTTCCAAGACCTGTCCATGGTCCTTAGGAGAAAGCTTCCAAATACATGGAAGCAGTGCTTTCCCAACTTTATCCTCAGTCTTAGTGCCGAGCTGAGTAGCTCACAGGGAGTATGTGCTGTTGTACAACCTTTCTATCCCTTCCCTGCTCTCCTCCAGCTTTCAGTGTGGCATCTTTGGGTCAATCCTTCTGACAGTTGGCTTAATTTCCTCCATGGAAATTAAAATAATGTCTGATATGCTCCTAAATTTGGTTGCTGTCCATTTTAGTCCTAGTGCTACTGTAAAAGGTTTTCCACATCTCAGCATATTGGTTGACTCTAAAATAGAAACATAAAACCTCAAAATACAGCCGGTGGTCTGAATGCAGCTGCCGAAGCAATGCAGAGTTAGCACTGCCTGTCCTTGCTCAGCTTATCTTCCTGTGCATGGATAACTGCTGGCAAACTTCTGCTTTTAAAAAATAAAATATGACAAAACACTTCATGTTTTATTTAGGTAATTTCTTTCTTAGAGTTTATATTCCATAAAATGGTCATTGTTGATATTATTGATAACTGTTATCTAAAATACATTTTACAGATAAAATGTATTTTAGACCTGTAACAAAGTCACTGCTATTTCCATTTTTTCACCTACTTACATATTCTCTTTGTAACACCGCTCCAGATTTCTTTCTGTTTTTAATAGTGATTCATGAGCCTTATGAAGACTGAGACAGTTTGTTGTAATATTGCTCACATTATCCATGAGAAGTACCTCAGCCTTGAATGGGACTGTACATAAACCCCAGCCCTGCAGTGAGGCTTTTCCCGGTGCCAGCTGACACGATGTCTAAGCATATGTCAGGATGGGATTTTGCCAGCAGACGGGAGCACACTCTGCCCTCCCTTTGAGCTGGCTGGAGATGCACAGGCTGTGCTCTGGCAGCAGAGCCACTGCAGTTTGCCTGTTGCTAAGCCAGAACTAATAAGCATGACTGAAGGCAGGGTTTATTGTCCTGGGCTCGGCATACGTGGTGTGGTTGTGTGGCTTTCACACGGAGCTCCTGTGAGTCCTGCAGGCGACTCCTGGGCAGTGCTGGTGTGTGGTTGGCAGTGTGGAGCATGGTCAGTATTTGCTTGTGTCTCCCAGCAAAAAAACTGCTGGTCCATATCCTAATGACTTCCTAACTCTGCTCCAGAGGAGCATTTTCCATCCTCTGCTGCACTGCCAAGAATTTTTTTGCCTTATATGACTGAAGAATATAACTCAGAGTACTCTTGTCACTTTAATTTTGGTCATTAGTTTGCCACATGTTTAATACACTTAACAAAAAAGACTATTTTTCATAATTTCTTTCTTGTACTGCAGCCTAATATGATAGATGATGTTGTGGATCAGATTTTCAAAGTTTGAAATTACACGCTAAATTTGGTTCACAGAGCATGATTTAGTCTTCTGAGTCACCACTTAGAACAAAATCTGCTGTTTTCACTGGGCAGACACTTGCTGAAGAAAATATTTTAATTTCTTTGCTTTACAAAATCATGCTTGAGCATGAAGCTATGTGGTTTTTTTGCTTGTAACATGGCTGTTTATGTATGCACAGCTTATTTAATTTGTAATGTTTTAATTTGTCTTTTCTGATATTCTTACCACGTATATATTGCTTTGGAAATATTGACAACTGTATCTTAATTTTGGTCAGTGAGGAATTGTTGCTGATAGGATATTTAGTAATGTCATCACTAACAAGAGACTGGTTTGCCTTTGAGCCTTAATGTTACTCTTTCCATATATAATTATTATATTAATGGATTTAATTTTGATTTAATTTTTATGAATAGCCAAAAGCTCTGGTTTTTACAGATAGAATCAAAACTAGAGCTGCATTTTTCACTTTTGCTGTATCTGCTTTATGTCTCAGTAGCAGTGTAAAGAAGCAATGAACCTAGTTACAGATATGCTGAATATTCTTTCTCAGGGGTAGTGTTGATGTGTCCCTGATGGTTTAAGGGCATAATTGAGGTACTTTGTGCAGCTGGTACATGTGGAGGAGGGATATCAGGGCCAGGAGGGTATCTCTGGTATTAATGTGTCTGATTTCTTCCAGCACAGTGAACCCTTTTGATCTGTAGCAGTTTATGCAATACAAAACAGCTTTCAGGGTATCTTTAATTATGCCTGTGGACATTTTGGGATGGAAAGTGAAATGAGGCTTTAGAATCACCTTTCACTCCCAGCTGTGCTGATTTGAAATTTACACAGCTTGTTACCCACACGTCAGTGTAGGGATCATGTTCCTGCACTGGATGTGCAGCATCCTGGGCTTCAGCAGAAGCTGTGGGTGGCTCTCAGTCTTTCTGTCAGCGCTCCCAGTGCTGTCAGGATGGAAGAGCAATATATCCCATACACAGACATCCATATAAGCTGTAATAGCATGTATCTTCAGATCAAATTGAGATTTGAGACACCTCACAGGCCCTGCAGACCTGTCTTTGAGGTTTCATATTGCTCAGGAGCCCAGTAAGGCAGATGCAGTAGGAGCACCTGGAAGTAGAGTGCATGCTAAAAAGAGACTGAGCCGTTCTGCATCTATCAGTGCTCTCAGACAGACACAGACAGATTAAATTGATTGATGATGTGATGCATCAACTTTATTAAAAGTTTCTTAGAAATGATATTTTTTAATTATGCCACTTTCTAGGTATATTTTTCTGTGTGTTATGAAGATGACATATTTGTTGTGCGTAATGTGAAAAAATATTTTTAACATTAATATTAATGTCTAGCATTTGAACTTTCAGGTGTGTTGGTTAATTTTCACAGTCTCTAGCAGATAAAAAAAGAAGACAAATTATTTTTGAAGGCCCAAGAGGTGATCTCATCCATGTTGTACTAAGTCCAAGGACCTAACAGTTATATAAGTTCTCAAAACTTCTTAGAACTCAGTGCATTGTGTACAACAATTGGATGAAAACCTTTTGACTGAGATCAGAGGTAAAAACAGCTATAACAGAGCAGTGTGTAAGCCAGTTTAGCTGAAATTAAGTCCCCCATGATTGTGAATTATGAGGTTGCATCTGCTTGTCTCTTTTTATTTTTTTTATTTGCTTTTTTGTATACCAGTCCTTGCAAAGCACTGAGACTGAAATTCAAAATAGAAGTAATCTCTAAAAAATAGCTTCCCTTGGAAAACAAATAGATCTGTCAAATTATTTTTTGCTTCATATCCCATACTTGACATCAGTAAAACTACTGAAAATTACATTACACTGTGTTTATTAAAGTTGTGCTCCTATGCAGTAATACACATAAGACATCTTATACTGCCTTGAGGATTAAGTTAAGCTCCTTTGTCAAGCCTGTTGGGATGGCAGGACTGTTAATCTTTAACTGTCAGACTCTGGTTAGATCCTTCTTTAGGCTGAGGCCATGGCTAAGTGCAAAGAAATTAAAACGAATCAACGCCCAGTATTTATGCTTTCATTTTTATGCACAGAGCAATCAATAAAATGAGAAACTGGTTTAGACATACATATTTCTGTAAGGAGATTGTATTTCAAGCTCTTATGTAGCAGCATCCTATTTGCTTTATGTTTATGATTGTGAAATATGAAGACAAAGTTGGCAGTGTTCAAAATATTAAATTAATGAAAGTAAGATATGCACAGGGTGACAGCTCATTGAAAGGAGGACAGAGGATAATTTTGTGAACCTACATTTCCTAGTTAAAATTCCAGACTTATCTACAGTATGTCCATGTTTTATTGTTACAGCAGTAATTAATCTTACATTTTCTTTTCAAATTACAACATTAAATCACAAGAAAAAGAAATGTGCTATAGTTGAAACATATTTAGACATGACAACACTTGAAACAAAACTGTAAGAAAATGAAGATGAAGCTGGGAAGCAAAGTTAAATTAATTGTGAAAGATAAAAGTTAACATTTTAGCCCTAAAAGGGTACAAAACTGGTTGTAAGGAACCGTAATATTGTGCTATAAGCATCAGTAGTTTGTGTTTCACTGTGGATGTCTGTACCATTTAATCAATATGGTTATTGCTAAGATTTGTGAAGAAGAATTTTTATTCATTATCTCATAATAGCCAGTCAGTGCAATTTGTGCAAATACTCATCAATGAAGTGATACAGGTTGTATGTTGAAGCAGTAGGTAAAATATACTGCAAAGAAGCTTTTGAGTGTGATAGGTGCCTAAATTATACTTTTCTAATCAGACTTCATATTTTTTTTTTTAGTAATAGGAAAAGAAGCCCTCAACAACTACAATTTTTACATACTCTTTCAAATATAGTTTCATGTGGCCGTTTTTGCATTTTATGCACATATAACCTTCCCATTTTTCTGAAACAACAGATTCTTTCCCTCAGATCATTCAATAATAAGGTTTTCTGCTTACATTATCACCTTTCTTCTGAGGATCTCCACGTGCCATAGAACCATTACATGGAGACTCCTGCCAGAAGGTAAAGGAGCATTAATTCCTTATGACATAGGAGGATAGTGGAACAAAATAGTTCAAACTATAGTTTTGATCTTGAGTGTCCAAAGAGGAATTTAATGTAGGAGTTTGGAAAGCTCTGGAGTGTTGAAAGCTGAGGGAACTCAGCCTTGGGATAGGCACACAAGCAATCACTTTGAGATACCTGACTTTCATGCATGGCTTGGAAGTGAAATTTCAGACCTCATTCTATGGAGCACCGAAGTTGTATACAGTGGATTGGGAGAGTGATGCACCTGGAATGGATTTGAGATACCTGCTCTCCCGTGCAGAGCTGCCCATCAGAAAAACACTGAAGTGTGCTTTCAGTTCAGCCCTTCTGCTTGCCCAGGGCCACGGTGGGGGGATGGTTTAGCCAGGGTAACAAAAGAGAACACAAATTGTGGGTTTCAGTTGCAGATCTTGGAAATGGTGTGTAGAGCATTTGAGTACCTTCTCCAGGAGCTGTTAAAGCACATATTTTGAGTTGGAGATCACAACTCTTTGGAGCTTTCCAAAGAACTTTCTGATCAGTTCTATGGAGTTGTGTAACTCCTTCAACTTTATCACAGGTGTCAGTGTTCGATGTCCTGTGAAGTTGCCAGATTTACCTGTCAGACACACAGAAAGAGCAGTTCCTTAAATGCAGGTTTGGGTGGTTGCTGAACAAGGCTTTTGTAGACCACACTTCAGGTTCTGGCTTTCATGTTCTGTCAAAGTGTCATCAGCTATGTCTGAGACACTGTGATCTCATTCAAAATTAGTACGCAGGCACTTAAATTAATGCCTTCATTTTTAGAGCATATTGAGCCACACACACTGTGCAACAACTCTGGTGGCTTAGGGCAGGTTAAGAGGCTTGGCATTAGAGTTGATGTGCACAGCAGGGCTGCACATCGCAGTGTTTTGGGCTCTAATAAACTTCAATGGGGCGTGCACACACAGGCACTGAACAACATTAAACAGGTGCCCTCAGGTCCTTAGGGAAACAATCTATTCATCATACTGGCATCAACTACTTATTTGATGTCAATTTATTATGCCTTGAAATATTTGGTGTATATTTTTATAGTACTGTATCATGTGTTTGGTATTTATTATATATTTTATCAAAAATGTATTATGTTTAAAAATAAAATATGTGAATTTCGTTGATGGGGAAAGGAATCATGATAACACATTTCAGACTTCTTTTTGCATATTCAAGTAGTCCTATCTTATTTTAGTTTAAAGCAAAAATAAAATTCTTTCCTGGCTCCAGAAGATGACCAACAAGTAGGATGATTTAAAAGATATTTAAATATAAATGTAGCTAGTAACTGACTGATAGTTTTGGAGTATGAAGTCTATCACACAGTCCTATGAAACAAGAATAGTTTGGGAAGAGGAGGAAACAATCCTGCCATATACCTGTTAAGACCATCTTTGAGCACAAAGGTAGAAGTAGTATTTAGGCTGCCAGCTGAGTCCTTAACCTCTCCAGGAATGCTGATCCAGAATTTCCTTGGGCACTGAGTTGTAGCAAAATCACTTGGGTTGTGACTGCATGATCTAGTGGATTAAAACAGTGGGTCTCTTTAAATTATGTGGACTGTAAGGGCATCCACTGTGTGATTGGTCTTTAGATAATCCTCAGCTTTCTTTGCCTAAAATTTGCAAAGTCTAAAGAACAAGTATGGAAATTATAAATACAAGAGTGCAGATACAAAATTTTCAATTATTTTATGTGTAGCAGTAGTGAGATATGAGCAACTGGGTACAGAAATACAGGATTTATGAAGTATGACCTTTGAAAAAAATTGAGGTCTTCTTTCAGGCTTAACATTATGCAACTAAAGATTAAATTACCTCAGTTCTCTTTGCTTTCTATGGATTAGGAATAAATATTTTTCTGTTCCCTTCCAAAGGGTAAAACTAAAGATAAGAGTTCTATTCTTCTCATTTAAACTATGAAAGTTTGAGAAGAGAACTGCAAGTAGTGAGTCATGTTATCATGGATAAGAAAACTGCAATAAAAGCTGCTGTGCACCCTTTTCAGAGTGAGGGTGTTCAGACCAGGCCATTCTGATTGGACACTGGGATTCAGATATTCCACAGTGTTGTAGCTTAAGGTGGATACATGACTCACGAATGGGGAGCCCTGGCAAATCATCCATCAAGTGATGTTGAGACTCTGTCAGGCAAAGCAGATTCAAATAACTTTTTTTTATTATAATCCATCACTTCTTGTTGTGTATCTCCTAACGCTCTTATATTGACAGACATTCTTGTAACTTTTTTTCCCTTTGTATTTCAAAGCATAACACTGGGTAACTGGGGCCATTGCCACGTGCTCTTTGCAGAGCTGGTGAGAGACACACAAGGTCAGGAAAGGCTATGAATGAAATATCATTATTCAAAGGACCCAGCCTTGTTTCTAAAACTGTGGAATTCTCCCCTGGAAATCGGGGGAAGCAGGATTAGTGCCCAGGTCTGCAGCCCAATCAATTGTTATTAGCAGAGGCTGCCAGTGCTGCAGGTACAGACTGCAAGATGTTAAACATCAGCTGCTGATCACCTCTCCCATGCTGGTACACAGATATTTTCTGATTCTGCTGTGAACTGTTGAAGTCTATAGATCAATAAAATTTGAAGACAGGAAGGGCAAAGGTCAGGCCAACTTTGTCAGGTTGTTAGGTTAGGAAAAAGAGTGTGAGGCTGCAGTCTAGGGCAGCTGAAGGAGCTGAGTTGTTTAGGCTGGAGAAAAGGAGGCTTGGTGAGCACTATTCCTTCTGAAAGGAGGTTGGAGAAAGGTGAGAGTTGGTTTCTTCTTCAAGGTAGTAAATTTCTTCACTGAAAAGGTGGTCACATTGGAACAAGCTGCCTAGGGAAGTGGTGGAGTCACCATCCCTGGAAGTGTTCAAAACACGTGTGAATGTGCTCAGGGACGTGGTTCAGTGTTGAGGGTGACAGCGCTGAGTTGATGGTTGGACTCTTGCTGGTCTTTTCCAGCCTTAATAATTCTATAGTTCTGTGATGAGGGACACTGAATCTTTGCCTTCTCCTTCTCAAAACTAGCACTGAGCTCAAGTCCCAGCAGTTCTCTGAAAGGCCAGGACTTCTTGCACAAACTACTGACCTTTCTTCTTGATTATCTTTGTGAACTGTGTTGTCTTTCAATTAATAAATCTTTGTAATCAGTGGGCTAAGAGGGATAAAATAAAGTGACATATTTTCCTGCTGGTTAGATGTTAATGTGAATCCTGAATGCCTCTAAATACGTTAGTCTAAATCTGAGGAAATGAATAAAAGCTCTTGTATGTATTAAAAAGCCTAGGAAAATGAACAAAATAACATTTGGCTGATGATATTGAAGGATATGGGTATAGAAACTGTTTATAAGTACAGAACTACAGTGCTTTTGTATACTTTTGTATGCTTTTTTGGGGGGAGACTTACTATTTTAAATATAAATCCTGTTTGTAAATATTACTACACTGTAAATGACTTTGGGTTTTGTCCTGTAGATGAAACTGAAAGAGAAATTCAAATAGCAAAGTATTTCTGGAATGGACTATATTACCCTTGTTCTTTATTGAGAGTTAGAGCAGCTCTGTGCCATCTCTAAATTTATTCTCTTCCTTTGATAATATCATTTGCAACGTTAAACAAACTGGTTCAATTCTGTACTGTTTCCTGCTGTCTATACTAATGGCTCAGGGAGAGGTTGATGTGAAGCCATTTTTTGACACTTCACAATATCTGCCATCTTGAACATGCCTATATAATATTTTACAAGTATGAAGTGCACTTAGTGTAAAATAGAACCAGACTAACTAGTCCTATTTTTGAATCTTTAGAGTAAAACCCCAGCCCTTCAAGTAAATCTTTCTGTGTCTGGATGTGCCTCAGGTTTCAGAGTGGGTGCTCCCAGCCAAGAAAATTCAGGCTCCACATCATGAGGTGTTACAGTCTTTCTATACTAGAGCATATGGTTGATGACTTTTTCGCAGCATTAGCAGCATGTTTTAGATGAGGGTGAGAGCTCCATGTCTCCTCACCTTTGCTCAGACTCCCACTTCTAAAAACTCAACTCTCATTCCTACAGAGGTTGTGGAGAAATAGTGAAGGTATAGAACAAATGCTATCAACAGTATTATCTGACAACAAATTCAAGAGCCTCAGGATAGAATTTTCCTGTGTTAAGCATTTTTCTAAACACTGTGGACATATTCTTCCATGACTCGTCCCATGAAATGGTGTTTACCTAGTGCTTTGTTTTGAAGGCATTTGAGATAGGCAAATTATAATTTGGCTTTAGTGAGAGATGTTTGTCAGTTCATTTGTTTTCTTAATACTGAAGTGAAAATAATAGGATAGTATGTGAGAAATTGTTTATTCAAGGCCATTAAGGAGTGAACTGCTACAAACAGACCTTGCTGTTGTTCCTGGCAATGGACTAGTTGGCTTTGAGAGCAAAGCCAACTGACACAGAGAATAAAGTGTTTATTTATGTTAGCCTTACTCCTTTAAGCCTTCTTGCAGAGCTGGCTCTGAGGTGCCAGGTGCTTTCAAACAAGGGGCAAGGAGACACTCCCATTCTGGTGATTGTTTTTTTACCATGATGTACCTCCAACATGCAGAGCTCTTGCTTGAGTGCTCTGAGCCCTTAGGGTAACAAATGGATCAGTGTTTTGGCTCTCATTTTAAAGACGGAATTCCAAGTGGTAATTTCACTATAAACTAGGCAGCCCATGGGTTCGGAGTGATCTACAGGGTGCTTCTTAAACTGAAAGGCAGGTGTTTGCTGGGGGACTCTGTCTTTCCTAGCCAGTGACTGTCCAGGAGGATCCTGGCAGCTGATCAAGAGGTACAGCCTGACTAGTTGGCATAAGACTAACTTGGTTCACATCTGTACCCACACTTGCTGGACATGCTGTATGTCTGCTGTACGTGTTTGATGAAAGATAACAAATTCTTATTTGTTTTAAGAGGCTGACTTACAGCCATGAAATGGGATAGACGCTGAAATTAGATGTTGTATTGGAGTTGCATGGAAAGGTTTTAGTAGCAGGGGGACTTCAGGAGTGAAGCTCTTAAACACTTTACCCATGTGCAACAGAGTCAAGATGGACCTGCCACTGTCACATCAGAGATAGTCATAGTACCTCTGGGATAGCAGATTTAAGAAGGGAGGAAAAAAGCCCGTGAAACAACCTGTGCTGGAGGGAGGAATAGAATATGTGAGAGAAACTGCTGTGCAGACACCAAGGTGAGTGAAGAAGGAGGGGAGGAGGTGCTCCAGGTGCCAAAACAGATTCCCCTGCAGCCCGTGGTGCCACCCATGGTGAGGCAGCTGTGCCCCTGCAGCCTTTGGAGGCCCACAATGGAGCAGAGACCCACCTACAACTCGTGGATGACCCAGCACCAGAGCAGGGGGATGTCTGAATGAGGCTGTGGCTGTGCAAAACCTGTGCTAGACCAGGCTCCTGGCAGAGCCTGTGGACCTGTGAAGAGAGAGCCCACCCTGGCTTTGCTGCCTGTGACCATGGGAGTGACCCACACTCCAGCAGCCTGGTCCTGTAGGACTGCACCCCATGGAAGGGACCCACACTGGAACAGTTTGTGAAAAACTACAGCCTGTGGGAAGGACTCATGTTGGAGAAGTTCCTGGAGGGCTCTCTCCCATGAGAGATACCACATACTGGAGCAGGGGAAGGACTCTTCCCCCTGAGGAGGAAGGCACAGCAGAGACTGCATGTGATGAACTACAGCCCCCATTCCCCATCTTCCTGTGCTACTGGGGAGGAGGAGGTAGAGAAAATCATGGGTGAAGTTAACCTGGGAAGCAGGGATGAGTGAAGGTATTTTAAGATTTAGCTTTATTTCCCATTATCCTACTCTGATTTGATTGACAGCAAATTAAGCTAATTTCCCCAAGTCAAGCCTTTTTTGCCCGAGAAGGTAATTGGTGATCAATCTCTCCCTGTCTTTACCTCAGCCTGGGAGCCTTTTGTTCTATTTTCTCTTCCCTGTCCTGCTGAGGAGGGGAGTGATGGAGCAACTTTTGTGTGCACTTGGTGTCCAGCCAGGGTCAACCCACCTCAGACGTTTCCACTTTTGAGTTAAACAGTTGTCGTACAAAGTTGCAGAACAAAACTGTTTAGGTCTGGCACCAGGTGAAGCATCATCATCCTTGGAAAACTGTACACAGAGCATCAAACCTGTATTTGCAAGCAGCTGACATATTCTTTTTTGTGGAATAATTCAGTGATGTTAATTTGTATTTTACCTTATGCAGTATATTTAACTGCGAAAGTAGCGTGCATTCTTTGGTATTTAATCCACTGACATCTGTTTTGAAGATGTGAGCAAAGGACACCAGATTCAATATTCTCTTATAGGTAAAGCTTATGGAAAGATTATCAGTTGAGCCAGTTCAGATTTGTCTTTCAGAATGGTCCATCTTCTTATTTGCAGTAAAAGTAAGTGTGTGGGTGGGATGGGATACAGATGGGATTGGTAATTTACCTGTAGTGAAATTGTGATATATGGCAGATTTGGTTTAACAAAAGGAATGGTTTGTGCTTTGAAGCCCAATTATGACAGTAAAAATCAGCTTTTAGTTACATTGTAGCTGTGCTTACCTCAAATTATTTTTGAGACACCGGTGCTTAAGTGGAATATAGTGTAACATTTGTTGTAAAGTCAGAGAAACTCACTCCTTGATTTTCTTTTCGTAAAGGTCAAATCCTGTGTCGGAGAACAGTACTTTCAAAAATCCCAATTGTGCTTCATATATCATCTCAGTGTGACTTTTTTTTTTAAGTTCTTTTTCCTGTGTGTTATTTTCTCACCTCAGTGCAGTCTGTTGCTGTGCATTCAAATGAAATACACTGTTAAGATGTATAATACTTGGAAGCCTCTGCTCTGAGGTCCAGTGAGACACATTTTCTCTTTTACTAGTAGATAGTGATAACCTAAGTCTCTAATCTCATTAGTTTATAAAAAAACACCTCATAGCTCTTGTGCGCTTTAAAAAAGCAGGAAGTAGACGAGAAATTATTAAGTTTTTAAGAATTGTAAGAAAAATGTTTCTTTTGCTGTAAAGATACACTTATATTAGTTCAGTATTAATGTTTTGGAAGACAAGGGGGAGAGTCTTTGATTCTGAAGTTAATATGCTCATGTCCTGCATGAAAAAACTTTTATTTACATTAGTATGTTTATGACAGAACTACAAAATGGCATGTTGTAATCTTTTCCTATTTATATTCAATATTCAATATTCTTTTTCTTGCTTATCTTATCACCCTGAATGAGATGAGTTAGAAACTTTGGTTTTGTTTATGATTATTCTCAGGTATGTTTTGTTATTTTTGGCAATTACAGAATCTATCAACTCTTCATAGACATGTTTAGTAAGTAGCATTATTATTCTATTGAAGCCTTTAAATTTGACTGAAATTCATTTATTTGATATTTTGATATAATTGTCTGGGCTTGTGCTTGAGCCTATGCTATAGAATCTAAATTCCAGTTTTTTGTAATAAGATTGCTGATCATTTCAGTATTTGATTTAGATAAAAAATAAGTTTGATATGGGACAGACAAAAAGCACGTGGTAAAAAAATGGTCATCAGATGAACTCTCCATGTGTTTGTCATTCACCTGGGCAACTCTCTCCTTGTTTGTAGGTCCATCCTGTGCTTATGGATGTCACAAGTTTCTTATTCCTTTGTGCTATTCTTAAATGTAAATGTCAACTTAAATTTGGTTCTCAGGCTGTTTTGTTGAAAGCATGGAAGAAGACTAAAAGGTCAATCATATTTATCTTAATGCAAATTATTTTCAGCAATTGTGTTTTCACTCCTCATTGATTCTAATGGGACATAATATAAGTGCTCTAAAATCAACATAGAATAGAAAGTACTATTTATAGTATTATGAGTTAAAAAAAGAGAAATGCCCATTAATGTTCTTGTGATTTTTGTATGTATTTTATTAGCTGTGTGGTATAATTTATCAGATATGGTACACTGAATCCCATTGAAATCAGTGAGAAATAGATATGTGACTATTCACTTGCTCACTTACTATAATGTTTTGGTTATTTAGAGCTGCTAAGTGTTTATTGCCAATATTCTGGCCTTTTTCTCCACCTTCTGGGAGGGGTTCTCTGAAATTCAGTGCTTTTCCAAACTATCCACTCAAACACATCCTTCAGTAGTGCATCCTTGGCTGTGTCTTTTGGAATGTTAATGACTAGTACTTCCTTAGGGTTATCTTGGTTTTCATCCTGAATGTCAGGTAGCCTGATGTGGTGTACACTACATTAGGCATTCCAAGTGTGTAGACAGAACTTTGATGTTGTACTTGATTAGAATTTATTAAATGAAAATATCTTGCGTTAGATTCTGATGTCCTGGAGTCAGTACTGAATTCATCACTGACTTCTGTGGGGTGTCTTAAGTAAAATATATTGAAATATGTTCTGAGATTCTGTTGTTATTGAGGGGAAAAAAATATTCTTTCCTTTGTCTTGTCTCTTGCAAGCTCAAGCAAGTCTCTTGTCTCAAGCAAGCTAGGAGATACATTTCCTTTTGCTTCGTTTCCCGATAACTTCCAGTTCTGTCGAATTGAAAACCATAGTCCTGCTAGCATATAGGCTCCTGAGCTGTTGTAATGGTTGTAGTTGTATCAGTGTTTTGTTTAGCAGTGTACGTGACAGACATGAGAGACTGTGCTGTAGATCTGCAGTCCTAAAACCAAAGGATGCTAAAGGACTGAGTTGCTCTAGCTCAAGCTGTAATGGACTGATACCTGTGCAGTATATAAATGCAGTATAGAACGCATTTATACTGGAGAGATATATGCAGGTTGATGGAACTGTAGAATAATTTAAGTTGGAAAAGTCTTCCAAGATCATTAAATCCCACTGGTTAACCCAGCACTGCCAAGTCCATATATGTGTGTGTATGTATAAATACATACATACATACATATATATATGTGATGAGATCATATAATAGATTATTGCAATGTGCACCATGGAAACTATTTTGGTTCCTGGAATATGAGAAAAACTGAAATACAGAAGAACTTGTGTCATGAATCTTAACGCTTGAATTAGAAACTTGACTTGTTCATAAACCATCTACTTGCAGCTTTTAAGCTGAACTGATTAAACAACTGTCTTCCATCCTATATATTCATTAGCACAAACTCTAGCTTTTTGAAATCATAAAAAAAGTGTTTTGAACTTTGTAGCTTTCCTTCTTTTTGGAGTAAAATTCTATGGGGTTTTTTTACAATTATTTTTAAGATTCCGGTTTAGGTTCAACTGTTCTGAACATGGTGTAGATCATGCAGTCTTTTGAACATTTCTGCAATATTGGTCTAATGATTCCTGCTGTCTGCTTGAGACTGGAAGTGACACAGTTCATATGCTTTCCTCTGTAAGTCAGGTCTTTCAATCTGGATGTAAAAAAAGTCCTTTTCCATGTTCTTTTGTGTTCCTGCAGGATTTTTTTGGAGTTTTGCAAGTGTGTCTGAAGAGTTGGTGTGCCTTTGTATTGACATAGTTCTTAATATTTTAAGATAGAAGTGTGGTATGGGGTCTTTTTTTTTGCACAGATCTGAGGAACAGAGTATAATTCAAGCACTTTTTAATCAACAAGTGTAGTTTCATTACCTCTAATAGCTCATTTACCTACTGCTGGTTTTGTGTTATAGAAAACTGTGACTGAAATTTTCCTCCCTGAAGCAGTAGTTAGAAAGCCAGAGCAGCAGCAGTGGCAGCAGCCACAGCCCTCTGTGCTTTTCCTCCTGCTAGGTGCTGTGTCTGCAGCTCACCCTGGTCGTTCTGTTGGGGTTAGTGCTGTGTGGGGTTAGTGCTGTGTGGGGCTCATGCTGTGTGGGGTTTGTCCTCAGTGGAGCTCATCCTGTGTGGGGTTCATGCTCCAGCCCCCTCCCTCGGGCAGTTTCTCTCCTGTAAGACACTCATCCTATATTATCTGGTTTGGTTGTCTGGTAGGTGGAAGGAGCTTTTGATCACCGTCTTATTTCAACCAGGTTTTGATGTCAGGAAGAAAGCTGATGAATGCTTTTTTTCCTGATCCTCTCTTAGGAGGTAGGTTTGAAGGACAATGAATTGTGTTCCCATTTACTGAAGAAATTCTCTTTAAAAATTATCTCATGTCAGTATCCATTATATTTTCTAGTACTCTCTTTGAGATGTCTGGATTTTGTCTACTCCATAAACACTACTCTTCATGAAATCTAACATTTTCTTGTCTTTAGCCCTGTCTTCTTTTTGCTTTCTACTATCTTTTTCCTTCTTGCTTAGGTAATCCTGTTTCATGTTTTGTTTTACTTCTGCCTTTCAGTTTTCCCAGACTTCAGTTGTATCTTTTGCTAAGTACACCTTGGAAGCTTATGGCACTAATCAGGGCTTATGATGCTTGTTTTGCTGTTACATATAATAAGGATCAATACCTCAGCTTGATTCTGCCTAAGACTTGCATGTCTTTAAACAAGAATTAGGTTTGAGCCCCATAACTAGATGCTAATGCTAGACAGCACATCTGTATTCCAACTAGCGAGGACAGCTTTTCTGTTCAGGAGCAGATGGAGATTTGGGAGACTGTAGCTCCTCCTTGACCAAAGTCAAATTACCTGAAACTCAGCTCAAAAAAGCCAGGCTTCCCTGGAGCAAATCTAGTCAGGCATCCAGACTGGAGCTGGCCAGAATTTCTCAATCTTATTTAATTATACAGGTCTATCTTTAAATTGTGTTTCTGCATTCCATTTATTTTGTCATAGAAAGTCTTAATCCTAAAAAAAGAGGGGGTTTAAATTTAAGCATTGAACAAGTCTATGGTTAATTAGAAACTACACAGTAATACAAACAAAATTAAATTTGATGGCATGTGCCTAAATCTTCATTTTAGTTACTAATTTAAAGCTATCCTATATGGTCAGTTATTTGCAGCTGTAAATATTCTTCGTTGTTATGTATCAGGAGCTTTTATGGATAGCTTGTTTGACTGCAGTTGTAGATATGTTTTGACAACTATAAACATTTGTTTTTCTTTTGTAGGTGATTGCTTAGAGAACAAATTTTCTTTGTCTTCTAAAATCCTAATGAAGTTAAGTGTCAGGAATAGTCTGGAATATAACAAACGTTATTTTAGCTATTTAATGGGTAAATTCATAGCCTGCACTTTTGCAATTTTTAAATGGACATACATAAATAACCTATGGGAAAGAGGTAATCCCTTTGAGCATTGCTGTGTGTTGTCCTAAAATGAGGCTGAGGTTTGGTGACTCTAGTCTGTGGAGAAATTAATGATATTGAGTATACAAAATTACTTTAATACGCAGTAGATGTCTCTGTGTTTTGAAGATCAAAGAAAGCATAAACTTGAAAACAAATAGGATCTATTTACTTATTTTGCTCTCAGATAAAGTGGAATCCCAAATGAAATTAAATTTATTTCAATTATTGATTTAATGTCAAATAACTTGCATGGCAAGAGTGTTTTTTGAGTTATTTATTAGTGAATGGAATTGATCTGAATGTGTTGCATGCAGTTCATACACATTGTGTTTACCAGTGAGCCATGTTATGATAATAGTGAGAGGATGAGTTTCTTTCATAATTCTCCCATACTATTCTGTATATAAACAGACCAGCCTTAAAACATACTTTGATATCATTATATCTGGAGTCTTGTAGGGACAACCTAGCAGAAAAAAAAAAAAATTAAAAAAATATTTCAAGAGGGTTTTTTTTTTTCAAATTGTAGATATTTCAAAACCAGATTTTTATATTTTATATGACATAATTTTTATATCTGTATTTTTTTGTTTTAATAAAAGCATTTTATGAAAACCGAATAACCCTGATATTGAGAGCAAAAGCAGTTTCCAGGAAGCTTAGGTTTTGCTTGTTTTTCTAAATTAACAATTTTCAAATCAGAAATGTTTTTGAAGTATTTTCAGGGAAGAGAATCTATGTTCAAATTGTGACAATCACTACTATTTTGCTTTTCTTCAAGAGGAATTGGTTAGTAATGACTATGGTGGGGTAATAATTTGAGAGGTAAAGATGTGCCATTAGGAATTGTATTAATTGTCCAAATAATTCATTATCTTTCACAGTCCTGTTACAATGTTTCAAGTTTGATCATTAAAAATATCTAACTGAATATTTACCTATATCTTTAAATATTTTAGGCCAGGACTAATTTCAGGAAGGATTTGCTCCTTCCAAACAGTTCTTGACTCCTAATGCCTTCACTGTATAATTTCAGATTCTTAAATGAAAATAAACTCCTGAAAACCCAAAACTTATTTTGTAGTCTGTAATGTTCTGTTATGAGCAAGCATCTGATGCAGTAATTCAAGTTCCAATGTTACAGTATGTCAGAGGTTCAGTGAATAATCAGGGCAAGTCACATTTCTCTGTACTAACAAATTGGGTGTTTTCAAGTGTACCATATTTTCAACTTGATAAATGTTTAATGATGACAGCATTTAATTATGTGTTCAAATTCCAAAGATTGTGTTTATCATGAATTATTTACTAGGGTGAAGATTTTATTCAGTTTTTTTGTTGAGTGTGGATTACGTTAGGAAAAGAGACTTCAGAATTGATTTAATGCCTATTTAATACCTAACTGACTTTGGCTCTCTGATGCTTCATAAACCCTTTGATTGGGGCGGTGGGGGGCGGCGGGGGGAGTGTTTAGTCAAATATTTAATGTTTATTTCCAGATCACAAGATATTCTGAGTTGGAAGGGGCCCAAAAGGATCATCAAGTCCGACTCTTAAGTGAATGGCCCATACAAAAGTTGAACTCCACCCCCGTTTTCAGTTTCATGTTCTACCTTAAGATATGAAAATGCCATGAATTTTTGTGCATTTATGGAGAAGGTCTTTTTGAGAAGGATCAGAATAAATGGCAGTATCTTTTGGAACAGAGATCAACTGATACTCTGTGTAAATCAGCATACACTTCACAAATCCTTCAAAGTACAGATTATGGAGTGATGTTTTCTTTTTCCCCAAAGATGGTTAAATTCTACTTACTCCATTTGGTCGCATGGGTCAAGCTGGGCTGAACTACCCTTTCTATAGCTGTAGTAGATTGCAGTGAGTGGACCAAATTAGTGTTACTTTGGCCAGAGAGCTGGAAAGAAATGAACACTGGCATGTTGGTGGGATAGGGTCCCTGGGGATTTGCAGTAGAGAATCTTTTCTGTTACTATATATTTATTTTAAGGCACAAGTGGGGAACCAAGCCTCAGTTTGCTGGGAAGTCTATGATCTTGTAATAAGTAGATCAATTGCCAGACCGAAAGAATTTGAGGGCTGAGTCAGATCAAAGACAGGTAAGGCAAGAAGTTGCCAGGTAAAGCATAAAGTAACAGGTGACTGTTACTTGTGTCTGAACTCTGAGAAGTTTTTGTAGGTGATAAAAAGTATTGTAGATACTGATTATCTCATTTTGATACAGTTACATGGTAATTTAAATGATGTAACTGTATCAAACACCAGGAAAAAAGTGAAAAAGAAAGTTAAGGCGTCCGAAGATAAAGTAACTGAACTACCTACAAATGTCTATGCTGCTTCTACGTGCCTCTGCAGTGAGAGGTTCCTTCAGTATTGCAAAATGTCTCAAAGGTTCTAAACTCCTGTAACCCAAAGTGATTTGTTTTGTTAGTAGAAGGGAGGTTCTCAGTGCAAGTGTTAGGCGGCATGCCTGTGTGTGTCACTCCTGGTTAGGCTGGTGTGGTAGATAGAATAAAGTATTCTACAGTGTATAAAAATATACTAGATGAGATTATTAACTACTTACTAGGCTGCAGAGGAAGACTGAAATACTTCTTTAGAGCACTGATATCAAAGCAACATGTCTGATGCATGTGAAACATCTACTGTGGGGATTACCTCATATATCAGGTGCCTTTTTCAGTTAAGGTCTGCATGCCTGTTGCTTTCTCAGATCAGCCATCTTGTGTCCTTGTATTTGGCTGTGATCCATTAAGAATACTAAAGGCCATATTTTTCATACTACTTCAGCATCTGTGGAGGTATCACTTCAGGCACTTTGTGAGAGAAAGAGTTTTTGGAGTATGCATTTTAGTGGCATATGAATATTAAGGAATTTTGGCACGATGCATCTAATTCTTGAAGAATGTTCTGAAGGAGCAAGCTTAATATTTAGAATAAGTTTTGAAAGAAAGATTCAGCCTCATTTGCGTTTGCTGTTGTGACACTGCTCATCAGCTGTGTAACACTGTGAGGTACTTCAGCGTCTGTCAGACTTGTAATCTGATGAGCTATACTTGGAATAAACCTGAGTTGATGAAACAATCAGTGAGCCTTTGGCTCTCTCAGAACTGATTAGTGGAAATCTAGCTGGTCTTTGCTCATGTGACACATAACGCTGTGCTCTATGTACTAAGGCTGAACCATGGAGATTTTGCACCGTGCCTGACCATTACTTAATGCTAATTGCTGCTAAGGGCATGGTCGCCTCATTAGAGAGAGCCTACATCCTTGCAAACATTAGAAATGCGATTATGTAAATACTTCAGTATTTGCTGACAGGCTGGGGAGTTTCTTATTGATATTCCAGACAGCTCTGGTCAATTTTTCATAGATATCAGTAGCGCAGTGACTGCTAAATGCAGAGGAATGATAGATTCAAATTTATGCATGTTAATTTTCAAACTTCTGTCTAGACTCCGTAAAATTAACCAGTCATCCATGGAGATACAACTGAAATTTCAAGGTATTGCTTAACACAGTCTGACACGTGCTCATGTGACACTTGAGCAAAAAGCACTGACTGCTTGCTGTGTAGCTGGTGTATGACACACAATACCCTATGTGGAATATCCTGTTCCGTGCATTTGGTCTGTAATAAATGCACTCAAAGTGGTTCAGGGAAACCTTCCAATGGAGAAGGATTTGTACAAACCAGTTGATGTGATTAGTCACATATATCAGATCATGGGATTGGTCCTGAAGTCTTTGAGTTTATTAGAAAGTACAGTCAAGGTTTGTGGCTTTCATCTGCAAGCAAGCAAGAATACTACAAAATAAACTGATGTAGTGTTATGCTGAGTGACTTGATCCAAAATCTGTTTAATAATAATTCAGTGAAATTCCAGGATGTCTTTGGCACTCTGCATTAGTATCAAGTAATTATCTCCAGCTAAGATAAAATGAGGGTCAAGATTGATTCTGGCTCTTAGAGCTGGAGTGTTGCTTTTGTTATTGAACATGTAAATTTAAAGCTGCATTAGGAGGAGATGGAAAAAAAAATCCTCCAAAGTGTATTGCATAGTGACTATTTTGAAGGACTGGTCTCAAGTTGCTTTTAGAAGTAAAGGAGGATTACTGGCAATTAAATCTATGTTGGTTGGACAGACACAAGCTACCATAAATTGTTATTAGTGGAATACTTGTGTTGAGTTTGGTATCTAACGTTTAAGGCTCTTAACTGGAAAGATCTCATTTTTTAATAAAATGATTACACTAGATTTATAATTTGGCATTTTGTGAAACTCTTCAAAATTATACATGCATCTGTGAGAAAGATCATAGCCTGCTATCTTATCCTGACATGCTTTAGGCTAGTAAAATAGTAAATGATTCCACATAGCTTGGTCCAGCCCTTCCATCATGGAATCATTGCACTAAGGTGTGACAGGCAATGCCATCTGAATGTTTGGCTGGTACCTCTAAATATTACAGATACTGTTTGTCTTATGTGTCCTTTATGTGATGCCTAATTTCAGATCATTGGATATGAAGCTGGTGTTGCTGTAGATGTCATGCTACAGAACAAAATTTCTGGGGCTTTCCTGCCCAGCCTTTCCTTCATGACATGACCTTTCCCCACGCATTGTCTTCTTCATGTGTGTTCTCCTCAAAAGCTACAGACACTTTTTGCAGGGGTCTCACAGCAGTTTTTGTCACATAGCAGTTCTGCTTTTGCTTTGGAGAAGGATGTGAACAGCTCTTCCCACCACCCCTGTGGCCCAGGAGCCCCATTTGAGGCGAGTCTGGGGCCCGGTGACACTGAACCCAACCCTGCAGGAGTGCCAGCCTCCAGCTGTGTCCCAGCCCTGCTCAGCCAGGCTCAACCCTGGCTCAGGGCCTCAGCACATCCCTGTCCCCATGGCCAGGGCAGGGGCTGCCCCCAGCTGTCCTATTCCCTGGCTGGAAAGCTGAAGGTGTGCTCTGTGAGCTCCGTGGGGAGCCCCCACTGCTTCTGCATCCCAGGGAGCTGCTGGACCTCACTGGCACACAGGTGCCACGATAGTGTGGCAGGATCAGCCCCTGCTAGTTTCAATATAATTCAGTATTTCATGGGTTTAGGACCCTGATTTTACAGTGATATCAGCATATTAGCCATCACCATGGGAAGGGATCAAGCTGCACAGAACAATATTAATCCTTGAAACAGTTTGAAAATGTTCAAAATTCTAATATTGAGATTATTTTCTTCACAGAGGAGGGTGCAGTAAATCTCAGCTGATAGATTGTGTGACTAAGCCAATTTCTTTCCTGTGTGAATACATTAACTGTGATGATAATACCCTGAGAAATCCAGAGGGTCAGTTCTTCAAAAGTAGTTTGATGAAAATTTGCATTTATTTCAAACAGATTTCAGTGTTTATCTGTTTTAAAGATCTAGGTGAAAATATTTTAAAATCCACATAATGAAATAGGAATAATGGAATTTAACATTTTTTGACTGTGACTCTGTGTTAGGTGAATGTGTTGGTTAGCTGTCCATCACTACTGTGATTCTCACCTAACTTTCTAAATCAGTATTTATGTGGAGGTTTGTTGGAGTTAATCACTTCTTTATAATGACCCCTGTAAATCCAAATATAAAAATATATTCTCAGTTGTTTATATTCATTTCTTCTAGCACAAGAGGAATGCTTTAGAGTATGAATTTGCATCAGAATAATTCATAAAGCAGTTTGTTTCAGGACTGTTTATTCCCTTCCAAGCCCTTTCACAAAGTAGCCACAGTAGAATTATGAATATTGAGGTATTTTTTTTAACCACTTGTACAGTTATCCCACGGGAGCAACTTGATCCTGGACAGGGATTTAGTAGATTGTGCGTGCAAGTTAGGATTGCAGGAGGCTTTGCCAAAGAATGCAGCTGGAGATAACAGTGCTCAATGCCAGGGACAAACAACACAAACACTGGCATGAGTTTCCATGCCCTACGGAGTTGATTAAGAGGTCCAGGCAAGGTAAGACATTATGTGTGTTCATCCCAGCACATCACAGCTTAAAGGAGAAAAACCTCATCTAATGGAGTTGTTGGTGCCACAGCAAAACGTTTCAAGTAGATTGGTGCCTGGAATCTCTCTGGGCTATATCTACATCTCACCTCAGTAAGGGAAGCTATGGTATTTTCACAATAAAAACAGCTTTGGTTGTGCTCATGAGTTGTGTTGGTGTTTCAGAGGAACGCATGTGGTTAGCAGGTAGGATGGTCTGTCAGTGTGAGTCATTTCAGTTTAACCAACAGATGCTCCTGTCTGAGCAGCTGTCCTGCAGAGGTCTGTTGCTTTGCTTCTCAGACAGCTTTGCCTTATAAACATTTGGGTTCTTATCAGCCCTGTCAGGAAGCAGACACTCTGCTGCTCTGTCTATACATTAAATTGTATTCTGAAAATGGAAATATTTGGAACACAAATGCTTTGAATAAATATTCGTAGCAGCACAGGCATACAATGCAGCAAAAATAATGAAAATGCTAGGCTCAGTGTTGCAAAGTGATAACTCCATTGAAAGCACCTTGTGGTGGTGGGTATATTTCTGTTTGCTATAATTACACAATGTGGAGAACTATTAATGGAAAGCCTGTTTGTGCAAACCATGAGGTTTTTCACTGAGATGCAGATTCCCTTTGTGTTCACGATGGCGTGCCTTTGATGTACAAACAAAAGACAACTGCTTTTTTCAAATGCTTTTTTAATCAAGAACCCCATTTTGCCCTTTTCTGTCAAAACATCCACCCTTTTGTTGGGACTGGTCTATGTGCACTTTTCATTCCATTATGTTCACATCCCTAATGGAAATAGTTGTCTTCTGCCCTGGGCATAGATGTATAGTGTCAGCATACCTTATCCCAGAGATATCCTTTATTCTTGCTTTCTAAGACTTGCTTATCGTGGAACAAAAACATGTTTGTACCTCTAAGTCTTCATCCACATTTTGTACCATTTTAATTACACTTTTATAATTAAATTATATGACTTCTGCATGTGCACTGTGTTTCATTGAACGCATTGCTTTTGAAGTGTTTTTTTTGAGATATCCATCTTATTCCTAACACACATTATGTATAATCCTGCCTCTCAGTAGCAGTAGTCTATTCTGTGTATCTTTGTCCCTGATGGTGCATTGTATCCTCAAGTAATTTAGTCCTTTCTCTGTTCATAATGACATGACTGACCCCTCTGAGGCAATTCCTTGAAAGAAGATAACAGTTTTTTCCCCTGACCTTGACCACCAGGCTGACTGTTGTGTTCAGCTCTCCTGAGGACACTGTTCTGTTTCCCTCAGGAATGTGAAAAAGTAATTTCCCCAGATAACAGCCAAAAAACCCAATTAAACTTAGATTAAAGAAAAAGAGAATTTATTGGCATTTTATGGAATAGAGAGAAAAGGAAAAGATAGGAGATATTAAATTGCCTGAAGTAGAGACACAGACTGTCCGGTTTCCAGTGTTACTCTTCAGTTTAGGGAATAATTGGTGGAATTTTAGCTTGTTTTAACAGTCAAACACAGTCAAACATTGTGTCTGTCACAGCCCAAAGCCATGTCTGTCTTTTTCTGTCAGAGCTGGAAAGCCTGTGACACTCTGTCTTTGAAACACTGTGTGAGGCTGGAAAACCCCCTCAGTGACTTGGTCTCTGAATCTGATGTGAAGTTGTCAGTAGTTACAAAATGTTTATTTTCCCTGTAGGATGCTAAAAGACATGCAGATTGGACCAAGTGCACAAGATTTTAATTTTTGTTTTCCTGGTGCATTGTATTTTGACACATGACTTTTTAACACCTTTTGTACAATGTGTTTCACATCTCATTGTGATCTTCCAGAGGATCCATTGTCCTCTCATTACCTATTTGAATGGGACACTAGGTGCTTCCTAGTTTGAAACACAAGAACATGAACTATTTGAATATTTTTCATTAACCCTCTCTTTGTATAGATTAAGATTGCCTTTAGTAACTGTCGGGGTTCTTGGCCAGTTGAATAAGCATCTTCTTGCATGCATTTCAATTACTGCACTATTATATTGCTAATGAGTGTAAGCAACAGTTTATCAGAGGCAATCTTAATTTAGCAATTTCATTCACATTTTTATACACGTACAGTGTTCCAGCTATGTAATTAATGGTGCCATCTCAGCTTTAGAGGTGGATAGAGAATTAAAAATCAGCATGACAAATACATCAGGTATAATTCAAATTGTGAAGCCATGTTATAACTTATTTTCATACCACAGAGCCCCGAGCTGTTTTACAGTGTATACACAGAATGTACGTTTTACAGGCCATTCTGCCCTCAGGAGGCAGCAGCCAAATGTGCAGTATTTGACTTGGGAAGGTTTAATCAGGGCCAGAACATGACTCTTGTGAACCAGATGTACCATCTTCATTTCTGGGAGCAAACAGGCCTTCAGGGCTTTTATGGTCTTATTGGAGGGTTTTCTTAAGACAAATGGAATGCACCTTGCAAGGTGAAAGGTCAAGCTTACCAGTCTTACCAGCATAGCCAAATTCTTACCAAAGCCAAAATTTATGTGTACAGTTGCAAATTTTGAAGTTTCAGCAGCATGCAGAATGTTCTGTGAAGCTGTGGGCTGATGGACAGCTGCAAAAACAATGGGATAAACAGCAGTAGGAAAATTTGTAAATGAACCTTAGGTCTTTTGTAGTTAGAGAGGGGAAACGTGATTAGAAATAATTCTCACTCTACTGTTAAAACCAGGGCTCAGCTTTTGCCCAGATAGTTCAAAGTCAACTTTGGAGCTCTTGTATTAGGAAAGCAACCAAAGAAATTCCAGGGTCAAATGTAAAACAGCATCAGGAAGGTCAGAGAGATGCATTTGCAAGTCAAGAAGACATTGAAGGGGATCTAATTATAGGCTTAATTGCTGTAGGTAATGACAATTCAAGCTACTATATTTAACATAGCCTGGATAGTATAACTGAGGTCATCCAATATATGAATCAACAAATCCAAAGCAGATTTTCAGGAAAAAGTTATAAAAAAAAAGGGAAAGTCCTAGACCCACTGAAGCCAAGAGGACTTCTATCAGTGAGCCAGGTTTTCCAGCAGAGCCCAGGTTTCACCCTTTGGCATAGAAAGGCTGTGGCTTTGCTTCAATGTGATTATTCATAAATTTCTAGTAATGTATCTGCTTATCATTTTGCTGGAGCAATGCCCATGATGCTCTGTGAGGTTTAGAGCTGGAAGCTGATCCAGGGAACTATGATCCCATTACCATTCCTGTTTCTGGCTTGTGTGATGACTTTGGCTGAGGAACATGGGAATGTTTTATGATTATTTGATCCTTAAGTCTCTTCACATCTAAACTACTAATCTGTCTTCATAAAACCCTAAGCATCCATGATGAACAGTCCTATGTACGTGCAGTAACTTGGTGCACAAGGAGGAGACAAACAAGGCCCAGTGAAGACGTGACTTAGGTGGGTGAAGTTAGCTGCATTTACTGCATTCCTACTTGTTCATATTTGTAGTTCACAAAAGGGGAAACAATGTGGTATTAGTTCGTGGTCTATAAAACAAAATCACATTTTTAGTCTTGCATTTCAGTTGGTCTCATTTTTATGAACTTTGCGGTTGTGTTTCACTTGGGATGTATTTGGCTGCTTGACAAAGTGACTGGAGATTTATAATTCCTTATTAGTAACTCAGGGCTCTAAAGGGAATAACAGAGTACTTATTTACTTTTCTAGGTCAGACTCATGATGTAGGAGTTTAATGAACTTCTGCTAAACAGGAATTGAAGCAGAATTAAAATCTCAGAGTGCATCTGTCCAGTAAGGTTATTAATGTTATTTTCTATAGTTTAGATATTTTTTACTTGCACAGGGTAGTTTAGGCTGCATTTTCTAAGTAATCAGCCAAGAATATGAGACTGTCATACAGAACCTGGTATTAAGTCAATGCACTGATGTGATTTTGCTCTGAAATTGCATTATGTCAAATAACTGTATTTATGTATCAGTGTTTAGGGCAGTAAGATCCCAGTTCACATGTGCTGAAAAAGAGTTTGTGATTCATGTTAGCAGCCTAACTATTGCTAACAATTGCTAGCAATTTTGATGCCTTTCAGATGTTGTTTGTATCAATAAGGTGGGCACTTCTCTGTCAAGAATACATTGAAGTCTATCTTTGAGAAGAAAGGTACAGTATTTATGCTTCCCTGTTAGTGTGAAGGCAATACCGTGTTTCATGTTCTTACAGGAGATAAACACTGGGATTTATTTGATGGTATGAAATTAATGATGGAGATAAAGATGCATGAAAGGAAGCCAAAACATGTTACAAAGGTAGAGTCATGCTCTGCATTGGACTTGTATGGCAGGAAATAACATGTCCTCTTACAACATTCAGAAAGATCTGTGAAAGTGGGGAGAACAGTAATATACTTGAAGTATTTAGATTGATACTATTTAAGCCTTAGAGATTTAACTGTCTGTGGACATAAAATGCCAAATCTGCTTAGTTTATGTAGTATTCAGTAAAACATTAGCATAGGTATAAAACAGAATATAGTTATCTGGGGGAAAAAACTGAAAAACTTAAATACAAACCAAGAGATAATAGAAAACAGTGAGGGAGTGGTTGTCTAAAATATCTATCTTTATGCTTATTCATAGTTCTGAGGAAACACCTTCTTTTACACTGTCCTAATGCTGGTCCTGAAATAAGTTCTTCTGCCCTTTTTTCAAAAATTCGTGATCAAGGTAAACTGGAAAAATCCTCCATGCCCTCAGTTAAACAAGGAGATCCTCTGCTTTGCCATGGAGAGTAGCTTGGTGGTTAGTGAGCTTATCTGCAGTGCAGGAGGCAAACCCTTCATTCTTCCTTGGTCAGAAGTGATCCACAATTCTTTCTCAAGGATGCAACCCTAATCTTTAAACTACAAACTCATGTAGGGGTCAGACTGCTTTGTACTTCTGGTTGAAGCTGTGCCTGTAGGCACAGAGATCCAAGCAACAGGGAGTGTGAGCTGAATGCTGGAAAGAGCTGGGTTCAACCCCTGCTCTGTCTGCATCTTATCCAATGACCATTTCACAGAGAGCTCTTGAAAGCCCTCAGGGCACTGATGAGCTTCTTGACCCATCAGGCAATCCTGTCATGCAATCTCTGTTCACCATCTCTTCTCCTTATTCACTCTTTGGCTTATTTCTGCATTAAGTAATGGAAAAGAGTATTGAACTTAAAATTCATTTTCTGCCTTACTCCTCATCAGCCAAGTGCTCAACTGGCAGAAAGTTTTGAATTCTAATTATGCTCTACAACAGAGGAGAAAAAGCACTTTGTATCCAAGTATTGAGCTAGGCTGTAGGAGATGCAGCCATTAAGAGATGCCATTAAGAGAGCCATTTTATTAAAACAAATCTGATGTGGAAGAGAGCAGGAGGAAGGATTTTTTTTTTTTTTTTTTTTGGTTTTGACCAGAGAATTACCTGGCTCAAAAGCAATAAACCACCATTATTCTTGTAAAAACCACTTAAGCAGAACTTCAAATGGTAAGATGAAAGTTCCTATTTAGTAGTAATCAAGCTGTTCTCATGTGACAGCTAAGCAGAGAAGGGGATATAGGAAGCTTTCAAAGCATTATTGGTCAGCCTGATTTTGTGGTTGGTCAGTGGAAGGACTAGTTGTAGTTTTTTGTTTGCTACAAAGAAAGACTAAAGCAGTACGAAATTCTGGAGCTTTTGAGGGGAATGCCTCATCCGAATGGCCATGGACGTTGTTGCTTTCTGTAGGATGTGAATAATGGGAATAACTTCTTGTGTGCTGCTGATGGTGATGGGAGGACATCGGATCCCAAACCTATGCTAAGGGGCCATGTAGATGCTGAGAGAGGAAACAGATGTGATCACAGCCAGGCAGGGCTGTTTTAGAGGAGACAGTAATGTAGAAGGATTTGTAATGTAAATCTGGCAGAATTTGGAATGATTGAGGGGGTGATGCAACTTGCCTAGTAAAAAGCTCTTTACTGTATAGATTGCTTTTTCCGAACATAATATACTTGTTTTGCTATAACAGTGACATACCTCCAGAATAAAAATTGCCTAAGAATGGGAAAGGCTGACTACAGAGGAAGGTTGTCTCTCTTTCTCTTTGGGAGGGGTCAGTAGATACAATGTGATAATAGCATTCCTATCTTTTTCATTGATATGGATTTTTTTTCCCACTAAGATATATGAACTGCCTTGAAAACTGGGTCAGCCTAAATGCTGTCACAAATGCTCATCACCAAGCATATATTGCTGCATACCTGTCACACTCGGCAGCTGGAACGAATTTCATGAAGAAACCAGGGTAAAAGGTGAGGCTCAGCAGGATTATTGGCTGTGAAGGAATCACCCCTTTGCAGTTTTTCTGGTACAAAACAAAGAAAATGGGTGAAATTACGCTTAATACTGATAAATACAAATAGAATTTGACTTTTTGTATTTAAACTGATATTTTTGTTAGTCAAATTTATTTGCATACATTTGGTAAATGCAATGTAATTCCCATGGTGGATTATTCTTGTTGCTTAAGAGACTGAATTTATTGACATACCTAGACATGGAAATTTACTGGGAATTGCTTGAAACCCTTTAGGGGTTGAAAGTTCTTTAAATGGATGCAGTTTCAGTGTAATAATGGGCTTGTTGTGATAAATTAGAATATTATCTATTTTCTGCTCACCAGGGAAGAGCTTTTTAGAAGATGCCCTTTTCTTTTATGCCAAAGTGAAGTTATGTGGATGAAATCCATGGTGTCTGCTCACAGCATATCTTTGCTACAGCAGCTCTTGATCATGGTTCATCACAGCTTAGGATTTGAGCTGGAGAACACCAGGATCTCATCCTAGAGGGACCGTCCAGCAGTGCTTGGGGAACAGGGGCCTGCACTCTCTGCACTGTGCTAACATGAGCTGAAAGCAGCCATGGGACAGATCACAGGCTTTTTGTGGGGGTAAGAAAGTGGCAGGGAGCAATAGTGCAGGCTACCCTACAGCTGCAGCCTAGGAGTAAGTGACTGACTCACCTGCATCCCTGCCTGTTCAGTCCTTGGCTTTTTCCCTGACAATACCTTTGAGATGCCAGAAGGCAGTGGTGGCTTTGTGATGCAAATCAGTCCTTCCAGGTCTAAGAAGGCAACTCATTCATTCCCCATCAATTTTTAAGGCAGCTTGTAGCATCTCTCATTTGGCATAAAGGATTTTGAAAAGTGTTTCAATCAGACAATTGAGTGAGTTAGAATCTCACTCAAAATTTGTTTTAAAAAATTTCTGTTCACATTGTCACTCTGAGTTGTACATGAGTGCCAAGAACTGGAGTAAGAGACTGAAAAAGATACATTTTCTCTCCCAGGGTGAGAAGAAATTTTGCGTGGGAGAATGAGCTGAAGAGTTGTTGGGTTTTCCTGAGGAGGAAGGCAAGAGGAAATGGTCCACATGTTGTTACTGTTGTTACCAAGACATGTGCCAGGTGACTCACTAGTGGCCAGTTCTCCGGAAGGGGAAGCAGTACAGTAGCCTTTTGCCAAAGTGGGAAGAGTAAATCAAATAGAGGCGCCAGTGCACCTGTTTGAGAGGGATGGAGTATCAATAGATTTCTCAAAACATACATGGCATACATGGAGTTCAGGGATGGAGCCAGCAGCAGGGTGGGCAAGCAGAGAGGAGTCACTGTGATGCTGGTCATGTTACCCTGCAGAAGCTTTGTGTATACAGAATATTCTCAGGTTTTGCTGCAGATGTGATTCTGGGAAGAAGAATGTATTCAACTGAGGCAGAGGAAATGCTGGCCTTAATTGGTGGCAGAGCACTGTTCTCCAAAACAGTGGCAAGAATCAGTGGTTCTCCAAAACCCTGGCAGGAATCCTCACGCTGACAGGGTTAACAAGGAGAATATGGCACACTTCACAGTTAGGACTACTTGAAAACTCCAGGATAAAGAGTAGATGCAGTTCAAACAGAAATATCTCAGTTGTGATAACTAGAGAAACCTGAAGTGGGCATATGTGACCATTTTTCACACATTCCCTCGATATCATATCTCTGTCTTTCTGAGAAACTTGTTCTTCTCTAATTCTGTCACCCCATGTGCTGAAGATTTAAGAAAAGCACACAATATTATGAAATATATTGAAAAAAAAAGTATAATTGACAGTATGGTAAGAAGAATAAACACATCATCAATCATCCAAGAAACTACAAAAATCCGAAGACTATGATACGCAGCAATTGATTCTTCTCAGTTGGTGATGTCTGAGTCAAGAAAAGCTTTATGTAGTTGCTAGAAGGAAGGTTGTCTGCTAAGGTCCAGAAGTGCTGTAATTTCTAGATTATAGTCATATAGCCAATACAAAAGAAAGAGAGAAAAATATTTAAGCCATTACAGAAAGCCCAGATGACTTCTATTACATCTTAAAATTCACATTCATGTTGTTGGGTTTTGATCTGCTTCCTTCATATTTCAGAATTAATATCGGGATGTTTCAAACGCATTCTTAATTTACCGTCTTAATTTACCACAAATTTACTTCATTTATAGTTGTACCACTGCAATGGCATATATATGGCATAGAGATTTTAGCCTAGGAAAAGATGATGTACTGGGGAGTGAGCAACCATGAAAAGAAAAAACACTGAAAAAATAGTGATTAGAGAGGCTTGGTGCAAAGGAAGTGGCCTGGGTTGGAAAGATAGTCCATTGGTGCCAGCCTGCCTTTGAAAGCTTGCCAAAGTGCATTAGACAGTTGGAAACAGAGTTGTAAAGGGGATATTTAATCTCTTTCCTAGAAGACAGCAAATTTAACTGATGCTGGATAAAGGGGAACCTCCTGTGATGCTGTATGGCAAATTTTCACAAAGAATGTTTAATTCTGTCAGATATTGCAAGAATGCATTTACCACTTTACTAAATAGAAATTGCTGCTTGTGAAAATCTGTTTAGTAAATGTTATTTTGTAGGGAGTGTTGGCATGTTAGGCAATCCTGAGGCTTCTTTATCGACTTTGACCTGACCTACTACACAACTGCATATTTTCCTTCATTCAGTGAGCATCAGCTGAATAAAAACCCTGCCAGTACTCGGTAAAACAATGAGACAAGAAGAGGCATGGTAGTAAGATAAATGGTTAATATGGGGGATATTTTTCAAGATATAAATATTCTGCATGAAGTTCTGTTAATTTTATCCATGGATGTATAGTGCACAGTTATGGTCTAAAGGATTACATGCACCCTGTGCAGCAGACTGCATGGTAGCTACCAAATCTTTACTCTGTAAATAATTTATGTTTATTGCAAAGCAGAGTCAGTATTTTCCAGTCTTGGAGGAAAATAAAGTCTTGTCAGTCCATCATGTTGTCATTATCACTAATGCTTACTAACCAATTCCACAGATGTGAAAGTCTAGATATCCTACCTCTTCTTGGATAAGTTGTTTGATTCCTGGAGCTAGTTTGCTCAAGTTGCATCTGTCTTTCTCAAACTTCATGTAGGATTTGCTCTGGGTGAGAAGAACAAAGAGAATACTGGTACTAGTTTGTGCTTTGGGCTAATTTGGAAAGAGTAGAATATTTTATATTTTGTATCCCACCTGCTGCTAGTCTTGCTAGTAGGAGACATGAGGCTTTTTTTTTGCTGTCACACTCACAGTGTAGCACTCACAGTGCTAAGCCCTGTAAAAAAAACAGATATAATTTTTTTTGTGGTGGATTTTATTTTGTTTTGTTGTTGATGTTGCTTTTTTTTTCATGAAAAGAAGAGAGGCTGGCCAACTGCCGTGAGTAACACAGGAAGGATGCAGTTATTTCTGATGAAGATTGTCTGTTAACATTTTATCTGCCTGTGGGCTTGGTCATTCCAGTCTTTTATTCAGGAGTGATGAACATGTTGTAAAATATTGTGAAATACTGTTGGATAATGGATCTTCAAATAGAATTAAAAGGCATCATTCAGAACATACAAGGGAGCTGTTCTGACATGCGAGATGCACAGAACCAGGTTGCTTCAGACTGTATTAATCAGCTAACAATAAATACATCTGTAATTCACATTTCCACAGTAGGAGTTGCCTGTACTTCATATGTGGACACTGTTGAAGCAGTTCAGGGTGGTGATCAGTCAAACTGCCAGCACTAGGATGGCACTGCTATGTGATTTTCTGCCAACTGAAAAACAAAGACCTAGGACAGGGTGCATTGGAAGTCTTTTGCTGATACAAGTTATGGCATTATGTTCTTTACTTGTTGTCACCCCAGAAGGAAAGATGAATCTGCTTTCTTTGGGTTGAGATGCCACTACCTGTCAAACCAGAGATGCTTTTCATTTCTGCACATTAAAGTGAGCACTAAGCAGCACATGTCTTTATTAGGACTTGGCTATTCTTAAGTAGCAAAGTCTAGGATTTATTACAAGATAGCATGGAAAGAAATTAGTCACCTATGAGGTGGAGTAGGATTGGTCTTTTCCAACATAATTGATTCTGTGATTTTCCCTTTCACATGGTTTCTCCATTCCTGCCATGTAAGCCACTAGCCCTTTCCTTCATCTAAGGTGATACATTTCCAATTTCAGTTGCTACATTTCCCTTTCTGTTTTTGCTCTTCATTGGTATTTAGGAGGGGAATAGATGTGAGAATTAGGGGGGAAGAGTGGTGGGCACACTAAAAGCCACAACAGAACGGTTTGGGGAGAAGTGGTGTCTTTAGATATGGCTTTGACATCTGGATACTTGGGAATTACATCCATGTGTGTGATTAAAGTTAGAAATGCCAAAATACTTATAAAGGGTCCAATTTACTAGTCATGTATCATTTTTGCACTGAATAACTGATTTGTCTTTTCAGTTAGCACCATTTATGTCTGAAATAGAACAGTAAGTGCAGTGTCCCTGTTTGCTAGCACTTCAGGCTTGGGACTGTAATGTGAAGTATAAAGCCAGGCAGTGCCTTGCCGAGCCTAATTTATGGCTTTGGAGCAGCTTGTTATACACCCGGTGTGGGACTGGGTGATGGGAGTAAAGAAACCCCCACCTTTTCATGTGCCCTAACAGCAGATTGCCAGATTTGCAGAGCTCTGCTGCATCAAAAGTAGATTAAATTTTATTTAAGAAGCACATGATGGTGATAGTGCTTTTAAACAGTAGCTGCTATTAAAATGTCAGCGTTGCTGTCAGTCACCACCCAGCACCTGAGTTAACACTGCTTGCCTGGTAGTGAGAATAGAAAATAGGCTGCTACTTACAGTGAACTATTGTAAATGAGGAGCACAGGTCTAATCCTTTTTGATATGGCTTATTATTCATCTGTAAGATTAAAAATGTATGTTGTATTACTTCAGGGGTTGCACTGACCTCTAGATTTCATGCTCCTGGATTCTAATACTTCTTATGTATTGTTATGTTTTTATTCCATATTTTGGCAATATCAAAGCTTAGTCACACATGTGAAAGAAAATGTAAAGTTACAGATAATGTGGTGATTGTCCATTTTCTGAAAACTTGAGGGTTGTCTTGTGAGCATTGTGCAAAATGGCAGATATTGATATCTTAGCTAATTATTCAATCAAAGAGTTGGCAGGTCAGTCAGTGGGAACGATGTACAGTGGACCAGAATTGATCACACTTCATTTCCCATCAATTGGCAGAGCAAATGGGAGCTTCGGTGATAAGTTAGGATCATTGCCAGTCATTTCTTGGGCTCATGCCCTTCCATTATTTATTTTTTTCCCTCCAGACAAGACCCCCCAGACTATTCGATGAAAGTGAATGGCCTCTGATGTTGGTGAATAAAGCAATGCAGAGCTTTTGTAGCCTCTGAGGGACGTGAGACTATTTCTGGCTCCATAATTGATGCTGCTGCATAGTCCTATAATCACCTAACCTTATTGAATTGTCCCCGTGTGAAGATTTGATTTCAAATTTTGTAATCATTATACATCATTTATTTTCACATATATTACAAGTTCATCTCTAAAGTGACACAATTTCACCCCAGAGCTCTTTGAATATTCAACTTTTCACTTGAACTCTTTTTGGATGTGCTTCTGACACTTCCAACTTTGGTGATTTACTAGTAATTAGCAGGGTTCCATGACGGATTTATTGTAGCCTTCCAAGGAGTGATGAATCAGATGTGTGGCTACAAAGAAGTGGTTCTCTAAGAGTTTTATTTATTACAGAAACCCAGAGACAGATCCCATGAAGAGCTTTGCTGTGTAAAGCAGGACTTAACCCAGTTAAAGCTCTACTCCTAAACCTAAAAGTAAAGTTTCAGTTTAAAAAAATCTTTGTTTAGCTGCTGACTAACCCTGAAAGCACATAAATGAGCTTTGCTGTTTCCTCATTTGAATTTCAAGTGAACTGGATGCCTATGTATGTTTTTCTGCATCTGCCAGAATCTTTGCCTGATTCGTGTGTAAGGCTGCTCAGGAGGTGAAAATTAGAATTCTTTCTCCCAAATGCTCTGCCAGGTCTGGCAGACCCAGGCTGCATTCCCAGAGCCATGGATGCCCTTCCACAGCTGGAAGGGACGATGCCATCTACCCACAGGAGTTGTTTCTTCAGATCACTGCGGGCTGGAGGGTAGCTCACCCTTCGTGTGGGGATTCTGCATGTGTTCCCATTTCTGGGGTTGTGTTATTTTGTTCCTGTCAAAAAGTTAGCATACTGTCTAGCTTTTGTGATAGAGATTGATTCCTCTGGAAAAGGTGAATGTTCAAATAGTCTAGTTGTGACAGGCCAAATGTTTTTGCATTAACAAGCTTTCTTTTGAAAATACATTGTTTTTATTTGCTCTCTCAGATATCTGTTGCTCAATACGAATTGAAAAAAAATCTTATTTCTGATTTGAAACCATCTTAATGCTAAATAAATATACATTGAACCAAAATAAACTATTTTAATGACTTATTTTTTAATTAAATTCATATGTAGCATCCTTTGCAGTCTGTTAAAGCAAACATAACCCCCAGCACACTTAGCATGTTAAAAAGATTTTTGCTGTGTTCACAATATTACACAGTAATTAAAAAGGAAACCAGCTAAGCCTTTGGAACCTGTCCCCTTCTCTAAAATGTAATTAATTTCTGTTTAATTATAATAGTAGGGCTATAGCGTGATTATTATTTTTGAGGGGTAGAAATCCTGCACTGTTGCTTTTTTTTTCTGAGTGTGTGTTTCTGGAAGCAGAATACAAGACAGAAATGGAAAGATTTGAACCGCACTCCAGCTGTAATTAAGTGCTGACACATCAGTGGATTTTGGCTGCGTCTCTTGAAATGTGGGTTTCCAGGACAGAGGCTCCTCCCGGCTGTGCTGTGCTGACAAGAGCTGGGCTTTCTCCTGGGAGGATGCCTGCTTTTCTCCTCGGATGTGCAAATCTGGGAAACAGGCAGGGCTGACACAGTGCAGACACTGCCCTGCCCAAGGTGAAATTCCCACTTTGTCCACACTGGTTTCTAGGATGTCAGCTTGCCAGCTGTCCTCAGTGGCTGCCCCTTGTGAGCGCTTTGGGCTCTCCTGGTCTCCCGGTGCCTGTGACTGAGCCAGGGTTATGCTCTCGTGCCATCTCCTGGCAGATTGTCCCCGGTGTGCCCTGTCCCGCACAGATGTGTTTGCCACTGTGTGCCAGCCCTGGTTTTTGTCCCTGTGTACAAACCTGGCCACATCAGAGTCAGAGCTGGGGGCTGCAGGTGTCTTGCAGTGAGTTCTGAGGGGTTGGAGGTGCTGGCGCAGGCACGGGGACACTGAGGGTGCACAGAGCCCTGCTGAGGGTGCTCTGGGCTGGGGACTCAGACATTCCACCTGTGCAGGGCGTGCACAGCAAGGTGGGAGGAACTCAGGGCTCTGAGGGTTTGCCAGGAGTGGGAAGGACCAGGACTGTAGGCATGTGGGCCACAGATTCCCATACAAAAACCTCTTGACACTCCAGTGTTTCTCCCTTACAAGAAGACAATATGCTGCCCCCTATCCTTGCAGTTGAAATTGTAGCTCTAGAGAAGGTCCGAGTTTGTAAAAATGTGCTGTTCAGATGGGTGAGCATTGTTTGGGGCACTAAAGCTGAAAAGATGAACTTACATGTCCAGTGCAGAAAAAGTGCTTTAGAATATGCCTATTGCTCTGAAGTAACTGACAGAAGTTCATTCACCTGAAAGAATAATCCTGGGCTGCAGCCAGGTGTGGTACAGAGCCCTGAAAAGCAAACATTGCTTATAGAATTTAAAACTTCCTGCTGACAGGTTATCAATTAGATGTCAAGGCATTCAGTAATGGTCATTTTTAAACAACGAAAGACTGAGACATACTTTGAAAGAGTATCTGCAATGTGTAGAACTTCTTGGTCATGCTGCCATGTTCTTTTCATTCTTCCATCACCACCACCAATGTCACCGATCTTATCATAGCAATTTGGGCTGAATTTTATGTGCATTCAGTGTCACTAAAGACAGCAGTGCTGTGCATCCACCTGTATTTTTCTTTTTGTTCCTGCCTTCTTTTGAGTTCTCTTTGCTTCCTGTTCTGATTGTGAAATGAGTCCAGGGAGTGATCCAGTGAAATACACTCCACCCCCCAAGCCAGGAAGGAGCGAGCAGGAACCGTTCAATGCCACTGCCAGGTAAAATGCACTTAAATGACACACACATCACATCCAAGGAGTACGATTTAGGACTAATAATGTAAAATAAAAAGCAGATGAAGTGTATAAAGCACTCAGAAATCCCCTGTGACTGGGACTCCATATTTCATCTCTTTGCAGGAAGGTTTTGTTTCTGCTGCTGCTCACTAAAAGGTGATTCCTTTTTTCTTCATTTCTGTAGTATCTGTTTTAAACCTAGCTCTTGCATTCTCTCTGGCACACTTTCCTACACTTCAGATTCCTTAACCACATGCATTAATTAGCTGTGATTTTAAGTTACATAATTTCACCAGTTTCAGATCAGTTATATCTTTATGCAAGGAATATTACTGAAGGGTGTTAACTGAGTGCTTGGGAATCATGCTTCAATCAAATTAATCAATGGTAAAGCATAAATAAAAGCATTTGTGTGCCACAGCCACAAGCCATTGCCCTAAACACCTGTGAAATACACAGATCTGGACATAGACTTTGCTTCTAGCAAGGTCAGCCCCTGCTCTTGCCCTGTAATTAGCTGACTTGCTATCAGCTCTTTCCTGGCTCAGTTTTTTAAGGGCTCCCTTTTCTCATTTGCCCTGCAGCTCAGGGTACGTTCCTCTGAGAGAGACCTTCCTTTCTCTTCAGCCAGCCTTTTCCAGTGGTTCCTCCAGAGATTCCAGTTAACCTCATCCTTCTCACCCACACAGAACACAGCTTTGACATTCTGCTGTGAATTGAAGAGCACCTCTTTGGAGTAGCAATGCCACATTGCCAGACAGAGTGCCAGCTCTTGTACTTGACTGTCCAATTAACTCTCACTGGCAGGTTCATTTCAGTGCTAAATGTTTCCATCTACAAAGTGTTTAATTTCATATTAACCTGCATGCAGACAAATAGACTCAATACAAATATCCTGATTGGATAAATGTGTTTATTTTTGTCTCCTGATCAGGCCTGTGGTAATAGTGAACAATTGCAAAGACATATTTTGAAAGCTTGAGACCTTTTAACAAAACCCCCAAAACTGAATTAAAACATTTATTTTTCAAGTGTAATTGTAGTTCAAAATCAATTAAAATTGTAGTGATACATAGTTGCAGATATACAGATGTTTATATGTCTGTCTTAGAGATGTTTTCTTTGCATCTGGTTGTTGTCCAAAATTAAATATACAAATACTTTAGCACAAAATGCTCTCTCTTTTTATTTTCTACATTTGTGCATAGGAGAAATTTGCAGTTGTTTCTGCAACCTGTCACTCCTAAGTTAAATGTATGTTTTGGCCACTTCAGCTGCCAGTACCTGTTTCTAGCACCTTCTTTGGTGTCAATATGGCAGTGATTATGGAGACTGCCTTGGGATCCTGCTGTGGAGGTGGTACAACTTTGTGTATTATTGAATCTGATACATTCTCATAAAAACATTTTAAATTCAGATACAGTATCTTCTAGGGGGGAGGAAAAAGGGGTCAATCTGCTTTCTTTAATTTTGTTCTCTAGCTCCTGGTGTGCTGTTCAGTCAGTGGGACGGAAATAAGAGGATATAGAACAGCCTGGTTTACATAAAACAAGCTGATGAAGATTACATGGGGCTACCACATGAGAATCAAAAGACCGTGAGGCTGGACATTTTTGACAGATTTTGAAGGAAAGACATTTGAACAAAATTTTTGAACAAAGACCTTTCCAAGGAATAAGGGGTGTTATTTTATATTTTGCTCTACTTCAATCAGGTAGAGAAATTTTAGACAAAACGTATTTTAGAAAAATTCTCTGTGGAGTCAGTAACTTTCTAATTAGACATTTGGTCTTACATTTCATCTGGCCTGTTATTGGAGCTCTGCATGCTGTGCTAAGTTCTGTTAAAACTTGATACCATTGGAAAAGCTTGCTTTGTCCTTGCAATGCCCATCACATTATTGCTGTGTAGAGATAATAGTTGCAGTGAGAGTTTAGATGCATTTGGATGAGCCAGATAGTGCTACAGAAAGAAAAAAGTGCTTGAATTTGAAAACTTAGGCACAAGCTTTAAAGATCAGTGATGCTTGGCTTTAAAGCTGGGTTAGATAAAAAAGGGACCCTGTGAAGCTTGAAGCTGAAAAAAATACCCTGCATGACAGGTGCAGAGAGAGCATATGAGGGCATACTTGCATGAAGTATTTAAACCAGAAAGAACTGGAAAAACATACCAAAGCAAAGCAGAGAAGTTGATGTGAAAACATTCTGAAGCAAAACTCCAAACTGTCCAATACCTTTCCTGGAGATCGTTATTATTTCTGGTTTTCTGACACCTCAGTGATAACAATTTACATAGTTAAGATACCATGCCTGTGGCTTTATTTCATTTTAGTGCAAGTATTTTAGCTGCAGAACAAAAGTAAAGCAGTTTGATGTAATACGGATGTCTATTTGCACTCCTTTTAAGATAAACATTAGGCAATAACCATTTCTTTAGAGCCTGTATATTGTTCATATGACACTCTCTCTTGTATAACAGTTCATGTTCATCAACATGATACATCCTTGCCTGATTTTCCAGTTCCGCCTTTCATTGAGGATATTCTTTTCTTTCTCTGATTGCTTTTTCTTCTGAGACCATTACTCTAGTTGATAGCTTCAGGTTATCATTGTATCCTATCTCCCTCTCCAATAAGCCTATGATTGATACTAATCTTCCTCATGGGACACATTTATAGGTTTCAGGATGGAAACTACTCTCTAAATCTTAGCTTTATATGTGCTGACAATTTGCAAGGTTGCACCTTATATTCACTTCAGGTGGCTTAGGGGAAAACATCAGCACTTGGTAATCATGCTTCTAAAATAAGAAGAGAAATGTGCCCCATATACCAGAAGTTACCCTGTTGTTCATCTCCCATGCTGCTGCTGCTCATGTACTTTTTGTCACTAGAAAGGGCTCCGTTTCTATAGGTGGTCAATGTCCTGTAACCAAACTCATGCCTTTTCTTTCCAGTGAGAGAAGCCATATTTTAATTAATCTAATGGAAGCTTTGACTAGCAGGCAGTCCTCTGAAAACGAGTTAATGTGCCGGAAAACACTTCACACAAGCAGAAGACTCTTCATTGACTAATGTGCTTAACTGTACTTTTTCTAAGAAAATTGCTCCAGTGAAAGCTTTGTGGAGTGCATTTATTGGGTTTTTTCCCTCTTCATAATACAGCCTCATGTTCTGAAATTTAATTAGATCTGTCTAAGGACCTTTTGAAAATAGGATTGTTATATTTTTCCTACAGGTTTTGCTGATGCCCCTCAGTTGGGTGTCATGGCAAAAAGAAACCCAAAAAATTGATTCCTTGGCAGAATAAAACACAAGGTGCTGTGATCACCAGTGTGAAGAATACATGTGCTGCAGTTTGGCTATTTCACTGTCTTATCCAATATCTGAAGGCAGAGTCCAGTTATATAACTAACTGAGAGGAATCAATGGGAAATGACAATGCTAATGCTCCCACAATATTTGCATATTCAAGCTCCACAGCCCAAGAAACAAAGAGAAGTAATAAGAAATTAATTTGTTTTATCTTTTATCTTTTTAAACAGACATGCATTTATCTTTATGAGCAGACTTGCCAGACCTTTTTTGAATTGCAAAGTTTCACTGCAAATGCTTGTTATTTGGATTTGCATAAGGATTAACAATGTTGGGCAAGTGGTATCTCCTCACCCTTTCTGTTTACTTGTGCGATATCACTCACTGGGATATAGTTCTGAAGGCAATCAGTGCTTTTAGTTCAGAGGATAATGCAGTCTGTTTTCATGGTAAATTCTCTAATGTTCCAAAAGTGTACTTCAACAATAATTATAAATGTATTTGCTCAGAGGACGTTTTTCTCTCTGTGACAGCTCTCTCTACCTGCACAAGGTGCTCTTTAGCATAAGGACTAAAGAATCAAAATTTATGAAACTTGAGGGGGGGGAAGTATGAGCTGGCATGCAGAGTGTAGAAATTAAGCTACACTCCCAGTATGAATTCATACATGAAAATGTCGTGGTCAAAGCAAAATAATCTCTCAGATCAGAACTTGGCACCACAAAATCAAAACTTAGAGACTTTAAAATGGCATTTACCTCAGCAAGTTGAAGTTGAAAACTCTTCTCATGCTTCAGGTGTTTCAGTTTGGGTTTTTTGCTCCAGCTTTTTATACACAGAGGTGCTACCTACAATATTCCAGCATGCATCTGAGTGACTTTTACTGTTCAGGGAAGACTGACTGGATAGCATCATTTCATAGATGGGGCTTGAAAAATAGCAAACTCTTTTAGCTTGTAAGTGGTTGGGTGGTTGTTTTTTTGTTGTTGCTGGGTTTTTTGTGGGTTTGTTGTTTTTTTTTTTTTTTGTTTTGTGGGGTTTTTTTAAAATTAATTAATTTATTTAGTTAGTTATTTTTAATCCTTTCATAGTATTATGAAAGCACTGTTCCATCATTACAAACCAAAAATAATCAGGAAACCTGCATTATTTTCACAGGATCTTGTCTCCCAGAGTCCTTGCATTGTGGAAATCACTTCTGAAGTGCACAGCTGTGCCTCACTAATGAGACAGCTTGAGCCCCACAGCTTGCTGCATTGCCTTACAGAACACAAGTTACTTGGCAAATCTGAAGCCTCAGGGTTTCTATTCTACTTTAAGGTGGTTGTTGGGGAATCACTCAAAGAAAAGCAGATTTGGCCTTACAGTTTTCAGTCTTTTAGAGAAAATACTCAGGAAGGAGGCACACCGATAGAAACAACACATGTCATGAGGGTTGGATATAACAGCATGAGGAGCTTTACACTTGGGGCAGTGCTGATTGACAGGGGCTCACCAGAGCTGGAGCGTTCAGCTGTTTGTGATGTGCCAGCAGTGGGCTGAGCATGGCTCAGCTCTGCAGAGCTTGGGATACAGCTGTGACAGGGGATTGTCCTCCAAGCCTCTGGGAGACGAGCACTGGGAAGGAGCAGCCAGCCTGGTGCAGCAGTGGTTCCAAGCCAGCAGCTTGTGAGGAACCTCAGAGCTGCTCAAAGCTATAAGAAAGTGAAAAAAATTGAAGCTGCCAGGACAAAATATTGTATCACTGGCAAAGTCTTAATTATTTAGTGGTTTTGCTGGTGACTGATGGTGCAGCAATCAAGAGCAAGCCATAAGCAATAAATAAATTGCATTGAACATGATGTGAACTCAGGGTTCATTAGCATCACATAGAAATTTTGACTAAGTTCTGTGCACAAGGCAAGGAACATAAAGAGCAAATACTGAGGTAACATACAGTGAGTGTCACAAGCTGTTGTGCTTAAGCCAGGCACAATGGGCACTGGGGGGGAGACATGAAACTCCTTCCAAAGAAATCACCTACTTTGTAACAAAAAGAGAAAACAAGGCTGCTCTGGAATAAGGTAATTTTCTCCTGAACCAGTAAGACTGGCTCTTACAGGGTTTATGTGGGGTTTTTCAGCCATTAACATGCTGAATTCAACTGAATTAACTCAGTTGAACATGGGAACAGATTTACTTTCCTGTACATCAGTCTTCTAATTTGTACCACTGCTTTTACTTGTGCAGTTCGGGAGCTGTTGTGGAGAGGCTCAGTAATACAGTTCAGGTGGTTACTACAGAGTGGAGCAGCTCTGTAACCTCTCATTCCAGCTCTGACACGAGACAAACGCTGGCCAACAGCAGAGGTGCTGCAGTGCAAGAGAAACAACATTCTGCACTTTGTCTCCAGTGCTTAGTTAAAGGCTATCCATCCAAAAGGAATTTGGATATTCTTTAACCTTTCATGGTATCTCTTGTCTCTCAATACTCTTTGAAGTCATCTGTGATATTTCCAGATGTATCCCTGAGGAACGCTGTCATGAACTGACAGGTGGTCTTTTTCTGCGTTTTCTGCTGAACTCAGTAGTGAGCTGTTCTCACTCCAGGTCTTTTTTTTGTTGTTCTGGTTTAGGTTTTTGTGGGGGAGTGGGTTTGCTTGTTTGGTTTGATTTGATTTTGTTGTTGTTGTTGTGGCCAGGTCATCATTCCCAAGATAAAATACTCTGGCTTTTATTTATAGAAGAGAAATTTTTACTCTACTGATAATGGAGTGATCTGAACCCAGGGGTCTTGAAAGTAGGTCATTAAGTACTCAGTATGAGAAAAAGTGTGTTCTACAGTGTTCGTGATTTTACTGGAGGGAGCTGTCTTCTTTTCTAAATCTTGGCTTTAACATCAAAAGTCTTCTATAAACAAAAAAAAAAGTTATTTGATATCATCACAAAGAAAATAATTATATCTGAGAATAACGTATTTTGTATCAGGAACATTTTTCAATTTATTCTTCTCGAGCACTTGAGCACTAAAGTGTCTGAAAATAACATTTTTCGATCATTGGACAATATAGATTTTAAAGTCAATAACAGCAAATTACCTCAAATTGGAAAATACAGGAACAACCTTGGCATTGTTTTTTGTTTCATTAACCAAATCAGACATTTGTGATAGAGCAGCAGGACTAATGGGCTATTCTCTGGAAGTGGGAGTTGCCAGGAGTCAGTTTGGCCTGTGGGAATACTTGTAGCTGTGCAAAGCTGCACTTACTCCTTGTGGGCACAAAGGTGCTGTTATGGGGCTTACCCCATGACAAAGTTCCCCTGCTGCCTTCCTTCCATTGGGATAGCCCATCTATCCTGGAAAAGCTGATTTGCATCTTCTGGGGCTCTACACTGCCAGCTTGTTGTACTGTAACCTCTGTTCTCCTTCTCTCCTTGCATGTCTTGAGATGACTGGAACTGAGGAGTGATTTGGGCAATTTTTTTGGACAGTACTTGGCTCATGTGCTGTCCAGGTGCCCGCCCTGTGTTTTAGCAGTCGCCATGTGCTCTGCCCTGTCACAAAGCTGCTGTCCGTGGAGTTCAGGTACACATGAAGTGTAGCTGCTGATCAACAGTGAGTGTGATTCAATGGCAGCAGCTTTTACATGCATGATATGTTACACTTCAAAGTAATTAATAAAGATGCTATAAAACTTGCCTACCTCTCACCCCATCCCTTTGGAGGCAAGGCTCTTGAAATATAACTCATATTTCATATGGTTTGCTTTTTTTTCCGTTTGCCTTTTTTTTTTTTTTTTTTTTTTCCCAAAATTCACTGTAAAAATTACTGCAACAGCATTTTCTCTGGAGTTAATGTTCTTCTGGCTTAATGGCCCCTGGTTATTCTCAGGCCATCAACTTTTTCCAGCTGGTCATCAATCCCAAAGAACTGCCTTGTGCCTCCATTATTATTACTTAAGTAGATGACATTTCTGGTGCCACCACTGCCTCCCAATGAGATGATATTACAGCCAGTGGCTTTTTTCCCCCCTTGCTTTCACTGTTGTTAAAGCATTATAAACAGCTGGTGTGAGAATGTTGTGGCTGTTCACTGTGAATTCCTCTGACAATTTTTAGGTGCGAGTATTTTAGACTTCAGCTGAAAGAATCTGAGTGAGGCGACTGAAAATGACTTGCCTAGAGCAGCTTCAAGGGCTCAGCCCCCATGTATCATTCAGGAAGTGGCTAGGCAATACCTGACTGTTTCGGTCTAAACACTTTTTTCCAGAAAAAATATGTTTCAGACAAAGTCTGGGACAGATGTTCTGGGGGGTGTTAATGTCCATTTTGTAGTCTCAGACTCCTCTCCAAGTTTCCACAGTTCTGCTGATGGCTGCTCTTGTTTCCTAACAATTGATGAATTCTGTGACAGACTTTTTTAAAAGAAACAAGGAAGTTGTAGCTCAGTAGGCCAGAAACCAACAGAGATTGTTTAGGTGAAAATGCCTCGCTATGAGGATATTCAAACCTGTGTGAGTTAACATCGATGCTGACTACATTTCTTTTAACCTCATTAGCACCTCGTCTTGCTTTCCCAAGCATGGTGGTGGAGCAGCTAGTTCACCTTAGAGCCTTTCACTAGGTAATTCATCAAAGTGGCAGATGAAAGCTTAAAGGAAAATGCATGTAAATACTGCATTAGGAACATTGGCTCACAAAGGCATGAACATTTTCACCCATACCATTATCTCTGGATTGTAGTCCACATAAGTGAAAGGCACTTTGTTTATCGGGGGAGATGGAGATACAAGGCTTACATGTTGAATCATTGTGCAGACTGTGTACTTTTTCTTACTTTTTCTTTAATTAAAAAGCATTAAGCATTCATGAGCTAGTCTCACAGAAGAAAGAATCTCAGACTGCAATTGTAACCACTTAGTACCTTCAAAATTAAAATGCATTTACTACATTAAAACTCCCATTATGTACTCAGGGCCAAGCATTTTCAAACAGGGGCCTGAGATGGTGTCAAACCTACATCAAGTGTCCTTTTCAGCTCTAGAGTTTCAAGCTGTGCCTCACTGCAGACTGGTTTAGTCATTGGATTCCTGTATACATGTAGGTCAGAATAATCAAGCAACTGCAGTTCAGTCTCTGTGCCAGGGGTTTTTCTGACTTTTTTNTTTTCAAAGACACTAAGATACACACCCAAGTGCAAGATACTGTTTCCTGGAGGGCTACCAAGGCACACCCTCAAACAGTCTTTATTTACCACACAGTTTATTGTATTCCTGTTAGAAAGTAGCACTTTGGGAATACTGGTAAACTCTTGCTCCTTTGAGATCTCATGCTGAGCAGTAGATAGTGACATACTCCTCTATAATTAATACCTGTGGTGGTGGCATACTTCAGTAACATGATTTATCACGCATTTTCATTTTCATGAAAGCTTGTTTTACTCTTCTGCTTCCATTAGGTCAGCCTCCCATTCCATTTTACTGTTTAACTCTCAAACATCACCTGACAAGGTAGCAAAGGTTCAGTGCGCTAACTCACTGTCATGTAAATACACACAGACATTACTGACCAGCTCTGACTGTTGAACCACAAAGGAGGTACAGAAACACTGCAGTGGTTGGGGCACAACTTGCAAATAGCATGGAAGGATTGGGCCAGGGCATCAATCTCTTCCAGCAGCAAAATGTCCTGACCCTAGGGTTTAAAAGCTATTCACACATGAACTTATGAAAACTTAGGATTTATTATTTCCTGGAAAAAAAGGAAGTGGAAGAATAAAACATACTCTAATTATAGCTGTTATAGCAAGTGGAAGAAGTGTAATCCTAAGGAGTTGCAAAGAGTAGAGAAGCTGTTATGATTTCTGTTTATGAAGCAGCAGTGGAAAGGAGAATTTACACAAATGGCTTAGCTCTACAGAGGAACTCTAAGGGCTGTACATCTACACCATATTCCCAACAAAAATGTTCGGGTAATGGGTCCCCAACTACCTGGGAGGACTTCTGGGAGAGATTTGTGTCCATTGCTCTGAGTTTTTTGCCATGAACATGTAAAACACGGCTGTGTAGTGAAAGGGAAGATGTGTACAGCTAACTGTGACGTGTCTTGGCAGCCACTGAAGATGCACTGCAGGAGCTGTGCGCTGGTCACCAGCTCTGGACACCTCCTGGGGAGCAGGCAGGGGAACAGGATCGACGAGAGCGAGTGCGTCATACGCATGAATGACGCGCCCACCCGCGGTTACGGAAAGGACGTGGGGAATAAAACGAGCCTCCGGGTCATCGCACACTCCAGCATCCAGAGGATCCTACGGAATCGCAACGAACTCCTAAATATGAGCCATGGTGCTGTGTTCATCTTCTGGGGCCCGAGCAGCTACATGAGGAGAGATGGCAAAGGCTTGGTGTACAATAACCTGCAGCTGATGAACCAGATACTGCCTCAGTTAAAAGTGTATATGATTTCTCGCCACAAGATGCTTCAATTTGATGACCTTTTTAAACGGGAGACTGGAAAAGACAGGTGAGAACTTACATGGGTACACCTAGGGAATGTTGCAGACTAGTAAAATAATGCAGTTTATATATACCAATTTCAGATCTGCTCAGAGGGACAATCCTGCTCATTAAATGCTCTGCCTCATGAGTTGTAATGTGGCATGATGTGCCAAATAACATCACTGGTAACATAAGTAAAAAATATGCATCAAAATTATTTGTATGGAGTATTGCCTCATCAGCCTAGAATACCAGAGTCTGGATGTACTGTTTATAGAGTCAAGGAGGCAGGAGCTGTTTAAATCTCACTTTGGGGTAATATACCTTACAGTTTTTTTCACTGATTATGAAGAATTAAAATGGATACGTTATGTTTTCTTATAGAGGAAGTGCCACCATTCAGTGAATTATAATGGCTGTTTATTGAATTTAAGCATTCTTGGAACATTGCAGCTGTAAAACTTCTTGTAAAACAAATAAACATTAGTCATACATTAGGTGCTTCAGAACAGTTCATCTTACATTTGCAACTGGAAAATGGAAAGTTATTATGATAGTTACATCTTTATGAGACTGCTTATGAGACTTGTAGGCTGATCTTCAAATCAAATTTGTAGTAAGTGACCCACTGCAATACACTAGTATTTTCACATATAATGTTTGAAAATGGGCATTCAAACCAAAGACTTCCCAGCACAAAAGGCATCTATTTTTAATAAAGTTCTATTTTTTTTACTTATTAAATATGCTGCTGAAAAAATGGCAGGATTCCCACTTGGATACAAATGAAGAGGTAGGTTTATTGTGCAGTAACTCACAGTCAGATGTGCTACCTAACAAATACAAAACATACACACCAAAGCTTGAACAGGATCGATCCTTCCGTGGACTTGAGCACAGATTTCATTTTCTGGGCTACATGAGAAAGGCAGAACCAATGTTAGAGAAAACTGTTGTATCCTCTTAGCTGAAGGCAATATTTGCTTGGCATTTGCTGCCTTTGTCACACCCCACACAGTTTCGTTGCAGAGCTCTGTTCAGTTATAGGGGCTCTGAGTTCTTGGCTAACTCAGGCTCAAACCAGAGCACGGAGTAACTTGGTCAATTTTGTAACATTAAAGGTTCTTCTCTTCATCTTCCAGTTGGTGTATTTGGGTCTCTGCCAGAACAAGAAGGAAGGATAACGAGGGGAGATACCCTGCCAGTTGTGACAGTGTTTGTCTTTTCCAGAGTAAAGTGAAGTGAGAAGGTGAATTAAGCATTTGAGCCCTTCAGGAAATGTACAGAGGGTTATCTGTGTGCTCAGTATTTACAGAGGCATGAAAGTCAAATCTGTAATTGCACTGTTACCTGGCCACTATAAGCCCCAGGGGGAGGCCCTGGACACAAGGGATGCACACTGCCACCTCCTTTCCTGGATTAGGCTTTTGGTGATCTAGGGTAGGATCACATGCTGTCCCCAGTTCTGAGGAACAGTTTCCCTTCCTGTTTCACTCTCAGAACTTCAGTTCTGTCATGGGGAGCCAGGGTCCCCTTCCTTCCCTGACATTGCCAGGATCCTGTTCTTTTCCTGGCACATGCTGTGAAATTTCAGGCAAGCTGCTCTTTCTGCTTCTGCATCACCCATCCAGAGCCAGGGGCCTGTAGTGAGTGTGATGAAAGCGTTTCCTTTTCTGCACAGGCACCAGGCTCAAGCCCTGAAATATTCTCAAGGCATTTGAGCCATTAATGACATTGTAACAAGTTTATAGTGCACGCAGTCATGGGCACCCTGAACTCCCAGTGTGAATCAAGGGCACTCAGATGCCAGCAAAATTCAGCCTGAGGAACAGGCACTGTTGATTTTAATAAACTGCAGGCTCTGCTGTGTATGAACCACTTCTTTAGAGGGCACAGACAGCATACTTGAAGGGCTAAGAAGATTAAAACAGGAGATGAAAATAAATGAATAAGCTGCACAGAAGGAAGGGAAGATGAAAAGAAATATGGGTAGGAAATAATTTGTAAGGGAGAAAATTCAGGTACCTGTAGGGGCAGGAGCAGAACATTGTATGGCCCAGAATGCTGGGAGGTTTCTGCTGAGCTCTTGACATTAGTGCCTGCAAAAAACAAAGGAGGGAGAGAGAAGCGTGATTACAAGGTTGCAATAATCAGACTATTCATTTTGTCTTTAAAATGATGAGAAAAAAAAGGTAATTGGATGTATTGTGCTTTTTGGAAAAAAAAAATTGAAATTAAGAAAAACCTTCAGAAAACATTGCAAGTTAAGTAGCATGGTGAAAGACAAAGGCTGCAGAACAATATAATTCACATTATAAAGTAACTGTACTTGAAAATAAATTTATAATTGAATAAGGGTACATTAAGAAAATACAATTCAGAACCAATATTGTAGTAATTAGATAAAAGCAGCATAAATGAAATAACTGCAGGAAGAGTATTTCCATAGAGATTATAAATGAGATTTTGGTGGAGCAGAAAGGCCTTTAATTGTAATTTAGTGTGCACTACAGAATTATCAGCACAGTGTGTTAGTTCATCTTATAAAAGAATATCTGATAATTTCCCCTAATAAGCACATGACAGTTCTTCATATTCTCTCATTACTGCTGATTAGGTATAAAAACAGTATTTTTTTGTTGGACTCTTGCTCAGATCTTTTACGAAATGCCAGACACTGTAACCATGTTTCTGTGTTACTGTCCTACAGACAGGGTATTTAAAAGGGCAGAGTGGTACTTAAATGAATTTTTGAATCTTTATTTGATTATTCAGCTTCTAAGCCAGTTTAGTTATATTTAGTTGTTCTCCTGTTTATTGAAAACTATGCAACAGCCTCAGTGTGTGTAAGCAGAACGAAAGCTAACCCAGCAGAGAGCCTAGCTGCATGTCCTGACCTGTGCAAAGCTTTGGTCATGGTCTGGCTGCAATTGCTCCCTTGGTTTTGGAATGGAAGTGTTGGGCACCTGGAACAGTGAACTTGTGCAAGCTCCAGAGCACTCTTAGCCTGAACATGTTCATGAATTATGTAGTGATTCAGAGCTCAGAGACTCTCAGGTGGCAGAGAAGCAATTTTTTTAGGCTTTTCCCTACCATTCATTTTCCTAATAATTTTGAGCCAAAATTTCTTACTTACTGTTTTATATTGTTACTGTGCCTGAAGGCCTCCACTGAGCTTATGACCCAGCTATGACATTGTGACAAACTGCACCACCACCCCCAAGCTTCAGTGCAAGTCAGAAAATAAATAAGGCCCCATAATTGGAAATAATTAGATGCTTATAACATGTCATTCTCCAAATACTAGCTTAGCTTAAAAGTCTGTGTGTCAGGAGCAGTAAAAATGTGTTTTGGGAGTTTATATGTTACCAGGTGATCCACTAAAGACAGGACAAATTACCTAGGCTCCCCAGCATCCTCCAGGCATATTTAGTCAAAGAATGCTCTTATTTTTAGAAATGTCTTTTAAGCAGCTGGCACAGACACCACCACTTTTTTTTTTCCTTGTAGCAGTCTGATTCCCTGAGGAAATGGGAAACCTTGGTACAAGACATTTCTCAATCTGACAGTGCTCAAAACATCTCCTCCTACTGCTCTGTAGGTGACCTACTTGGAACCAGCATTAGCTTGGGAGGCTGTGTGGTGGCTCCTGTTGGCTGAATTAGATGTTAGTGATTGCTGGCACTTGCTTGCAGTGGCTTCTGTGGCCTCAGGTCCCTGCTTCCAAGACTGTTCCACATCCTGCTATCACTGGGTAAACTGTAAAAGATGGCCTTGGAACTTGGGCCAGGACCTGGGATTACCTGGTAACTTCTCTGAAGAGAACCTCATGTTTTCTCCTGTGCTTTTTTGGGGGGCTGTGACAAAGTTTCACAGGTATCTGGCAGATACAGGTGTGGGGGAATGAGATCAATGTAGGTCCCACGTTAATACGTTCTGGTAGAGTGCCCAGGCCTTCTCAGAGCTGCACTTGTTCCCTCGGTGCCTCAGCTTTAGTAGGAGATGAAAGGAGAGGCTGTGACTGTGACTGGCCGTCAGCAGGAATCTGAGGACTCTTTGGGTTGCAGACAACACAAACTTGAACTTCTTCCTGTGGGACTTTCCTGGCTGGGCAAGGAGCCATTAGGGAGAACTCTTGTCTTCTTTAACAGCATTTGAAAGGAGACCTTTGAGTGAACTTGTTTTCTCTGGAGCCAACACCTGACTTTCTGTGCCTCCGTGTCTTAGAGGGGTCCCTACACCTGCCCTTGTGACACCTTTAAGATGTTTTCTTTCATTGATCCTCCCATTCTAAGAGTGCCAGCTCTCTCACAACATAGAGCCAGTGCAGGAACTTAAAAAAGGACTGGGAATTCCAGTGCATGTGCCAGGCATCCAATAACCATCATAGAACCCAGATCTTAGAAACTAAACATCACTGCCAAGCACATGAGAAGAACAGGAAACATTACTGGCACCACTTTGCAGATAAGAACCTGTGATACAGCAAAATTTAAACACAACTTGTAAATCTCTTACATCTGTGAGCAGTTACATGGGTGGTATCTCCTACTTTGCATAATTAATGCTGGGATCAGTTGATCTTCATTTAAAGCCACATCCCAGGCTGCAGTGAAGGCAGGAGAGGCACTGCCTTAGAGGGCTCTGTGCCAGCGCTGTCATTGCCATTGTAAGGCAGGGATGGCACCTGGGGTGGTTCTCAGGATGAAGCTTTCCCAGGCTGGTTATGGGACAGTTATAGCTGCAACCAACTAAAGAGTTTCCTACCAGCAGTCATGGTGAGGGGCTGGGAGCTTCGAGAAACCAAATCAAAAGGTCAGCTAAATATTAACGTTGTTGTGCCTAAAATTAATTATAGCGAGGAAAGTTTCTGCCCAGATTACTCCACTGACAGGAGGCACCAGAAAAATCATTAAAAGATGGACGAGCAAAGCAGTCTTGGTTGCCCAGTTTTCAGAGCCTTTTACAAGAATGAAGAAAATGCCGAGAAATTGCTTCAGAATGAATGAATAAATAAATAAACAAATAAATCTCAAGAATTATTTGCCAGCTTAGAAACTTAATTATGTTTTTGCTTTCAGGAAGATATCCAACACTTGGCTTAGCACGGGCTGGTTCACAATGACTATCGCTTTAGAGCTCTGTGACAGGATAAATGTTTATGGCATGGTGCCACCGGATTTCTGCAGGTAGGATTTCTTTTGGAACCATTATTAGCCAACAAAGTTAATGTTACAGATAAATATCTGAATCTTTTAATATTTTTCCTCTGCAAAAAGTCTTCAGTCCTCTTAAAGCAATTAATTAAGATGTCCCATGATCTCATTCTGAAAACAACAAACAGCATTTAATTATGTTATATAAAATATTTTAAATTTTTGTTTGTACTGTGGGAGAATTAATCCATCTTGTTGCTTTCTTTTAGTCTCTGAATATTTATCAGCTAAAAGTAATGCAATAATTGGCATGAAATTAATCTGAAGAAAGAAGTACTGAAAACATTACTTTTAATTTGTTTTTCAAGTTCCCCCCAAATTAATAGAGGAACAGTGTTCTCACAGTGACTAGTTTCTAAATTGAACTTTCTGTGCAACTCAAATTAACATTATTGTACCTCTGCCACATGAATGCCAATCTTGCAGCTTCCTAAATAATCCCCATGAAACCTCTTCCTGTGAATTTGGACCCAGAGAATGTCCTGACCCACCTTGTGCGTGGCAGGGGATGGGTCACACGAGGCAGAAGCAGCACAAGTTGTGTCAGTGGAAGGCGCTGTACAAAGGAACAGCTTGTGCATGTTTCCCAGCTGTGTCGTGCCTCCAGCCGTTTTCAGGACACAGACCACATGTCCTGGTTAAGGTTTTCCCACTCTCAATCAGTGACACAGTGACAGTCTTCAGAACTTGTACATTAGCCACAAGATACCAGTACAAATACAGACAAATTTGTACATCAGCAATCTTGATGCTGACAGAAGTCTCAGCTGCCCATCCAGCACCAGCCCAGCACTGAGTGGTTCCTGCCCACAGCCAGGGCTGATCCCATTTGTCCTGCCGGGTGACCCGGGAAGAGCTGGAGCGAGTCCGGAACGAGGCCTCAGTGCAACGTTTCATCACCTGCTCACAAACCCCTTTCACCAAGAAGTACTTACTTAAATTTTCTAATGGCAAATGTAGTGATTTCGCTCAAGTCTGGTTCATTGGGTAATTCTGGATGCCTTTCAGGGGCAGGGAAGGCAAGGGTGCAGTGCTGGATTAGTCTCAAAGAATGGGACTGCTTTGACTTTCCTCTGAGCACTTAAAAGGATCGTTCAGGAATCTGCATTTGTCTTGGGCACGTTGTAGAAATCCCTGAAGAAATCACAGCATAAAATGTCAACACTAAACTCCACTTTGTGAGAATTTCTACAAATTATAACAAAACACTGATGATAAATGCTGTGATGTACTGCCAGACTTCATGAATTCCCCAAGGAAAATAGCAAAGTAGATCAGATATGCCAGAAAACACAAATACCTTCCACAGCAAAGCATCTCGTTCTTCTGTCATCTCTGTTGGCCAACACATACTACTTCAGTTTCTGTAAGTGGCTGGTCTTTCTTACTCCGGAAGAGGCTGTATTCCAGTGGCACATGGAAGTAATTTTTAAACTGATGATCTAAAAATACAGAAGACAGCATTTCACTGCAAAATAATGTGTCACCCTGACTTTTCAGACAAAGTCAGAATAGTGTAGATACATAATTAAAAAACCCAACTAAACCAAAACAGTTTTGAGAGAGACTAAAAATGTCACTGAGAACATATGAAAGGCTTTCATAGAACCAATACACTGAAATCAAATGAACTTAAATTATAACACAAGAAAGGCTGTAGATCAATCCTACCAGTGAAAGATGTAATGGTTCTTACAGCCTGCATAAAAAAATCTTAACATGAAGGTACACACACCTGGTTGTAAAAAGGGAAAAGATAATGTCATAATCAAAGTAATAGTAAATGTCTTTACTTCAGCTTGATTCCCCAGGTGATAAAAGGGAAAACTGTAGTTGCCATGCCTGGAAGAAACTGTCCATGAAGATCTGTGAAAGGAGTTTCTTGCCATAAATAGAGTTAACCTTCTTAGCTGGCTCTTCAGCTACTCATTGAGAAGTTAAAACAGTGCTTCCTTTCAAAGAAATAAGACAACAGAACAGAATAGCAGAAAGAAAGAAATATTCTGTAATTGTAAGCCATATTTCCTTTCTTCAGTCAGAGAGAATAAGAATCTACCATTAAAATAAATCAAAACAAAAAATCCCAAAAACTGAAGTGTTTGTGTGCTAGATGGTGTGGGTATCCTACTTGCTGTGCAATTAAAGATTAATATTAAAGTCATTAAGATTGAAAAATGAACTTAAATTCATTAAGATTGAAAAAAAAAGACCCAAAAAAACAACTCCGAAAAATCTTATTTCTGTTCAGTATTAATATAATCAAATTTATAACCTCAGCAGATAGATACCCATTCATTTTTAAGTATTAATTTGTGGAATAAGTAATGATTGTGGTGATCACTGTCATGGAACTAAATTAGTGTCACATCTGTAACGTGAAGGACACCTCAAAGGTACCATGAATCTCATGCTGTTGATTCTGCTAGAAATTATTAGCTTAAGATCATTAACCAAATTGCTTTGCACCCGTGCAGGAAGAACAGTCTAGTGACGGAGTCTGGAGCACAGACCAAAAGATTCATCACTATTACTTGCAACAAGGTGTTTGAGATATTCATTTATATTTACTTTCACTAGACAATGAGTTTCATAGCTGAACTGGACTTGGTGTCCTGATTGTTATAAATTTCTAGTACTTTACAGCAAAGCTATAAGTAATTTCAAACCCCTTTTCTTGCTACAGATTTATGCTGTAGTAAGGGTTAATGGCTTNCTATAAGTAATTTCAAACCCCTTTTCTTGCTACAGATTTATGCTGTAGTAAGGGTTAATGTACTTCTGTCTTGTACATTCTGTAATAAGATGAAAGCCTGTGCTTCCATGCAGACTGCAAACATTTTTGTAAAGTGTGCACACCTCTCACTCATTTGTCCCAAGACAGACAAGCCATCTTGCTGTATTTTTTCCAGTACCCAGGGATCCAATCCAAGTCTTTCCCCCATGGGAAGCACTTCCCTCTCAGAACTCCCTTTGGCAGCCCGTTGCATGCACAGGACCCCACTCCTGAACCGGGACATGTAGTTTTCTCCTCTTGCCTTCCTCCAGCAGCACCTTGACAGTGGTGCCCAGATACCACAGCAATTCCTGAAGGCACTGCAGTGCTGCTGCTTCCCTGAGTGGGTGCTCAGCAGCAGGGCTGGGAAGTACAAGACAAGCTACAAGCCACAAGCCAAGCCTTAGTGAGTTTGTAGGAATTCCAGCCCCTCTCTGTGTCATTATGGGCAGCAGGGACAGAAAGGCCAGTTCCCTGCAGGCCTCAGAGCACTCCTGTACACAAGGAGAACTCAAGGGGTTATCAAAATGAACCCTCTTTAACTCTTGTCCTCTTCATGGGCCTTCTGGAACTTCCAGAAACTTAAAACTTAATTCTGAGCCTTGTTTTAACTAATATTTTTTCTTCCAGTTATTGAATTAGATAATCTTCCTATAAGAATCCTCATTTGACTGCCAGGCCATTTTCCATGATAATTCACCTGAAAATTGGTATTTGAAATAATTTGGTATTTTCTTTCTTCCCTCTCTCTCCATTTTCAGTTCCTTTAAATAAATGCAAAGCAGCAGTTGTTGCTGCTTTCATTTCCTAGAGCTTATGAGAGACTGTAAGCTGTATATGAACTAGTCCTGCTCCTTGGTCTATATGCCTCACCTCATTAGCTTAAAAACAAAATGCATACATGGTTTGGAAAACAAAACTAATTATGGAGGTCAGGGAAAGGAGATTCTGGGAACAGAAGGCAAAAAAATTATCTAGAAACCTCCATGGTTCTGACACAGCACCTTGCCCATTACTCAACATATAAATGATGCTTTACTCACATATCAAAATATGCATTACTTTACAAAGTGTGTGAGTACCTGTAGTTTTAGAGGGTTGATTTATTATGGCTTTTCATTTCTAAGGAAAGAGGCAGACCAGAATGTGGTAGGGGGTGGCCTGGTTTCCCTGCCTTGCTCCTTTTGTGCTGTACTTCCAGCTTTTGCTGTAGGTGGATACCATCTGTGGGAAAATGTGCACTCAAATGGCAAACAGTAGCTGACTGACAGGGGTACAAGCACTTCCAGGGGTGCTGTGCTGGTAGGTGATCAGGCAAGTACAGGATATTTTACAGAGGAGCTTCTCGAGATTCCTCCCAGCTGTGATATTAATATGCATGCAGAGTCTGACAAAATACTGATTAATGTCCAGTATCAGTCAGTGATAAAACAGCATCTGTTTTAATGTTAATAAATGAGGTGCCAAGCAATTTCCGTATAGAAATTACTCAAGCATTTCATTTGCTGGTGACACAAGCTAATTGCAGACTTAGAAGATAACACGGCACAGTCAATTTGGGTTATGGTGTACTCAGACCAGAGTTCAAATCCAAAGCTTACTAGGATGCAATCTGGGAGAATCCAGAACTCCCATAAAATGAGAAGGTCCTCAATATGTAAATACCCTTCAGAATTTAGCCTTAAAACCTCAGTAAGCTGCAGAGTAGTCCTAGAGAGGTCTGTAGCCACCAGCCCCCATTCCTGCCCTGATTTCACCCCCAGCTCGGGCCAGAGCCCCACTGAGCTTCTGCCTCTCTCACCTGCCAGGCCCTGTACACCAGGGCTGCTTCTGGTGGGATGGTGCACAGGATACAGCTGGTACAGCCTGGCAGGAGCTAAGGACATCCACTTAGGATACACTGGTGTAACTTCAGAGCCTTCAATGGGATGTGGAATCCCTGCCTTCAAAAACACCTTGCCTGGAGGTGTTGGGACCAGCAGCCTCAGGCTCACTTTGCCCCGTTAACCAGCGATGCATTCTTCCCTAGTCTGTTGGAGATATGATTTTAACTTTACTAATCTTAACTTTAAAGCAGTCAACTTGTACCAATTTATACAATTTATACAGGTGTACCATTGAGGAGAGTAAAATCCAGCTTCTGCAAGAGGGAATAGCAGTCTGAAGGAGAGGTAGAGGCCTATTTGTTTAGTAGTTCTTAAGAAAAACACATCACATGAAAATGTGTCCTATTAGATTTATGGTAACCATACAAATTATTAATTTAAGCAACAATAAGAGGTCTAATGTATAAAAAAAAGTGAAAAATTAATTGAAGATTGAGTTCTAATAGTTGTAGTTTAGAAATAATAAATTTCTACATGAAGGGTAGGTTTAGATTACAAATATATTTTCTGTAGGTGAGGCGATGAAGGATTTTGTTTCTCTTATGTATTCCAGTGAGAATATATTTAATAAGTTTAGAATTCATCTTATTCTAGAAATGTAATTTTATTGTTGTTCTGGTCTTGTAAGATTGATCACCGTGTTGTGTTACAAGGAAGCCAGATTGATCGAATTAAAACGTTAATCTAAGGCACAAATGGACAGCAGCAGCAATATCATACATTACCTCTGCATATACAATATGGATAATGACAAAATAAGGAAAATTAGAAAATTGCGTAGGTGACAGAATTACACAGTAAAATAATGACCAGCACAGACTACTGACAGATTGTGGGTGTATTCAATTGAAAGTGACCTTAAATATTAGCTCTTCAAAATGAAAATAATCAACTGCATATTAGAGCTGACAGCCCTGAATCTGTATCAGTTTTTTTGCTCTGTGCTAGGGTCCTGTTTGGCTCAGGCTGTAACACAAAGCAGCTTCAAGGCTTCACTAAATGCTGATATTGGGAAATTTTTGTCACAGCAAAATAGCTGGCAGCAGCTGGGGAGAGAGGGATACAATTGTGGAATTCTGTCTGGGACAGCTTGCTCTCCTAGTATTTATGACACAGAGACTTGTGTGAGTTCCTGTCAGCCCAAAACACCCATGCCCAAAGTAAAAAAAAAACAAAAAAACAACATTGTGGTACAGGTTAATATAGAGATTAAAACAAAAGGAGAATGAATTGCTCTGGCTTATTATAATACAAATGTGCCATTTACAGAATGTTACATGGAAACACTGAGGTCAGAACTGCGAAAATTAACTTCATCCTAAGTATCTAATTGGCGTTTGCCATATCCCGTGTGTCACCACGAGTCACTCATCTCCCACTGGGAAATGTGAACAGGTTCACAAGGTCAGATGGATTCTATGGGTGAACTGTTTTAATTTTTAGCTTAGATACATGGAAGCTGCTGTTGTAAAATAAAGAACTCATTTGTGCATCACATGTTTGATTAAAATGCCAGCAACAGCAGTCTGTACCACTGACCTGGCGTGCAGGCACTCATTGAAGTGGTGCTCTCGGAACCTCGCGCAGCGTGCTGGAAACATTCAGCTGAGCTGATGTGACACAGATAACCACCTCCATCTATCATCTTCTCTTTCTTCCCCAGTTCAGTAAATACCTCTGCAAGACCTTTTACAAATCGCAATCTAGTTTTGAATCTCTTTTAAGCAGTTTACTTCAAATTTCATAGTGGTAACATGGCCCTGCAGCACTCTCCCTTGTTTCTGAGCTACTGCTGTCATTCATTTAACTGGGAGGAAGAGGATTAAAGGAGAGCAAAAGAAAAACCAGAACACCTTTGCCCCATTCTGATGTATTAGATATGCAAGAAAAAAAAAACAGCTACACAGTTTAACTGGGAGAAAAAGTGGATATGAGCCCATCAGTTCACTAAAGATAGCATCTTTTCAATCAACGAAAAAGAACATCTTGGGCTTCCATCTATTTTCTTTTTTCCACAGGGATCCTAATCATCTTTCAGTACCTTATCACTACTATGAACCTCTGGGACCAGACGAGTGCACAATGTACATTTCCCACGAGCGGGGCCGCAAAGGCAGCCACCACCGTTTCATCACCGAGAAACGCGTCTTTGAGAACTGGGCACGGACATTCGACATCCGCTTCTTCCAGCCAGACTGGAAACCAGAGCCGCTCCCTGGAACCCGCCCCGAGCTGAGGCCGCTGGCCTGAGGGATGGACACACCAGCCCAACCACTGTCACCTCCCAGAGCAGCCTCTGGACCCGGTGGGCCAGCACGGCAGCTGGAGGAGAAGGGTAACAGGGTCTGCAGCTGGCAGCAGCAGTCAGGAAGTTGGCATGGAGGAGCAGCACACACCAAGAGTACTTTCTGTTAAGCTGTATTAACCCAGTCCATCACCTTTTGGGGCCACCTGACTTCCTGTGTGTGTTTGTGATTCGTGAAACACAACCTGAGTGTCATTAAGGGATGGTTAATCCATTATGGCTTTTTTAAGTACAATGCCACTGAATTTTCATAGTGAAAACTTTCCGTATTTATTTAATGGAGGTTTTTATGCAACCTAGGCCAGTATTTTTCTAATTCACAGTTATGTGGTTGTTTATCTTTCATAATCTTTTAAATCTAAAATTAATATTGCTGATGGTTTGAAAGGCCTAGCTTTTTATTTATAAAACTTGTTTGAAATATATAATTCTATATAGCATGTAATTAATATTTGATCGGGAAATGTTGGAGTTCTTCTAAGAATTTTGGGCTCTGTTCCAGCCTAAAGCTTTTAACAGCAAGAGTGGTCCCATGTGCAGATCCAGCTCACTTTACATTCTGACATCTTATGTTAATAGGAAAATGGTAGTGAAAATTCTGTTTGATATTAATGTGCATTTGCTGCTGTGCTACCAAGCTGCTGTTTTTTAAATGGGGGTGGGAGCGAGGAGGGCAAACAAAATTTATCCAAAAAAAAGTCAAACCCCCCACTGGCCACGGCAGCAGCTTCTCAGTGAAGACAAGCTAAGGCTGGAGGGATTGTGTTCTGTTCTGCCTCTTGTACTCCCGCAAGAGGCTGCCAGCGACCCTCCTGAGGCAACAGACTACGAACGAGGCCACAGCTGCTCAACACAATGTGACCAAATTTCTGGAATGAAGAAGGTAAACTGCCAGTACTACAATACCAGTCACGTTAGCCAGATGATCACAGCACTGCACCTGCAAAAATCTCTGCCTTCCACTGTCCCAAGATATCACTGATCTCAGAGATTCTGGATCACACTGAAGCTGGGTTGTGAGAAGTGTTCCATCAGTACAGAATTGTCCTCCTGAAAGGAGCAAAGTTAAACTGTTTTTTTTTTTTCCATGAAGTACCTATATGTGCATGGTGAGTCCCTGCAAGACAAAGGGGAAGGACAATGTTCATGCTGTGTATGGAACCTCACAGTGGGGATTAATGGTTTACACGTGGCTTGTGAATAAAGAAGATTTCAGTTACAGTATTACTTCTCCTTTTGCTTCATAAATATCAAATCTCAATTTTTTTTGAAGTAATCAGTAACTACTGCATGAAACATACCTCAGGCGATGAAAGGTCTCTTATTAGACAAGTGCAAAAGCTAGAACAAAGATACTACCTTTAAACACCTAAATCCAAGAAGCTGAACCTCAGAGGCGAGACGCAGAACTGGGACCAAACACTCTCATTTAAACCCCCTTATAACCCACGGTCTTCCTCTTTCCAAAACTGGATAGCAATAGCTGAAGCTGCCCCATAGACACCCTGCTTCTCTGGGGACAAAGTGAACCGTCCTGGCAGGAGCAAACTGGTGTCACCTCTGTAACACTGCCTGGACCTAAAGAGCAAGCCTTCAGAGAGCCACTGTCCTGCTGCAGCCCTGCCCACTATCAAAAAGTAAGAATCTATAATGTATTTTGCCTCAAAAGCTTTATTTTGGTGTTCTTCCTGGTACACACCACTCAGCTTACACACTGAATGCCAAGTGTGTGTTACCTTTCTCTTGTGAGCTGGTGTTTAACTCTCTTTCACTGCTGGTTTTTATTCCTTCCACTTGATTTCACTGCATTCTACAAAAAAACAGAATGGGTTTTGAACTAATGGCAGTTTGAACATCCCTTTCAACATGTGTACTGGGGTGTGTATCCAGCATATGTTGCTCCAGTTGATGAAAACTGTCAAACTGATTTACAGATCATTTCTAATGTGACTGCAAGACATGGTACAGATCACAGTAGGTCCTCTGATGCTACCGTGCTTGTTTTATTACTGATATAATAATAAAAAGATCTTGTCATTTTAAACTAGAGCTCTTAGTTTTTCCATCAGTCAAGGGCTGCAGGATGTGTATGCTATATGTTTAGCTATGTTATTCTTGAAATCAGATCACTTAAAGGTAGAGTACACTGGTCTACCTCTAGTATTCTGTAGAAACACAGAGACTTGCTGAGCCTGTTGTGTTCCACAGGCTTGTTCCCTGTCTGCAAGACTGCTCAGTGTCAAGTAGATATGGGGAAGCATTAAGAATATGAAGAAACATGGAATAAACTGTAAGGACACTAAATCTCCTAACAGAGCCGAGCTAAACATTGAACTCATTCCTTGCTCAGTTTCTGTTAACAACTGTGTGTTCTTGCTACCCTCATACACATCCTTTAAACAAAGCAAACCCAAACTCACTTTAGTCTCATCAACCTCCTGTGAAGTTTCAGCAAGGTCCCCCATCTAATTACACAAAGTATGAAGGAGTATTTTCTAAGTCACACCTGTATATATAAAAAGGAATTTGATGAAGCCAAGGAGACAGCAAGTTTTAAATAGATCACACAGATTTACTTGGAACATAAATTGAGTCCAAAAAGCACAAGTTATAAGAGTGCATAAGAAATGTAAATAACTGGTAAAGCACTGCAATTTTAATTAATAAATCACTGATGTATTTCTCTATAAATGCACAATTTTTGAACTACAGAATCCTTCTGCATTTCAGCCTGATGTAAGGTTTTATGGCCTAGTTATAAACCAAACAGATTTATGACAGAAAATGCTGTCAGCCTAGGGATAAGTAGTACAAGCTAGGCATTGCTGCCATTCTCTGCTTTATGCTGTCATCTCACACTCTTCACTATAATTTGATTGAATCGTGATCTACAGCGTGTCATTTCACATATTAAAAGCTGTTGCAAAACAGTGTTTACAGACATCAGCAATTTCAAGACCTGTGTTAGTTTAGTTCTGAACTTCTTGCATACCTTTAGGCTTTTGCACTTACCTTTGTCAGAGGAGATATTTTTCATCTTGAAGAACTGCAGCTCTCACGCCATGATATGTGCAACTGGAATTGAGAATGATAAAGAAAACATCTCTGCAATGGAGAACAAAAAAGCACCACAGCTGCTTTGTGTTCTGTTGGCTCAACAGCACCAGCACCATGGTACAAAGCAAAACCATGATGCAGGTGGAGAAACCTCCCACTCAAAGTGAGACCTCAGAAAGTCAACACTTAGAAATAAATTAGGAGTCATATAATTTTCCATGAGAAACTTTCTCCAATTTTAGAATCTGCCTTTCACCACTTAAGAAATGCAAAAAAAACTATTATGCTCATTATTGTATAGAAGTGCTGAAGTGATGGGAAAAAGAGTTTTTGTGGCATGTGTGATTATTTTGTGGAATACTGAAAAGAGACTTCTACAGGCCAACTATTGGTACTGAGCCCCAACTTTCCTCTGTCAGCTCCAGCCTGAGTTCAATCTTCATGTGGTTGAGAATACACTTTCATTATATACACTGCTTTTTTCTGCAGTTCATAAATTTATGGATAGATTAGTCTCTTGGGTGGAATATTTTATGCTTGACTCAATCCAAAGGTGAATTAGTCTGGAAGCATGAAAAAATTCTATCAGGTCACACAGAGGTCTGTAACACAGACAGAGCTGAAGACGTGTACATGAGGACACTGAGCTTTCTTGTCCCAACCCTTGTCCCCCATGTACCATATACCAAGTTTGCTTCTCTCCATACACCACAGACTCTCTGAAATGCATCATTCTCACTTTGTGGATTGCCTTCCACTTCATCTTATTTTATCAAGTCAAAATAATCCTGACCACATAAAAGCTTTTGTCTTCACAATGCTGAGTACTGGATGAAATCTTCACTATTTACCAGAAACTAGCAGCAGCTCACTTCCTCAGCTATACAGAATGGATAATTAGGGAAGCCTTCAGATCAGAAACTTCCTTTTTATTCCTTCACTCTAAGCATCCATCAGAGAAGAGAAAGCAGCAGTTCCCTAACATCAAAAAACCCCATACTGACATGCTGTCAGTACCAGCATTGCCAGGGCTGCAGACTTCTGCCCTGCCTCAGCTGGTCCTTCCAGTCCCTCTCACAGGAGTACAGTGCAATACCTCCCTGTCCTTATCACTGCACAAATCCTCTCCACCCAGGATAAATTCACAGCTGAACCTGGCCTTAGCCCCTTTGCAAATCACTGATTTAGTACAACTCAGCCCTGCTCCAGCATGCAGTGATGCCCCTCTGCAGGAAGATTGGACCACAAGTTCCATTTACTTCCAGTACATTCTGTGGATGTGGTAGCTGAGAATAAAAATCCCTGACTCCTGGAAGAAGAGACAGAAATGGGCTCAATGTGCAGGCACTCAGCAAGAGAATTAGACCCAGATTACATTTGCTTTTCTGTAATCAATAACAGATACCAGCTTTCAAGAGGAAAAACCAACCTAAAGAAAAAATCCCCTCCACTCTCTAGAACACACCATCACTAATGATGTTTGTAAAGATACCTGTGAACAGTCTCTGGTATTTGCTTATGCCAAGAGAACAGCATTTCACTGAAACAGTCATTAAACATGAAAATACTCAGCTGGCATAGATCAAGAAACACTGATTGTCTCCCTCCTGCTCAGGTTTCTTTCTCCACTCATTTTTTGTAGGAGTGTCACTTTTCAGTCTGTAACAGAAGCACAGCTTAGTCACACATTGTGTCAGCCTTTGGGCCTGGTCACAGGCACTCCAGGGGACAGGAGTGCACCTGGATGTGAGTACAGCCCTACTGGGGACCTACTTTTTCTTCATTCAGTAACAAAAATGCATTTTAAGATGTGATCCTGAAAGAGAGCTGAAAAACTGAAATGACCAGCATCTATTTTTATCATCCATGAGTGTTCTAAACAATCTCTTAAAACCCCATTGCAGGACCTGTCAATGCAGTCCCACAGTCCAGGGTGCAGATATGAATACACTGAATTTTGCAGGCATGGGCACTCTTGGTTCACAGACCTGTCCATGCAGAGTCACAAAACACTGAAATTCAATTCTGCTTGAAAAGTTCCTATGCAAAGAAGCATCAAGAAGCTGCCATTTGGCTTGTCTTCTGGATTCCATTAAAAAGATCATCCCTGCACCTTGGAGGAAGCCTCTATACTGCAAAACACACTTGGCCTGCAGAACACAAATAGTTTGTGACTGAGGGTGACATGGCTGGCTTCCAGAGCCCACATCCCAAACTGAGCTTGGAGGCCTCCCTGGGAAAATTAAAAGATTACTAGCTTTAAATAAAAAATAAATATACAACACAGATTTACAGACAATTCTGTGAGATTCCTGTATTTGCTTTCAGACTGTAACTGTTCAAAGAATAAAAGCTGCCACAGCATAGAAAATACTGTCTCAAAGGTGTAGCACGGGCAACTTTATGGTGTCTCAGAATGATCCATTTCAACTCCTCACTTCTGTGCATATAAAAATACTAAAAATGCCTGAAGCATAGTTTGCTGCATTCCAGTCAAACTGTTGTTCTCACTTCAATTTAATCATCTTCACATGCATACTTACTGAGTGCCTCTATTCATAAATTGCATTTTAATAACCCACCTAATTACCTCCTTTTCCCTAAGCAGATAAGCTTTTAAAAAGACAGAATCTTTGGTATCTTCTGCTACTGGCAAAATTCATGCGTTCTGTAGATGTTTCTATCACTTCCTGCAGAAGGTGGCTGAAAGAGAGAAAGAGAAAAATTGAAAAAGGCCTGAGGAATCCAAATAAGTGTAACTGCAAGTGAAGCAAGGCACAAAGCTCTATCAACTTCACTTTATACACTTTTTAAAGTGTGGCAAAACTTGCTTATAAAATAAATATTTGATTAAAGTATTTACTACAATTAAAAAAGAGTTGGATTAGGAAAGCTAAGCAAATCCTCTGAGAAATTCTGTAGGACTGATATCTATACTGGGTCTACACATTTCTGTCTATGCACAGCAGATTTTACTTGTTGTATTAGAAATTGCTCAGAGGAAAGAAAAAAAAAAAAAGAGGTTTTCTAATTTTATGAAAAGTCACCATTATATCAGATTTTGGATATGAAGTCATTGCTTTTGAAGAACATTATCCAAAAAAACAACCCCTAGACCCAACACACTGTGAATAGATCCTGACATCCAGCACCAGGAAAGCTACTCAGACACAAAGTGTTTCTCTGTCTCGTTAAGTTGCACTGTTGTTGGCAGGGAGGATCATTGGGAAGACATGCCCAGTATTATCCACCCCACAATACCAGTTTGCAGAACTACAGGAACAGTAGGAATGCTTTAGTTTTAATCCCTACTCCCGGGCCTTCAGCTCCTGCTACTGAAAACAATTCCAGCTCTTCACCAAGAAGTCCCAAAAAGAGGTGGAGTAGGTAAATGTTTACCTTCCCATAATAATGAACCATTTTGTACCTTCAACATCTACAGCCCTAGAAAAATCTTTGGAGATAAAAAACAAGGTTTTAGTTTTCAAGCTGCACCACAGTGCTGTTCTCCCTGTTCTCTGGAAGCCTCGTGGCTTCTCCACAGCCCTCCCAGGCTCACGTAGCTCTGACAGTTCACCTCCTCTCACCTGGGAGGCTGGGATGCCACAGTCACGCTGAAGAGAAGAAAAAAGGACAAAAATGTTTATGCACTCAGATTTTTTTTTGTGCTGTACAATAGGAAATGCTCAGAACCATATTCTAAGGAAAATATACCGACTCTGATATTATGTGTGATGATTAATAACTCCTAATAATTTCTAGAGATATGTGTCTAGTCCTTACACCATGGCTGCATCAGGTAAGCTTTATTTTGATTAAGGTAGAGAACAAGTTCCAAAAGCATAGGGCAAAAGCTTCTCCTCACTGACAGATGTTTCTACACATGCACAGATTTGCTCTTCTCTTCACAAATATTACTATATTATACAGACAAAACCCTTTTAGCATACAGTCATCAGTAAATGTCCAGGAAGAACAAATCAATATACCAAACCAGAATTTACAAAACACAGGCAACAAAAGCACATTTTCTAAGGGCTCAGAAACTACAGAATACAATGGTACAATTTATAATGTTTTTGATCCTGATGCCAGAGTTGATTTTCTTCAGTGCAAAAATCCAGTGCACTGAAAATTCTGAAAACATCCAGGTCCATATTGTATGCAGTGAAAACACAACACCTATAAGGGTTTCTAATGGACATGGTGAAATCCTTTCATGTTTTTTGGCCTTCTTTTTAAGTAGATTCAGCAAGGACATTTTCTTTTCAGTTTCACCAACTCACAGAATTCTAGACTCAAAACTGCCTAAGGTGAAAAGACTGATCTAAGGGTTGCATTTGACAGGGAAGAAGAAAGAATAAGAAAAAAGAAACCAATATATTCCAGAGTGTTTTTATTTTTGTGAAGAAAGCTTTCAATATGCCATGCCAAAATCTGCAAAGTGGGTGAAGTTTTTATTGACAAAACGGCATCTAAAATAACATTCTCCACAATGTCCAGTGCTTTAGTAACAGGTGACTTCTTCTAAGATATACTTCAAAGTAGGGTGGAAAGAATTTGCCTATTTACAATCCAGAAGCAACCACAGAAATCCTGTTACTGGGTTTAGGTCCTGCCCTTTTGTAAGTTTAACCAGAAAGAAAAAATGCTCAGAAAAGCATTAAAATATGTTTAAATCAAGACAAAGTGAAATAACATTAGCATTAAAACCATTTGTTACAATCTTTCCAGAAAAAGGGGCAGAAGAGATGGCTTCAAAAGAACCTTTAGAAGCAAGACGTAAACAGTGTTTCAACACAACCGTTGAATCCAGGTGCAGAGAACACAGGTGATACCCATGAACCCAAAGTAGCAGCCAATGCAAGTATCTCGTTCGCTCCAGTTCAGAAGACATGTTTCATGTGCTTGATTCCATATGTTTTGAAGAAAACCATGATGATCAATGCCCAAAGTCCTAAAATAAATCCTCCAGGAGGATGCCAATCCTTTTGTTTTGGTTTCTGGAAAAAAAAAAACAAACAAAAAGAGAAAAAATACTTGAACTTAGTTCTCACAATAAGCAGTGCACTGTGTTTATCAAGTGCAAAAAAAAAATCCTTGCAGTAGAACAAAACACCAATGAGCTGTATTTCTTCCTGAAGTGGAAGCATCTTTGTGATGTGATGGGGAACCTAAGGGGAGACAAGTTGCCACTCAAGCAGAGAGGGTAAGTACCACAAAAAGGCCACTGGAACTGTGCCTGAGACACCACTTTGCCTGTGTGTATTGGTACCTTGGGATGTGTTCCAACTCATCTGTTTGGACAGATTTTCTTATATTTGGTCTCATGTTAATACAAGAGAAGAATTCTGAAAGTATGAAAAAGAGGTCCTACAAGTGAAAATGTGAAAGAGAAAAGAGAGTGTTGTTTTGCCACTACTTGTTTTCTACAGCTGCTTTTGTACTCAAAATTATGTGAATAAACAGATATCTGACCACATAACAAGCAAAGACTCATCATTACAGCAAGATCAAAAAACAAAATAGGATTGTTTTCAATGTCAATCACATTTCCCAGGGGCCTCATTGCGTCTAACTGCCTTTCCCTAATGTAGAAATATATTCTGCAATTCAAACTTCTGTCCCTCTTGAACCAAGTTTTCGTCTTCAGTAAAAAGTCATACATGGCAATTGAAGGCCTTTTCTGTCTCACATGTAGCAGCTAGACAAGATAAAACCTGCCTGTCTTCTTCCTCCCCTTATTAAACCAAAAATTCAGATACTCCACAGACAGAGAATAGAGAAATGGATTGTAGAAGATAAGAGCTTTAGCCCCAAGATCTGTCTCTGGGGCTAAAAATATGGTGACTATATGAATGCAAAATTTTAGTTAAGACTATCATGACAAAAATACCAGAATTATAGTATTTAGAAATATAACTCAGTCCCTTAGGTCTGTGCCTGCTCTTGCCCTCAGCAGGTTTTACAGATCTTCCAGGCAGACAGTGATGATTTACTATTACGATAATAAATACTGAAGCGCTTGCTGAGATTTTTATTTCTGCCTTGCTGAAAGATTTGCACCATTTTGTCCTTGTGGAGAATGAGACACAAGGGGCACAGACCATTTTGGTTTTGTTGTATTTAAGTCAAATTTAAAATTCTCTTTCTGCCAAGTGAGTAACTGTTACAAAAGATGTTGATGTTTTAATTTCAGCATCAATCCACACAGAGAAGCTTGTTGTTCCCTGCTAAATGTACCAGGGAGGCTGGTGAACTTTAATGCAAGAAGGAACAGTTTGCAGTGTCTGTTCTTTCAAAACAGCTTTCCTATCAACACAAAAACAATGTTTGTTGATTGCTCAGCTCCCACTTTATAAGCCACACATTCTTAGCTTTAGGATTTTTCTGTAAGTACTATGCCTGCAATTAAAAGTAGAACAAATAGTCAGATCACCTGAGACACCCAAAGAACTCGGCAGTCTGAAATATTAATGATTTTGCTCTGATACAGGAATCACAAAACCAACATTATAATTTACATCAACCACAACAAAACCAAAGATGTGAGCAGAGCAGGTGTCTCTGTATGCAAACCATTAATTCCCTGAGCAGCACTCATCAGCTGCAGCGTGTGCTGTTGGTGATCTGCCACCTCGCTGATATTCACAACTGCACATCTCCACATAAACATCTCTGAAAATCAACTCTGCCTGTTCAAAAGGCTGCCAGCACACCTCGCTTCTGAGAGTAACAGCACATGACACTTCTCCACACAAAGGGACTTTCTTGTTTAAATCTTCCTAATTAACCCGTAACTTCGCATGCATATTGCAGTGCCTGTTCCATCAATCTCTTTGTACTATCAATCTTTCCCTTCTTGGATCTCAGACAAGTATCTTACCACAAAGTGGCACCTGACCCTTCAAGACAAATGACTTCAATTTGCAGCCAGTGACACTAAAAGCCTCTCTTTCCTATTTTATATAGAACACGTAATTTAATTTCTTTAAAGAATTTATATGAATAAATATTTATAAGATGATCTATGAGTATGGTTTTACATTTTGTCATGTCTTGTACCGAAGTCTCCATGGAATTGTGCAAGGGTAGAGAGGCCAGTGCAGCAGTGGCTCCATACTGGGAAATCAAGGACATATATATTTAGTCAGTTTAAAGTCATGGGATGCAGTGTTAAAGTGTAAAGGATTAAAACCATGAAGGCATGACAAAAATTATATGAGGCTGTACAAGAGCTACATATTCAGTAATCTTAAAATAAATTATCCCAATAAGAAAGATTTACAGACCCAGAAACTGTAACCTACACATAAATATTAAACCACAATAAAAGGGCAAAAATATGCAACTCTGTTGAATATCTTTAAGTCAATAACTCTAAATGGTTAATTGAGCACAAAATCATACTGAAACAGGCCAGCATTTTCCATGAGGATAGCAAAACATTATGAATATCTAAAATGGGATTACTCAGATTCACATTTAAACCTACAAAGTATACCTGCAAGAGCTGAAATACCTAATTTTGTTTAAATTAACTTGCTCATTATATTCCCAAGAGAGTTCACCTCGAAATTAAAAATACAATTAGTTGTCAAACTAACAAGTTCATGTTTCTAAAAGCCTAAAAATACAACACAGAAAGCCGCAATAACAAAACTCTGCCTAGGTGGGCACGCTAGCTCAGCAGCAAAGAATGCTGGAGTTCCTTTACAAAAGCTGCTTTTGGCACCTGTGCAAGGCCCCATCTGCATGGGGCAAGGAGCCACTGCTCCCATCACCTGTACCATCAAGCTGTGCTTGTCACACGGGCTGGCAGGGCGCTCCAGCTGCGTCCGTGCCAGCGCAGAGCCAACAGCTCCTTCCCCTGGCAGCACTGGGGCACCCGGAGCGCGGCCGGTGCCTTCGGCGGTGACAGCGGGCACCGCCCCGAGCAGCCACCGCCCCCGAGCTGTCCGAGCCAAACAGGGATGGGATGCCCTCCCAGAAACACACGAGTGCCTCACTCACGCTGCTGCAGAAGCTGCTATAGCTATTTTGTGTGGGCAAAAGGGGAAAAGTCAGAGATTTCTCCTAATGGGAAAGACTATTACAGTAAGAAAGAATTCACTTTAATAGCAAATGAAAATCTTTTTTAGATCCACATACTGGAAAAAAGGTTTAGAAAAGCCAGAATTTCTTTCTATGCCTATACCAGTTCTGTGGCCTAGATAAACTATCTCTTTATATCAATTTTAGGATTGATCAGAAAGCATTAATGTAAGTAAAGTTTTTCACAAATTCAGAAAAGAAAAAAAAAATCAGTAGTTCTCCTATGCCTATTGCCTAGTTCAGAATCTTATTTCAAAAAATTTGTTACATTCAGGCAATTTCTACACATCAGGCGTTTTCTCACTTGAAAGAAAATGCTAAATGGACCAAAACCATGTTAAGTATCACAGTATTTTGATCTGCAATTTAATTTATTATCTATCACTATTATGTTCCAAATTCATGTGAGAATGTGTAGTACAGACTGGTGCACTACCTACGAATTACACAAAACTTGTTCATATTTGGGACTGCTCTGGAGGAGCAGAGGCAACACTCTTTTCACTCAAGTTATTCTGAATTTCACTGTAGCGCCCATCTAAGAACTGCTTCTGTAACTGACATATTTAGGTGCTGTGATTTATACCATGACACAATGCTATTACAAACACCCTCTTTATTCCTACAATAATAGCAGGAACACATAGGTGAAATGCACGTTCAGAATGGTACAATCTGTCACAAACAAGTACATTTAGCGGTTTAAGGACTAGTCATTATGAAATTGCTGGAGATTCCAAATTAAAAAGACAGGTAGCTAAGCAACAGCAAGCTTCCTCCTGTGAACAGTTTTTTGCTGTACGCTCTCTAGTTCTGGTAGACTCATTATCCTGAGGAACTTAAAAACAGTTAGCAGAAAGTTGCTCCAAGTACTGTAATTAAGGAGAGGATAAAACAGTGTATTTTCAAACTGGATGGGTCTGTAGGGACCTGAATGGAAAGTATCCAAGATTTCAATGAAGGTGTTTCATAAAACATGCAATACATGTTACTTCAATTAAAAGGAGCTTTATGAAAAAAATAATTTTAAAGAGCTGAAGTGGTAATTAGAGGAGGAACAGTTTAATTTAAAAATGTTACATCACAACAGAAATAAGATTTAAAATATCACTTATTAACATTTCACATGGACAACACAGTCCAAAACTTAACCATAAGGATAAATTTAAATTTTTTCCATACGAGAAGACTGTTGGATTATAATATCCAACAGTCTTCCAATAGAATTCTTAGTGTTCTCAATAAACACAAATATATTAGTACAGTAAGCTTTGGGTTAAGCTCACACGGCACATCTGAATAGTGGCAGCACAGAAAGCCAAATAAAAAGACAGTAATTAAGAAATTCCCAAATGAAACAGGGATACACAAATTCTTCAATCTCCTCCAGTACCTTTTTCCACAGAGAGCTTTAAGAAAGGGTGCAAAAACTTAGAAAGGAATGTGCACATCATCCTTGTTGCAGGGGATGTTCTCCCCAAACTGAGGCAGATGGTATTTGTACCAGGAGTGCAAAATATCCCTGTGCAACTGCACAAAAATAACACATCCAAAGTGCTGTGCGCCAGCGAGTCCATTAAAGTGGCAGCTATTGGATTTCAAATTAATCCCTGCTTAATTCTCACTGCAGTTTCAGCACTGAGTGTCCTAGACCCAGTTTTGGCCTATTTATTGCAGCACACGTGGTATAAAATATCCAAGGGTTCTGGGGCTGCCTGGCAGCCAGCAGCAGCTACAGCCAGGAGAGAGGTTGCGCTCATCCTCTGTGGGCTTCTCCACCTCCCCTAGTCCTGGGGGCCAGCAAGCACTCACAGGGAAGTGAGACACACTTGTCTGTGTGGTGCCTGCACTCACTGGGGTGAATTTCATGTCTTTTGGGGGGTGAATTTCCAAATTTTCTTCTTGGTCATTCTCCATTTAAACAAATGTTTATTTTTCTTCCACTGCCTACCAAAAGTTTTCTTTCTTGTTCCTCAAGGTACCAAACTTTATGTGAGGCTCTGTTGTAACGATCAGTACAGAAGTCTGAAAAAAAGATCCATGTCTCAAAACAGGTCTTTGAAATTCAAGGTGAGCATCAAATCCAAAACTGGAACAATCCACCTGCTTCTCATCTCAGAAAACTGATCTCAAACTGAAGGAAATTCCTTGGAAAAGGTAAATTCTGCTACACAGTGCACTGTGCTAAGAACACACTCTGTATTTCCTAGAGGCACTCCAACAACTCAGGTATACTTACAATTTAGAATTTCAAACTAGGAAATCCTTTCAATTCTTATGACAAAGCATACAACAAAGTTTCTTTTCAGAATTAATTTATACGTATCACAAGCAAATCACAGCATAAAGTATGCCCTCAAAATTTTCAGTGGAAGTCTGCACTTCTAATTTGTCAGGTACAGTTTGGATTTTGGAGTCCTCACAGGGGAGTGAGGGAAATCAAATAACTCCAGCCATCAAGTAATAGTTTAATCCCTTCTGTGTTCACAGCAAGATTAAAGTCATAAGAGAACTCTAGCATAAATGGTGCCTGTTAATCTGCAAAACAATTTGAAGTACTTTTGTCTAATCTCCCAGTTTGTATTTATTAACCACAGTGCCATGACTACTGATATCTCCAGTATTAATAAAATAATGAAGAAAGTTCATTTATCAACAACAAAAACTCACAAAGGGTACGGGAAAAACAGCAGCTAAACTAAATTAACATCAATACCAAGAACTGCATTTTAATATTTACTTTGTATAATCATTGTCATAGGAACAATACTGTTATGATAGCTTTACCTCTTCATTTCCTTCTAAAATTCATAATCTATAAGGGCTTTTTAAAAACGAGCTTCTACTTATTACTGCTTAGTTTCAGACTTATCTCTTAGTATTTCACAGCACTGCAAAGTGCTTTTAGTGGTTTACAATTATTCACTAATCTTCCAACCTGTGATACAATACATAATATACAATTTCCAATCAAAGAGAGCCTTGCCAGCACCAAGGGACCCAGGGCAGCTGAATTCCCAGTGCTTGGGTGAGTGATGCCCACGCAGCAAACACAACAGGGATTGCACCAGGGCGACTCCAAAGACAGGTGTGTGACTTGCTGCACCCTGAAAGAACACACAGAGACCATTCCTTCCTGTCCTCAACAGCCTGGCATGGGGCCGAGCTCTCACCTGCTCTGCTGAAACTGAGCTACATATTGGAATTCACAAATGCTTTAGAGAGGAGACGAGAAAAAGTTGTATTTAGAAAAAGAAAGTGGAATTGCCTCTATTTAAGGTATGCTAAGCTAATTGCTCTTTATATTTTAATCAAATTCATACCTATATATGAAGTCATGATCTTGATTTTCGACAAAAGGATACCAAGTCAACAGCAAATATATGAATTACATTTGCAAACACAAAGGTTCACACCAACTGAAGCATACAAAAATACCAGATGAGCAGCTTAATTAAGTAGACTTGGTATGCAAAACTCAGTCACTGCTCCTTTTTTAATGCATTTATATTTAAATAATTTAAATGAGAGGAGGATTATAAGCAAAAACAAGACTAAAGGCAAGAATTTAGTGTTTGGTGTCACACTACAAATGGAAAGATAAACTCCTCGAGGTCCTTACAATGGAGGGAGTCAGAAAATGACAAAAACACACACTGCTGAGGCAGGCCTTCAGCAGAGAGAAACCTCTAAAATCGCCAGCTATAAAAGCAACTTGCTGCTACTGAAACTTTGGGTTAAGCAGACAGAGCAGAGAACAAAGGAGCTGAATGGTTCTAGAGGGACAAGCATATTTTGTATTCACAAAAACACAGTGGTATAAACAGGGCCAAGCTATTCTCAGAGCACTTTTTTTTCCAAGAGCATGCACTGCTTACCTTCCCCTGGGAAAAGGTTATTTCAGTCTTCTACTGTGCAGGTTTTGTTCACACAAATGCAACATTGCACTGCCAGTGGGATCAGAGCAGAGCCAACCTCTCAGTCCCCCCCACAGGGCCACAGGCACTCATGGGCTCCCACCTGTTTCATCTGGGATCATTATGCCAGGTATCAGCCCCATCCATCTCAGCCTGAAGAGCACAGCACTCCTACTTCCTCCTAGGAACTCTGACTTGGATTTCCCTTAGCATCTCTCTGAACCACAAGGTGAGTCCACTCAAATGCTTTTAAATCAATTTTTCTAAGGAAGGTTTTATTCCTAATCTTATAAAATTAATTGTATGCTTAGAACTTTCATTATGAAGTGTAATTTTGATCATTCAAATTCAAGTAATTTTTTTTTCTGTTTATATAAAGAAAGCATGATGTTAATGAATTATGCTGTTCCTTTCAAAGTAGTAGTGATGGTTCCAATCACACTTTTTTTTCCTGCACATCCCATAAGTATCTATTCATTTACTGCCAGGTGACAGGCTGTACTAACAACAGATGTTAGATTGCATTAGTTCTCATAGCGAGTGTGCCACATTGAGTACAAGATCTAATCAAATACTGCAACAGCTACATTTGAAATCCAAATAAGTATTCCTTATACACATAGTTTTTAATGCCCATTCCTCAGAACTCTACAGCTATAATTTAAAATGTTCTCCGTTACCCTAAGCTCTGCGCTGCATTACATGCACCTGCAGTAAAGCTCCACATTTTCTAGCTCCAGCTTGCACAACTTGAAACAGCATTACACTGAAGAGGCAGGCACAACAAAATGAATGGAGAGAGAAGCAGGGCTGAGGCAAAAGACACCTTCACACTTTTAAGAGCAAAATCAAGTGTGGCTGTACTTTCACTGCAATACATTTTCATTTGCAGTGAGAAACCAGTGAATAACAGCTGGTGACAGGCTGGTTTGTTCCCCGCCACCACCGAGCTTTTAAAGGTGATTCTGTATTCAGTAGTTCTGTACTCATAAGCCAAACAAGTGTTCTTACCCAAGTTTATATTGTATACACTCTCTTATGGGATCGGGAAAAGAGGAAAAGGAGGAAGACCTGTTCTGAAACATCAACCCAACAGTTTTGGGTACCCCAGCTGCTATAGAAAACAAATCAGAAAACATGGACACGGCAATCATACAGGCACTTATTTAGTGGCTGCACATAATTGCACCTACACAAAAAAGCCATTTCTGTTACACTTGATATGTCAAAGGACAAGGAGTCCCAGAGAGCAGATCCATTCCTGCACAGAGTTTTTGTAGGCATTAAGAAAGAAGAGCAGATTCATGGTGTCATAAATAATCACTGTTGCCATGTGACATTTGCATGACACAGGTCATCAGTCAAATACTGTGGGGCTCACAAAGAGCATCTTCCTGGAACAGTGAACGGGTGTAGCTGAGGACAAACCCTCCCACCACCTTCACAGACCACTACATGTAACAGGTGCAGAGTGAACAGCTTCCAAAAGGGTCTTTAAAAAGAATGAAACCACACATGGTTTTATCTAGGGGCAAGCCAGTTGCACCTTTCCTGCCTCCGTCTACACTCACCACAGGTTACTGCTCTGTTGTCCTGCTGTCATTCAGTCCCCTCTAAGCACCACTCATCAGTCATTTGTCAGCCATGCATTTGTAGATGGGTTTCATGTTAAGCACTCCTGAAAAGAAGGAAATCACTGGCTAATTCACAGGAACACCTATTATTACAGAAGAGATCACTTGCACAAGGCTGAACCACAACCCCATGCAAAGAATTTGCACAGGAACGATGATGCAGGATGCTGTCTTGACTGTCCAACAGTATGAACACAACTGCTCCATTACCAGAGTCTTCATTCATTTACCCCTTCCATTCATTCTTCAAATGGAAATGATTTCATCAAATTTCAACCCTCTGAATTATTTAGGACAACAATTCTAGACAGAGCACTAGAGAGCAGCCTGCCAATATCTCTGTCTGTGGCCATTCATCAGTCCTGTCAAGAGCTCGTGTTACATTTCTGTGCTCCTCACAGCATGCTACTGAAGAGTAAACAAAACATAATTAACTTAACACAAAAAAATCACCAATAACACCTAGGATTACATGGTTAAGGGGGATAAATGTGAGAATATATTTGGAGCTAACAGTGCCTTCCCCTGAGGAAAGGTGTTCAGAAAGGTATTTGCTGTCACAGCACCGCAAAATACATCAAGATTGATAACATTTATATTTTTCCCTTATCAATGTGAGCTTATTGGTAACAGTTACTTTTTATTCTGCATAAGCTCAGAAGAAATACAGCGGATAGAAGAAAAAAATATAAAAAAACTCCTACTGCTAATTTTACTACTCACTGGAATACCATTTAAATAAACACTATCAGGGAAGCTTTCATGTGTAAACAATAAAAAAGTAATGATTAATAAGCACTGTACAAGGTTATGTGAGAAATGAAAATGTTACACAACACTGATCAGACACCAGAAAATGGAATTAAATCTTGCATCTTGGACAACATACTATAAAATACTTCAGTAATCTGCTTTATACAGGAAGTCCCAATCCTGCATATATTTAGTGACAGGTAACACAAACTGGGTAAAAGATTTAGTCTTACACTCAAATTACACATGTGCTTATACACACACCAATACTGTGCAACATTAAGCAATAAAATAAGAATAAAGACTATGAAAAACATTTCCCTTTGCCTAAAGATCTTATAGCATCCTCTCCTTTCCTCTACCCAATACATCCACGCTCACACTAGGCTGTCTTATCCCGCCATTATTATTCCAGGGACACAAATACAACCCATCAGAAACCAGAGATCTCATTTAACAGCCACAGTGGCTGCTGACGCTCCTTTCCAGGCCTCATTTCACAACACTGCATGTCCAGCACTGTCCTCTGAGTCAGGCAGTTCCCAAACACAGCTTTGGGGAGAGAAGGGCTAAGGAGCAATCAGACCCCTCGAAGGTTTGTGGGAAGAGACACTGGAAGTGGCTTTTGACAGAAGCCATTCAGCAGCACGAGGAAAGTGCTGAAGTAGAATGTGCCTCTCTCCTGCAACACAGCAAATCTCTGTCCTTTCACCAGTTTCTACTGCAGACAAAGCCAGAAAAAAATCTCAACAAGTTGGGTGTAATTTGGGGATGCCAAAGGCAGCATTTTCAAAGCCCAAACAGGCTTCTGCAGAAAATCAGCTGCAAGCTAAGGAAGGGGCCCTTTCTCTGCATATAAAAACCACTGTCTTACTAACCACTGACCACTAAAGAGCATTGCTTACTTTACATTTGCCAGTAAATCTCATTCCAATGCAAAGCCTGGTCCACCAAAGACTCCTCCTATGGAACAGCAAAACTGATCACCAAAATGAAAGTAACTCTGGAACAGTATCCCTGCTGTTCATACTGTATTTAACAAAAGAAAAAGAGATTAAATTTACCATTAAACAATTTGATAAAACAGTCTTCTGTTACCTAGGGAAGCCCTAAAATTTATTCTAGGTCAACCATAAATTAATTACTACACCATAGCAATTTATTGTTTGTTCTGATATAGACAAGATTTATATTTTTTTAATTTAAGAAAGATTAAAAAAATGAAAGTAGCAGCTCTTCATTCCATGATATCTTCAGCTTTTACTATACATTATAAGACAAATAATAAAGTAATTTCTTTTAAATGTAGACTTATAATGCTACTGTTTGTAATACTAATAATAATAACAGTAATAAACATGATAGTCTCTACAACCACATAATTCTACTGCTAGGAATTATGCTTTCTCACTAAGGTTTTTGTGGCTTAATTGTCTTCATGTAATATTGATATCTGGTACTTGGATGTAATTAAGAATAGGGGAACCATTCTTAGAGTACTATTCCAATCCATTAGGTAAATTTTCTCACTATGATATGAAAATTTTCATCTACTTAATTAGCACACCTACTTCTTCCATGCCTAAGTGCACCTAAGCTGTGTTTTATGATGGCCCAAGGAAAGGAAAAAGAAACCACAACACATCAATTATGCCTCCACTCAGTTGTACAACTATTTTAAAATGTGTGAACAGTTAAGGCAAAATTGAAAAATTACCATAATAGGCTTTTGACACTTCCCCGCTTAAGCAAAAATTAATTCTAACTCCCTGTTTTTATGCAAAGCCTTTATAATTTCTCTAATCTCGAGTTCCCACGAGAGAGAACACAATTCTTTCAAGTACAAGTATGTGAGGCTTGGCATCTTCTCTTTTTAGTTATGCAGTTTATTTGATGGAAGTCTAAAACGCTAAGCCTCCCTTTGTGCTTAATATAAGCCATCCTCAGTGGAAATACAAGTTAATTTAAGTAAAATGAAGTTTTAGGAAGGATGCATTCTCTTGCACAGAAAGCCTCACTAAATCAAAGCTTTTTTAAATGCAGCATCTGTTTCCTGAATTGCTATAGAACCTGTAATAAAAATAAACTAAAAAGAAGCAAAAAATTTAAAAGGTACTTTTACAAATAAAACTTCATAAACAGAAAACCAGACAAATGGAGCACCTTACTTCTCATTCTTCTGTGTTTTGCAGCCTTGTATTGTGCATGCAGACACTCCTGAAACTTAATGAATTAGCAGATTTTAAGCATCCTCTGTTTTATTAATGGTGACTGTCATTAAAACCTACTGCCTGTGCCACTGCTTGTGCATCAGCTGTATCGTATTGCTGGGATACACTGCCATCCACACTAAGCTGTGTGGAACACATCCTGAATTCACAGGTATTCCACAGCACTGCTTAGCCCTGAAACACACCTGAAGTGTTGGTACATCACATACTTTGCTTCAGCAGCACGGGGTCTATTCTGATGCCTACAAGCCTCTTAAGGTCACAGACAGCTCGTGCAGACATTTCATCTTTTCCCATGAGAGGCAGAGGTATATTATCTGCATACCATTATGTACTGAAAAACCTATTCAGTTATCCCTGTTGGAGACAACTCACCTCACTGCCCTAAACAGCATTGACTTCTCCAATATTTGAAGGAATAGCAAGTAAATGGGACCCAGTGCAGATAAATACTAAAAAGACTCAGAATATCTAAAAATTTTGACATATAAATAACAAATGTGAATGAATGACCAATACATCACAAAAAAATATAATAGAAGCAAGGAATGATGAAAAAAGTGAATTATATGCTTAACAGAGCACTAAAATGTTGAGAAAATGGCTGAAGAGATAGTTTTTAAGAAAAAAGCTGAAATTAGCTTATTATGACCACAAAGGAGACCCAAGAGCCTCAAGCACAGAACTCACTTAAAAATAGCCTTCCTACATTTGCAGTGTGACAGCAGCAGTTCTAATATCACCTGCCCAAAACCAAGTGAGAGAGCTGTTGGTATTTTACCTATAGCAGGGTGCAACAGTTCACATGATGTCAGTAACTAAGACCCCATGGGACCTGTACATGTTGGTTCTTCAGTACCAGCTGCAATACTGTGAGTATTTGCTGTAATTACAAATATGTTCTAATGTGCCCTAATTGTCCTCCTCGGTTTTATTCCTCCCATAGTTAGGATGTTTTGAATAAACATCTCCCAGCCTCTGCTCAAACCCTTTTTCTCCTTATTCTTTTTGATGTCAATACAGCCACAAAGAAGGGAGAATATAAATAAAGTATCTGTGTGCTTTGTGCAGCAAGTCAGAAGAGATTAACATAATGGTCCTTTACAGCCTTAGTCTGCAAATCAGAACCTCTCGCTGTTAACCTTGGTTTGCTTTTTGCCAACCTGCTATGTGAAGTTTACTTCAAGCTGTAAGCATTTTTGAATCTGTCTGTTTCTGTAAAGCTCTGAGCACAGATAAAGCACAACAGAAACAGTAACCATTGCCTTGAAATCACAGTTGTGAGCAGGTGAAGAACAAAAGGTGATCATGGCACAATCAGTCCCCATGCCAAAACAAAGACACAGAAACATCAATAGTGCATATTGAAAGGTTTGTGCACACAGGATCGTCAAATACATGGCTGCTTCAGCTGAAAAGAAGCAAATCAATTTTTTTAATAGAAGGAATATAATAATTTTTTGAGTCCATGCCCATACTGTTACTACCAACCCTTGAAATGCAGTTATTTGAAGTTCACATGGGTAAACCCCAGAGATCTACAGCACTCTATAAAGCCTGTCATGTTACAGTCATTTCCTGAACATCTTCCTTCATTTTACATCTTAAATAGTGCTTAATAAAAAGAAACGGTTACAGGAATTACCTCTTAAAGAAGCTGCAAATCCAGTGCAGCACCTCTAACTATTATAGCTACTATAGAGCCAGGGTATCTTTTCATATATTTTTTAATAGTACATCTGACAATTCTATATGCTGGTGGGTATGAAACTGATGTCTCATAATCCACAAAATGGATGAGGCTACAGTCACATATAAAGCCTCATATTGGCAGTATTCTCAAGGGCAAACTGAGCACTCCCATGATATGCACAAAAGCCTTATATTTATTTCCATTTTAACTTTCCACAGTAACAGCTATTTTTACTCTCATCTGCTCGTGAGAAATATAAACAAAAACTTTCAGGAATACAAGTACACTTTATCAGTTTTAGCTGCTACTACCTTCCTAACTGGCTTTAGAAATTCTGTAGTCAAATACCCAGCCAGGATGAAAAATGCCCTTTTTTTTTCAAGCAGTACTTTGCACCACTGCTGTGCTTAATGAGCACAGGACTCGACCAGGACTGGTGAGAGTAGAGTGTGACCACTTGAGGGGCAGCCCCTTAAATTGCTCCAAGCTGTCTGTCAAACTGATCTCCCATCCTGTGCCAAAGAAGAATGAAGATAAAATGCCAATCTGTACATGTCAAGGTTTCGCAGGGTGGGAAAGAGAAAAGAGACATGATCTCTGAAAACTGACAGATCAGAGTTGAAATTTCTTTGTCCAAACTGCAGGACTGTCCAAACAGTCACTTTGAAAACATTGCATCAGTTGCATTCATGCCTGCTATTGCAACTCCCTGAAGAGGAGACTGGTTTTGAGGGAGAGCACAGACTGGGGGCTACTGCCACCTTGCTGGGAGCCATTTCTGTGAAGAGGGGATAAAGTCACATTCCAAGACGTGACAGCAGAGACTGGATTCTACTGATGTCCAGAGCTCATAATGTACAGGCAGGTCAAAGAGAACATTTTGATAAGTGCTCAATGAACGGTTCTTAATAGTGTGTAAGAGGAAAAAGAGGTCATTCTTTTGTTGGCTTTAAAATGTACTTTGTTTTCATTTTTTTAAAAATGCAAGGAAGGAGGTGAAGTTGCATGCTTTAATGCATAAACAGGGAAGAAAAGGTGGAGCATGCATGCAACAGTTCTGGCAAGAAGAAACTACCAAACACCATCTCAAACACTCCTGGGATGCTAGAACAGGTAAAATTTCCCCTTCTTGGCTTACAGAAAATGTTCAATGTGATATTTCTAGAATGAAACGGTCAAAAACAAGAACTGTTCAGGTTCCTCATGCAAGATACCTTTCAATGCATTTAGTTATTCAATCCATTGTATTCAGCTATAATTGGAAAAATCTAATACTACATTCAGTTCTCCTGTAATGCTTGGTCAGCAACAAAAAGCACTCATGTCTCTTTTCTGGCTCTGCTGAGCAGTGTTGTGTGCAGACAAAGGAAGTGCTCCCCATGCATTAATACTTTGGCACTCCAACCCTATAGAAATGAAGTTCCCCATAATTGCTGCTAAGTCTTTAAGATTTGGGGGGAAGCATTTGAAAGAAAAATAATTCTAAGATACTTATCTTTATTCTGTCTTGAAGACCAAGACAAGATTCCATGTAATATTTCAACAATAAAGAGAGAAACCAGCAAAACTTCCCCTGTGGTTGAGAAACAGTAAAATAATGGTCCTGGATAGGCAGAGAGTGATCACCCACAGGAGTCCTTTAATGGGAAGATGGAAGAGAAGAGACTGCTTTACTATATCTCTGCTTCCAAGAGGGAAAATCATGATCAGATGAAAACCATAACAAAACAGAAATAGCCGTGTCTTGTCAGTAAAAATAAATGATCAGCAATTTATGCTAACTCCACATCATGGTATTCTGTGACTGCAAAAAACTGATGAGAAAAACAACAGCAAATTTTAAAAATTACATTTTCTCTATGTTACAAAAATACTTCATGCTGCACTCAGATGTGCTGTATTTCAGAAATGTTATGAAATTTCATGTGGCTAATGAGCTGTGTAATTTCTGAAGAAGAAAAGAAGAGAGGCAACCTTACTTTTTAATGTCAACTACTGGATTACATTTTAAGGTCCTGAGTACCATTCCTAACTCTACAGCAGTTCACTAGATGAAAAAAAAAAAAACCTGAAAAATCTCTGGTTTAATGGCTTGCCAGTAAAAGATCCATACCATCTATAAGCAAGTCAAGATTGTGTTTGGTGATTTCTTACAGTGAGTCAGCGAAACAGGGAACCATGCCATTCTCTAATACATTACATGACTCATACACACAGCAAGATTCTGCTACTCAACATATTAAATCAAACTTAGTATTTGAAGAAATCTTAGGGAGTGAACTTCAAACTTCAAAGCATCTATATGCACCAAGTAGCACAAGGTGTTGGCAAGAGTATCTCTGCTGCTCTAGGACATACTTGGTTTGGTTGGCAAAAGTGTGCAGTAATAGCTCCTTTTATTTTGGTCCTTTTGAGCACCGAGTTTTCTACTAGGTAACATTCAATTTAAAGAAAGCCCAAAAGATTTAAATAATCTCTAACTTACGCAACAGTAAGAGAAATTAAATCTATATACTGCTTACAATTTAGGGAAAAAGCAAGTTCTTACAAGCTGGATAATATCCAGTCACGATTCCACTCGAGATCACATGCCTCACAGTTACAAAATGTAGCCAAATCACCTCTAGGTTAAACAATTCACGAACATATGTTTAATACAGAAAAGAAATGGGAAAAACCCAAACATAGCAGACACATTAAATAACTCCCGTACATCCCAAGTGCCCTAGATGAAGAAAAGCTGGTTCAGCAGAAGGGGTACAGCACACCTGGGTTTAGCTCTGCACAGAATGCCTGAGCCCCAAAAACCACTTCAGCTGAGCTGGTGAGGAAGAGCATGTCAACATATTTCCAAGACATGCATCAAACCCAGCTTTTCTCACCTGTAGTCTGGACCAGACAGATATGAGCACTGTCAGGAGAAGGCTGCTGTTCTCCAGACTCTCCAAAATGGCCACAAGAAGCGGCCATGGTAAGGGGACAATACCTGTCTTCAGCACGTTGCTCAGGACTGCAGTGGTAAAGCCTGACCAGGGAGGTGTCCCGGGCAAGCTGACATGTCACAAGACTTTTGGTGGGAAGCCAAGTGATGTATTTTGTTAAAATAAAACTGGACTTCGAAGTCAGTGTACTTTATAATATCTGGTATGAAAAATTCAATTTTAAATCATCCTGACAAAATCCATTTTTGACAAAGAAAAGCATCCCTGCCTGAGCAGACCTGTGTCTGTGCTAGCAGGGGCAGCAGAACCTGGACCTTTTGGTGAAAGGTTGTATTTTATCTTTGACATCATCCAGCTGAATACCATGACCAGAGTTCTAAAATGCAAGCTACTCTTCAAAGTTATTTTCAAACACAGCTACATGAATGGATTTTCAAAGAATGTATAAATAGCTGTATCTAAAACTTTACACATTGAACCTGAGACATCTAAGTATTACAAGTTGCTTTTGAACCTCTTAGCCTGTAAAGACACAGTAAAATGCAGCTATCATTTACCAAAGTACTTTAAAATTTTTAATAAATTAATATTCATAAACAAAACCTACTGTCTGCATTAAAAAGAAAAATCTGGGTTACTATTGCGCTATTAAACACCTTGTGTACTTAACCAAGGTTCTGAACACTAATGGCTTTATAAAACATTTATAGGAACCAAGACTCCACCATCAGGACAGAAGCAGACTGGCAGTGAGGGGTATTCCTGAAATGTATAAACTGCCAAAGGGCAGCTACAAGGCAATGGGTAAGGCACCAGTGTGACTTTTGAATTTTAAAGTTATATATTCAATACTGTATCAGCATGTGATGGGTTACTTTTCATATCGAACATTTCACAAAGATCGTAAGCCACATAAAACCACTTTAATTTAATGTTTGTGAAAACATTTTAAGTCTGAGAGCTAAAATTGTTGTGTTATAGATAATAAAAAGATACTTCAAAAAAAATCTATACAACACAGTATGTTTTATTTTCTTAATACTGTGTCAACAATTTCTGGCAAATGCTACTAAAGAAAACCTCTGTCAATTAAATCAGCATGAGACCAGAATAACATCAACAAATGCAATAAAATAACAGCCCTCTACAACGTGAGAAAGAGGCCCCGAGAATGAACAAAAAATTGATCTTCAAAGCAAAAGGATTTTATCTGGGGGAAGGGTGGGGTGGGTCATGGCTGTAAACTTGTTACAGAAGCACAGAAATGATGGAAACAAAGGCCTTCCTGCAAGACTTACTGCAGAACTGCAACCCTGCAGTATCTTTTGATGCCCATCAGCCTGTGCATATTTAACTCCGGAGATCCCCCTGCCAGCATCTTTCATAAATTTCCTATTTCATTTCCCTACGGTGACTGCAGTCACAACCCTCAGGGCAGGCTGCATGTGGCAGCTCCCTGGCGCTCCCCGAGGCTGAGCTGTGCCGAGCTCCCGGAGCTCCCACCCCGGCTCCTGCCCGGCCGGACCCTGCAGCAGGCATTTCCTCAGTGATCTCCTCAACTACTGAAGGCATTTGCCACTGAGGCTTCTCCTGAACAGGCAACAGAAAAGCACTAAGGTTAAAACAAACCGAACAAACTTTTATCTCCAAAAGGAAACTCAATCTAATTTAATTGGATATTACATGTAACATTCCCCCCATGAAAAAATACCCAAGGAGCTCCTTATTTTTAAGTAAATCTGCAACTGTAAACTGTGTCAGATTTCAAGTAAATTGTGCAATTTCCACTACAGGCTGCAAGTCACTTTCCTGAAATACCATCCTGGTTTAACAGCATGTTCATTTATCTGCTTAATGGTTTGAAATAGACTAAAATAAGTATGCAAGTTGATCGTGGTCTGAATTTGCTGTTTCATTTTGTTTTCAATTATAACACCATCAGGAGATCTGGTGTTTACCTGCTGAAATGTGCCTTTCATCAATGAAAAAATTCTTCCATCAGTAAGACACCTGTAACAATTTAAGTCTCTTCAATATCCTAAATCCTGGTTAGGCTGAGTATGTTAACAAACAGTGACATTTCAAGCACAAGCACCGGCACTGAAGTTAGGTACTTTTATTAAAATGGCTTGCTGAACTGCAAGGCCAGCAATGAATATCATTTATGATAAATGGAAACAATCTTCTCAAATGCAGTTTGCCCTGTTCTTCCACCACACTCTTTTGACTAAAGATAAGTGCAAAATTAAAATAATCTCTCCTTTTTCTGCTCTGGGTTTTGGTTTGGGGTTTTTCTTGGCCTTATTCTAAGTAGCATAAACTTACTCTAAGTAGCAGCATTGTATGCATGGCTGTACAAAGAGAATCTCATTTAAAAGGTTGTCTCATGTGGGCATTACTCTGAAAGCTCAACTTTTACAAGTTTGTATTAATGACTGCACTCCTTCACCAATCACTAGAGGCTTTTTACTTCAGTTAAAAGCACAATGAGCATTTTAGTAGCGTTCAAGAGAATAAATTTTCAGTGAAAGTTGGATAGCAATAGTGGCTATGTCATTTAACAAGTATAATTACAACGTACTTTATACATTATACTGATTTAGGATACCTGCCCACCACTGCAAAATTTTAATGTATATTTATGCTATAAATACACAGCTCTGATGCTATTATGTATGTCTAGAGTATGTATGCATCCATTTGGATACAGCATCAGAACAACACAAATAACGGTCACTGTTTTTTAGTTGTCGCTTTCTAGTTTCCTATAATTTCCTTCTTTTACTTAGAGGGGGAAAAAAAAATAACACAAATACAAACAAACAAACAAACAAAAAAAGCAACCACACACCTTGTTCATATAAACAATCCCCTGCACAACTCTTCCCAGTTGTGCCAGGTCCCTCAGAAAGGGTACAAGGGGTTCTCTGCAGAGCTAATTCAGCACGATGCTGGTGCAGTGATGCTCAGCTGGTTACAGGCTCAGCCAGGGCATCAGCCTCACACATAGCCAAGGCATGGAGCCAAACTCTGTCACCACAGCTAAATAATGGTGCTTTTATTTGGCTTCTCTGCATCCAAGACAGTTGCAGTTCTGTTTGGTCTGTTCTTCTGCCTTGTGCAGACCCCAGCTCAGTACTACTGTCAAGTTTAGCAAACAGATGAGTACATAAACCCAGCTTTTTGCCTTTCCCCAGCACAATATCCTATTGCAGTGTAACACATAGTAGCCAAATGAACACTCTGTGGTTATTACCCACCTAATGCTGTAAAAATATTGCTATGACATTTTGTCTGCTTGACCATTTTAAAGGTTAATTCTGTTTCCTATTTGAGATTTTCCTCTAGGTGAGCCATTCCATGCACTTTCTATTTACTGATTCCAAACAACCCTCAAACTGTTTCATTGCTCACTCTCACTGTTAAGAACATATTGACTGGCTGCCTGCTCTGCTGTTTAATTCATTTATGCTAAGAGTCAGGCATGAAGACAGAATTTTAAATGTGATATTTGCAGGCTGTTGGGTCATTTGAAGCTCTGACAACACCAGGGAGTTCCTGACATACAAACTGGTCCTGATTTCCAATCTTCCATGTTCTGAACACATCAGAAATTCTTCCCGAAGGTGCAGATTTCAGCCCAAAGTTTTAAAATCCCTTGTGTTCACAACTTGCAGGAAAGGCTTGTACACTTTAAGATTTTAAAATAAAGCCTATGTTTCCTTTAAGGTAAAACCAGCACTGCCTGCAGCATGAGACTCAATGCTTTAAAACACTTACTGACAAAGGTATTTGGGAAGATCTATGATAATAATTAATACACATAACATTGTTTACAATATTCTATTAAGGGACTTAGCAGACTTTTATTTGTTCCTGTTGATCTTCAAGGTCAAACAGCTGAGCCTGAAACCACAGCTTTATCTAACATTGCCTATCTGGCTTAATGCTACTCTGACCAGTACCAAGTCCCAGGTTTCAGTCTGGAAGTTTTCCTTATCTCAAGGCAGTGAATGTACTGCACCATTTTTCCTTCCAGCATGAACTGTCCTTATCTTCCCCAAATTTCAGGTCAATTTTTCAGAGCATACTTGATTACCTGAAAGATTCCATACAGCCAAAATACCATTAGGAAAACAGCAATGTGACCTGTTTGGTGCTGACTTGAGAAAACTGTAGTTACTTGTCCCTGAAGCAGGACTCACATTTACAAAGTTCAACAATTATTTATTTTGAGAAAATGAATGCAACAGAATAGGTAATTTTGCTTCCTTTAAGGCATCCCCAAGAAGGGAGATGCTAAGCCTCCCCAGTCACAAGTTTGTTTGACTCAAGTTTTATGTGTGCTTATTTATGTTTTATGTATGTTATTTGGCCATAAGCCCTTTTACGCAACAGGCAGAGCCCTCTGTGACTGACAGCAAAGAATGAAGAGACACCTGAATGCAGACTGGGTACCTGATCTACCAGCAGGATGGATTGGAAACTAGGCCTTGAACACTGACAAAAGAGCAAGAAGGGAATATGGAATCCTCTGCACATAAAAGATCTCTTCCTCCTCCTTGCAGTGAATTGGGTGAAAAATGTTACAATAAACACTTCAATTCCAGCTTGTATGTCCACATCATCTCTAATTTGCTTACTAAAATCAATAGTACAGTATTGCATTTAAATAAAGACAAAGTTAGAAGGCACAATCTAGGAAAGATATAAATCTCATATTTTTAATTGTGCAAAACGAAAAGCAAACAAAAAAACCCTGTTCAAAGCAGAAAGTATGATAACACTGCTATAGTTAGAAATAAAAATGGTGCTAATTCAGAACTGTATTAGGAGGAGATCGTTTTCCCTGCTCAACTCATCATGACAATTATTCCACAATAATGACTCCATACTTTGGCTGCTTTTTCAGGAAGGGGAATATGATTTAGGTCAAGATGCAAATTCGGATAAATTAATGGATTTTTTTTTTCTTTTCTACCAGCAGACACACAGCAATTTTAACAAGTGGCTCTGAAGTGCTAACCATGTCATACGGCAAGCATCTTTTCATTGCCATGTTCATAACAAGACTTTTATAATTTAATAGTTGTCATCTGAACAAGAGTATCTTGTTTATACATACTTCTAGCATGAGGACATTAATTCCATGTGACCTAGAAAAGCAATTTAAGTATTACAGATGTTCTTTATTCTCAAAGGATTTTTTAAAATAGAAGGATTTACCTGGTGTATTATCTGAGCTACAGGAAGTTGTTCAGCATACTTTAGTGGCTCTGTTGCCACTTCCTCCTCTGGAAACCTGGGAAGAAAATAAGTTCATGTTTGTCACAGTTGGTACAATGTTTACCAAATTAAATGAATGAAATTGTTTCAGGGATATTGTTTGGCTTAAGATGAAAAAAAAAAGTGTGTTTTATGACAGTAATGGAATGTATTTCTTATAATGTTGAGTGAAAGAATAAATTTATGGTAAACAGAAATGTGCATAACATTGTGGATTTTTTTTTCCCCCGACATAAAGCACAAATTTAGCAGCAGAAACCTAACAAAATCTTTAAATTTCATTTTAGGCGAACAAGGACTGGTGAAAGCTGGATTGAAACCCCCATGGATAAAAAGTCTTAGGCATTTGAAAAGCAGATTCAGCACTGTTAACAATACAAGTTTCTTCACTCAATTCTGCCAACATAATTCAAATATGACCATCTCAAAAGGCAGGAGGGGTTATTCACCATTTCCCATTTTTGCTGCAAGTGCACAGCAGAGTTTAGATGTGGTAGAAGTTCAACACCACAAATATTCATGCATTTGCCAGCACAGCAGTGAGTATTCCTGGTTACCAAAAAGCCAGTGTGGGGAAAAAAAAAGAAAAAAAAAAGTGTGAATACTTCACAAAGAATATATATCATAACCCTTTAAACTTTGAATAAACTGTGGTTGCAGCTGAAAAATCAGAATCCATAAGCAGTCTCTTAAAAGAATATTTAAATGATAGTAAATTAATATGAAAGCATGTTTTAAACCCTTCAACCACGCTGCTTTCATCTACTGGAACTGCAGAGCATTGCTACATTTTCAAAGTATCGCTCAAGTTTTTCATCAGCCATTCCTCTATTTTTCTGAAGAGTTCTGAATATAGGAATTTGAGCAGTACAACAAGAAATTAATGGGAAAAAAAAGATCCTAACAAAAACAAGGCCCTTCTCTAAAGCTAATGCAGAATTATTTCCAGACAAAAACTGTGGCCAAGGCATTATTTTTCAGGCTCAAACCTTATACCTATTCTAGTCAAAAAGGATCCACACCTGCTGGGTTAATTGACCTGCTGACCAGCTGCCAGGTAAGAGTCAGAAACTACAGGCTTAGTGTCAGCACTGGGAGTCAACAGGCTGTGGAAAAAGAGAGGACAAAGTGCACATCTCTTTTCCACTACTGAATTTCTGCTGTGGTTTTAAACGCCTTAAGCTCAAATAAGAGTCTGAATATCCAGAAATTTGTAATTAACAGAGTAAGAAAGTCTTACTGTGTAAGAAATTTAAAAGCAGAGAACAAAAGAAACACAGCAATATTTCAAAGATCATAGTGACAGCCTGCCTAGAACCATTTAATGTGCTTAAGAAAAATTAAATAAGCAGGCTCTGAACTGCTGAAGCTGCTCTACAGATAGAGCTCATTTACCGATATGGTTTTTAGAGTTTTTGGATTATTATGACAATGATGAAGTCATATTTTTAACATGAAATATACTCCTGTTTGTTGTAGTCCAGCACAACCATTAGAGGGGGCTCAGCAACTCCACCACAGTGTGCAGAAGGAGTCTTTCCACTCCGTTCCTCCCTACCTTCTATCATTGGTCCCGATTGGCAAACACACCACAGTCAGTGTGAACTGGAGATTACTTCTGTTCTGCTGGGAGCCTGTTAGCTGACACAACACCTTGATTTATGGATACCAGCTACCTGAACCCATTTTTTAACCGTAGTTCTAGATATGAAACAACTGTACACACAACACAGTATTCATCAATATCTTGAATTCTTATCTCTACAGGTTTTTACAGGAACACTGCAAATCTGGGGGAATTAAAAAAAAAGGAGTATCTCAAGTCCCAAAATTAAACACTCAAAGCTGAAAGAAACAGCTGAAATTACTATCAACTGAATGTGAGCAGAAATGAAAAAAAAAAGAGCTTGTTGGTCTGTTGTGTCAAGGACCTTGCACATTTGGCAATTTTTCTGCCTAGACAGAATCAGCATTCCCTTGCATTGTCAAACACACTCCTTGTCAACTGCAGGAAAAAAAAACCTTTCCTTCAAATGACAAAGGATTAAAAAAGATAAAGAAAAATTATCAAAGAAATTTTAAGTCTTTGGAGGCTTAACTAAAAAAAAATAGAGGAAGGGGAGAGTAGTATAAACATGCATTTTAAAGTAATTAGATTTAAATTGAAATTATGCTGATAGGAGACTTTCACCATCAAGAAAGATGTTTTATTTTTTTCTAATTTACTTTGAAAAAAAAATGAAGTCACTTGAACTACACTACATTTTATATATAAATAAATTATAAGATAGAGATTAGGTATAGGTGATTATTCTAATATTTAATTTAATATTTATTTAAATAAGCGTCTACATTTATATACCCACACTATAAAATGTTTACACACAAGTGTTTTGGAAGAGAAGTTCAGAATTGTCTTCTCAAAATTTTTGCTGTAATGCCATGAACTTTTCATATATGTATTTAGTGATGTACTGTCAAGTCTACAAAAGCGTTTTGATTCTTCTCTCCTGCAGATAAGTCTAAAATCCCCTGCAAGTGGGCACAAAGGGTGTACTTTAACCAATCATCTCTGTAAGAACAGACAGCTCATGGCCAGTAAGATCAAACCACATGATACAGCTCACAAATGGCTGAATTCTCTCCCCCCAAAGTAGGGGCTGCACCCCAAACTGCAGCTCCAGGCAGGCGCGATGCCTTGAACCACTCACAGACATTGCCCAGCTGGGACGAGCCACGCTGGTAACAGGGGCCACACTGACAATGACACACGATGTGACTGCAGGACAGGACACCAGCCTGACTCACAGGCACACCTGCAGCCTCATCCTGTCTTTGAGGAAATTACCTTGGTTAGTTGTACCATGGATCAAAGCCCATCAGGGCAGTCTGTACCCAGGAGAAAGAAACCTGCTGCAAAACTGCTCCTTCATTTTAGCCCTAGGAATAGCAGCCTACAGCACTCCTGGACCGGCAGAATGACCTGTAAAAGGGAGTCCTCTTAAAAAAACCCTAAGGGATAGAAAGGCTTAGTGAGGAGAAACAGGTCAACACAGAAGAGGATGATCTACTTTCCTCCTCTAGGCAGGGTGGAGGAAGAGAAAAAGTCAGGATAAAGACCATCTCCAATACAATTCGTCTGACCTTGTCTCTCTTTCACAGAGGGACACAAGCAATTTGGTTACTCCTTCCAGAGATAATTTCCAGATGCCTGGGCATTATTTCTGAGGCCTTCCCTTTTGGTCAGAAAAAAAAAATCCAAATACAATAACCATCTCAGCTGATGGAATTCGTGCTCAAATCACATGTGGCAATTTGAGGCTGTAATTTCACTAAATTAGTTGGCCTCACTGTGTTTAGTTCATTCATATTTGACAGTTAAACCTTTATAAGATTAAGGGCCAATTTGTTGTAATACAGTTTTCTTTGTATGTTTAATTTCTTTCAAAACAATTCTATTACAGAAACAAAGGTAGTTTTTCATGAATTAATTTTCCAGTAAGAAACAGTCCTTTCTGTCTCAATTGAGCATGACAGCAGAGTGCTGCCAACAGCGGCAAAGCAAGCTAACACAGTGGCATATCAGCTTATATAGCATCATGCCTGACAGCTGGTAATGCAAAGCATAAGGAGATCTTGATTTTCAGGGAGAAGACTAGAAGGAAATGTAAAATCAGAAGAGAAGTGGGAAGCAGTAAAAGATAGCAGAAGAGGAGGATCTCAAAAAATTCAATTTAAAAGCTATTTTTATACTGCCACTGCGACTGCTCTTAGATGAAGGAAAGTGAGCATAAAACAGAAACTGTGGAAAGTGAATCTAAATCCAGTAAAATGTGTCAAGATATTTGGTGAAATACCTTATTTTTTATTTATATTTGCATGCTTCTTTTAAGGGAGAAAGTCAATGTGTGCTAGAGAAAAATAAACTCCGAGCATGAGGAAGTGGCACAGTCTCCCACAAGTGCTAACCCAGCCCATGGTCTTCTACACAGAATAGCTGCAGTGGCTTTAGGGAGAGATGCAAGTCTTATCTCGTGCAAGTATTACAGAAATACAGGGGGGAAAAAAGTACAACATGTGATCATGAACTGGTTTGCTCCCAGCAGAAATGGGCTGTTAAGACATTTAAAAGAGAGAGAACTCTAGGTAACATAAAACCTGGCTCTCTGGGTTAATATAAACATTCACTAATTATAACGGGCAGCAGGACTAAGGCTAGTATTTCTTCCTTCTTATATGTTCTCTAGACTTGATGGCTCTGACAGGTCACAGAATTTCACATCCATGACCCATGTACAGGTAATACTGCATCTCCTTGGAAATTCTTGTTCCTTGATGGTAAGTCCTAATAGGGAACCAACTCTCTTGGAAGCTACAAAAACTGGAATTCGGAGTGTGAACAGGGTACAAAAGGCTTTCAGAGACAAAAACGTGTGGGAAGAAGGGGTTTGGACACAAACAAACTTCTTTTCTGTAGACACAAACGATTTGTACTGTTAAAGTGCTGCCTGACTTGTTTGAGACATGACTTCTGAATAATGTGAATGAAAATGCTGCAATGGGCTGTCCCACTTGTAGAAGTGGCTCTGAGCAGAAACATTGCAACTGCTCAGACAGTCAGCACGAGCCCAAGGGATGCAAATAACACAGCAGTGCCTAAACCTGATACCCAAGATTGAAAGGCTGAAATTATTAATCTAAACCTGTGTATAGCACTGATAGCTTTATTGACTGTAAATACATTAACACTCTTGCATCTGGCAATAAAAAGAAAACAAAATACCAGAGCTTTATGCACCACATCAGAAAAAGTTATTAGCTTTCCTATTAAAGAGAGGCTGAAATGGGCTATGTCGGGTTTGAGTGAATAGTTTTTAAAATTGACCATTGAGAAATTTATCTACCATATCCATAGTACAGAAGATTAAGAATTAGACCTTGGATTGATGCCAGATACTTGATCTATCTGTTAAATCCTAACTTCATACATATTTAAGAATTGGGTATGTTTAAACAACCAAAGCACTGAGGTACATGGAAAACACCAGTGCTTGAAAAGGTGAGATCATGCTTAACTCTGCTCTTCTCTCAAAAGTGTGCTCATCAATGCTTTTCTCATCAAGAGAATGCCAGATTTGTCTACATTAACGCTTACCACATGGATAGTCACAAAGAAGAGAAGCAAATACTTGAGAGCATCATCATTCCAGGGAACTTCCTCATGAAAGGAACGCCTGCTTCCCGGCACAGTTTCTTTAGTTAAAGGGTCAAAACTCAGTGTACATTTTGTTGCTGCAACCTTTGCTCAGGTGAGTGTGGAAGTCTCCCTCTGAACACCTAAAATGCAAAGAACTTCCTTCACTACCCTAGTCCTGAGCTTTGGAAGGCTGGGCAGCTGGGGGCTGACCTTGGAGGACCTGACAGGGCTGTCTCACAATGCTAACACTCGTCCTTGCCCTTCATTGCTGTGTAGTCTGAACACCTCTGGATGGGAAAACCACTACTGCACATCCAAAGCTGAGGAGAGGAGGGAGCTATGGTGGAAATGTACAGGTATTTCACAGGTGCAGCCAAGATTCTCATCCACAAATGCTGTGACTTCCACTCAGTAATGCTTGCAGCACCTACTGCAGCAAATGGCAGACTATCAAAGACAGCTTCAAAGGAAGATTGCACAAAAATGAACAATAGAATATGCAGATAAAGGAAAAAAAATAAATTGACAGCAAAAATATCTTTGATGTGACGAAAAACTAAATCAGTGTTAGACAATCAGTTTTATAATTTTTTGAAGAAGGAAGCTACTGACTTGCATTGTGAAGAAAAATTAACTACTTCAGCTTGCTGGCCTTTACAGAGAGATATTTCTCTGGAATAAAGCAACAAAACATCTTACAGTTCAGAAATGCAAAATACTTTCTATAATCTCTTTATTTCTTTTCAAATAAATTTGAGAGATTTTGACCCAAACTAGTGACACAAACTTATTCCTGGAGTTGAAAAAATACCTGGTGTTTGTGAATGCACAGCACTTTTTCTTGGACCTGACCACAGAAAGGTCTGCTGGTGTTCCCAGAGTCTGCCAGACACAATTGAGTTCATAAACTGAATAAAAATTGACTGCAACAAATGTTTCCTCTGTCTTTCTGTGATCCACACAATTTCTTATGTGAAGAATTTCAGGTGATTAACCTTTGTCAAGCCACATATTCTCAGTCATCCTAAGATCCTAAAAAAAAGTAATAGAAATCTATAGTGTGTTTTAACACAGGCTGACCAGTGCTGTCTCTCTCCTCTTTTCTAGCCAATGACTTTTGTCAAATAATGTTGCTGAAGGGATTCTCTGTTCTGCCGGCTCCTATTTTTATTCTAAGGCAAGACAGAGGGAAGGAATTAAAAAGAATATTAGCTTAAGTAAGCAGAACTGGCTTTCCTGCTACTGGAAACCACATGACCTATAGGGCTTCATTTTGTTATCTCAACTCTTCCACATTTTAGGTAAATTAGAAAATCTCTTTTGAATTAATTTAAAACTTCCACACGATGATGCTGCTGAAGCACAAAATGCTAATCAAAAGCTTGAGATAAAAAGACCCACTAAGTCTCTCCTCTATCATTGAAAATCACCATTTGAGTCCACAGCTAAAAGTAGGTGCTCATTGCTTAATGCTAATTCATTCTCCAACAGGCAGGNGGCATGTTTATAAAGACAAGTCCAGTAATATCAGAGGAGCTTCTACTGATGCTTCAAACCAGTCAAAAGAAACACTGCCCACCTCACTGAGCAAATGTTTGATCCATTTTGAAATGCATATGTGTTGTCCTTAAGAACCAAGGCTGCAAATTTGCCCCTTGAATCAATTCCCTCCTGATTGCATGGGAAATATTTCCAAGAGTGCTTAAAAAACCACACATGTTATTAACTATTGCTCTGTGTCTGGAAACCCATGACTGAATTTCACAGGAATCTCAAAGAAGAAAGTCCAAATCCTCCCATGCCACCACATCACAGAGCTTAAATACTGCTACCAGAACATGCTGGAATTACACTTTCAGCTGGATAAAGCATGCTTGCTCATTTTTCACAGCTGAAAGTTTATCCATAGTGCCTGATCTTTATGTAGACCAATTCAACACCACCTGCCAGTGCACTGCAAGTCAGGAAAATCAGTAGGAAGATGTTTTTTAAATCAAAGAATTAACCTGGGGATGTGCCATGATAGCAATTCCATTATTTAGGGGCCATAATTAGTCTTTATAGCAAAGTTCATTTTGTGTTTAATATGACTGTTCCTTCCTGCACATATTCAAACTAAACAATGTATCTGTATTGGTTTGTATTGTTACACTTTTCAACAAGCACCTTCTAAAAACCACCTAATACACACTATTTAAGTCCCAATACACCTACAGTATATATTTCTATTTTTTCAGTTCATGAGTCACGTAATGTACTATCCAGCGATAATTTCTCATAAGACTGCTTAGTTCAGTACACAAATCTGTCAAAGTAGCAGTGTTCTCTGCCTGTTCTCAGCCCAAAACCATCCTCAGACCTTTTACCTTACACCCTTCATTTCAAGCTTCCTATTTTGCTCTTCTGACTCTTTACTCCAGTCCATCAAGGGAGGTAACCACACGGAATAACAGAAACCTTGTTTCTAAGGTACTGTCAGAGATCATCTGGTTCAGCCTGCCAACATGAGGTCAGGTCAGCCACGGCTTTGCCCAGCTGAATCTTCACAACCTCTCTGTGCTAACTCACCCTTCTTTGCAAACATGTTTCCTCATGCACAACCTGAATCTCCTAAGGCACAACCTACAGCAAATGCCTCCTGCTACCACAAGAAGAGCTTACCTTAACCACCTCCATGACTGCATTCCAAACAGCTGCAGCCTGCTATTGTGCTTCTGCCTTTTGAGGGCAAGCAAGCCCAAATGTCTCAAGCCCCTCTCTCACAGGATATGTGCCCTCTGCCCTGACCATCTTGGCAACCCCTCTCAAAATCATTATTGAAGGCGAAGGCCAAATGTCAGACACAGTGTTTCAGGCAGGACTTCAGCAGCATCAAAGAGAAATAATAACAGTATTGCTCAATCTGCTGATCAGACTTCTCCTCATGTAGCTCAGTAGGCAGCCTCGCTTACTGATTGTGATGGCACTGGTGCACACCTCCAGCTCGAGGTCCTTTACAGCAGGGCTGCTGATCCTCCTGTCAGATCCCAGGCCCTATGGATAGGACATTAAAAGGGAAGGTACCAACTGTACCTCTATCCACAGGTGTATAAAAGAGCATATGCTGATACCAGTAATAGACCCAGATTTTCCTGAAACATGCTATACCCTAGGTGCTCAGGAAATTAATAATAAAAATTACAGTTCTGGGCTTTTGAGAAATGGTTTACTGTGAAATCATGTCTCTCCTGAATACTAGATGTTGCTTCTGATCTTTTATTGCAACAGCATGATCAGTAACACATTTCCATAATGCAGACAACCAAGATACACCAAGAATTGCAGAACACTATATTACAAAATTTAATCAACCGTTTTCCCCTTTTTCACCAGTGCTGCTCTTCTCTGTAGACAACTTTAAGGGTCCTAAGAGTGGCCATAGCAGACAGAACTGAGTAGCATTCCAGTCAGCCAGCAGTAAATGACTTACTCTCCTGTCAATGCATGTACCTTTGTAACAATATACTGCACTTTACAAGGGCTTTGCTTCATAGAAAACTGCATAAAATGTATGGTTTTTATAAGTCTTATCTCTGGGACCATGATTTTCTGTTATATATAGATAACTTTTGTCTTCATTCTGGTTTGTTTGTTCTTGTTAATGGCAGATGAAACCTCCAGTTTAAATACAAAACTTAGACATTATATTCTCTGAGACCAAGGTACTGCAGGTTATTGAATCTGCTGATATTGAATAAAGAATCTAGTAATGTTTGATCCCTTAAAGCAGTCACACTTTCTCTTCATATTAGTCTTTTATGGTCTGCCTTTTTGTCCTCACTTATTTCATAGCATTAGAACCAAAAAGGACTTGTCTCCTGTCCACCACAGACTACTGTATACTAACCAGAGTGTTCCATATTAAGTTCAGTGACTTTAAAAACTTTATAGCTTTTAAGACCATACAATTTCAGTGGTCCCAAGATCAAAAGCAGAAGCAGCAAATCATACTGGCTCAGCCTCCCAACAAACTTAGGAACTCCCCTGTCCATCCAGACAAGTCACTAGGTCTGAGGCCTGAGGGACAGAAATAGGGACTTTGCATCTTTGTGCTCAGTTAGTGCTGGACAAATCCCAGTTATCTATCAGCTATACCTACACAACACATATCTGGATTTGCAAGTTATTCCTAGCTGTAAAGCCAAGCAATAGGCTGGAGAAGCCAAACTTTAATATTCACAGGTGAGCTCTAATCCAAATACTTGACACAAAATCTGACATCTCAGACACCTGCCAAGTCCAGATTTCTGATTACCTCACCCCTTCTTGCTGGGAAGGGACAGATGCAGTAGCCCAGAGCGTGCCACAGGCTATCAGCACCCCTTCTCCCAGGGACAAGGCCAGAGCAGGAACACAAATGGCTCTGAGACTACAAGCGTGTTCCTCCCCTTTCTTCTCACTTACCTTCAATTCTCTGTACAAATTTATTTGTCTTACTGCAAGAGTAAATAGACAAAACCATTTTAATAGAGAAAAGCTTATTTACAAAGTTTGCTTTTATTTACATATCAATTCTGCAGCATGATAAATACCAAGCAATGTTTCAGCAATCATCAAAGACCTTCTTTATAATGCAATAAAGCAAAAGCTACTTCTATGAAATGTAAGTACCTAAGAAATTAATTAGCACATTTTTCAACAACACCTATATGGGTTGGACCTAGCTGACAGTAAAAATATTAGAATTAGTAGAATTATTACACTAACAAAAATGACTAAAAAGCTATTTTTGAAAATGGGACTTAAACTTTTAAAATTAAACCTTCAGTATTCAGTCATGCCCAAACTTAAGCTGACCATGACTTTCTAAGACTGTCATACTACAGTGGAGTATATACAACAAATGGGATCATCTGGCTTTACTTTTAAAAATACAACAGAAAAAAATAGCAAGTTGAGTCTTTTGTCAGAGGATTGTTCCACATTATTTCCTTTTAAACAAATGCAAGGGTTTACACAAAAATGGTTTATAACTTCAACAAGATTGGAGGCCTAGTATTTTTAACTTGATCTCAGTCTTTATCTCATTCGTATGGTAGCTTCTTCCATTATTTATAAGTAATTTCCTGCAAACCTTTATAATCTACAGAACACTGCATCAGTAAATCTGAATGTTAAGTGTACATTATCAATAGATACCAGCACCAAGAGGCTCTATAAACAGAAAAGATCACAACACCAATCTGTCACTCAATTTTTAGAATTTCAGCCTCTCAGTGCACCTTATGTAAAAGAACCAACTCTCCAGTACTTTTGCAAGGTCTTTCACAATCCCAACCATATATATAGTGTGGCTGTGTGTGTGGACACATATGCATAAAAGGCAACTTCAAAACTAAGGCAAAAATTAAAAGTTCATTTAGCAGAGATAATGAAGCCAGATTTCTCTTCTGACACCTTCAGATGGAATAACTAACAGGTAGATAAACAATGGAACAATTCCAATTACACAGTAATATGCTTAAGAAAAAAACTCCAAATTAAGAGAAGCACAAAGCAGGCAAGAGCCAAAAGATTTCATTCTAAAGAATTTTACATGCTACATTATTAAATATATGAAGTTTAGTAAAGAGTTTACATTCTGTCTTGTACCTTTTAACTTCATGCTTTACATGTTTCATGGTAAACAAACTTCCTTCTTAAATCACCCATTTTCTCTCATATTTTCATGAATGCTCAATGTCACCAAGACTGCTAGAGTACTTTGAATGGAAACACCATGGTGTAAGGTGTGTATACTTCTTGTAGACATTCATTGCTCAGCTACAGTGGATCCTCACTTGTGAGTGGGACTCCCACACACTACTACAATATAAGTGACCAAAAAACACTGGCACTGAATTATTGCACAGCAGGAATATCACAGTATTTTAAATTTATTAAACTAACTCTTTGGAGTTAGTAATAGCCAAAAGTGCATGATGGGGACTGAGTGTGCCAGTCCTCTGCCCAAGGAAATTAAGGAAAAGAATATTTTCATTCTGCATTTTAAGACTAATTTTTTAATAATAATTACTGTTGCAATTTTTCCATGTGTACTCTGTAGAGGTTATACAGTACAACAGAATCTTATTTCAAAACTCAGAGTATGTGTTGACTGTTTGTGGTTAGCACATATATTCTTTATGGCTGGTGGTCGACTGAGATTTCATGGGCATAAGATTTTTATACTTTTAAGCCTTATTTCCTAGGAAAAGAAACCTAGCAACAAAACACCACAAAAATCCCCAATCAAAACACCAGCCCAGAATCCTGGTTCTGCTGCATTTGTCAACACTCAGGTGAATGCAGCAAACACACACCCATCCCAACTGATGAATACCTAAGTCACTCTGAAATGGAAAATTTCCATTTCAGTAAATATACTGCACAGCAATACACTCAACTTTCACTAGAGAGCCGCTCAGTGACTGCAGTTACTGTCTTATTACGGAGTCCTGGGCTGCCAGGTGCTGATGCAGTATTTACGGTGCTCGGAGGGAGCGGGGCTGGCACACGGACACCGCGGGGAGCCGGCAGCGGGAGCTGAGCGCGGAGGAGCCCGCAGCGCTCCCTGCAGCCCCCGCCCTCCGGCACAGGCAGGGCTCTGCTCGCCCCGGGACAGCACCGCAACGCCGCTGCCTTCCCACGAGAGCTGCCAGCCTGCAGTCTACGGGGAAGCCGTATCAACTCTGGTAAAACACCGCTACTGACAAGAAAGTGAGAGTGCTGATGGCTCTCCACAGCTAGAAATTCCTGGGGTCTTCCACTTATCTCAAGAATGTGCGTTTTCTTCTTGTTCAAAAACTTTGCTACTGATCTTATGGCTTTAAAAATATGTTGACCATGTATGGGCCACTGCAGCTTCAATAACACCACCATTGCACAAGAGGTAGTTTCAGTGGACAGCAGAGGATATTGAAAGGTTATACAGACTGAATTTAAGACAATGGCATAGCCAAGCACAGCACTAACTGCTGAGGTTATATTATAGTCACCTCAGGAGTACAATGAAAAATTACAATGAAGGTCTGGAGTTTTGTTTTGTGGTTTTTCTGTTTGTTTATTTCTAAATAAAACATAATAGAACTATTGATCTCTGACATACACATCAACCCATACAGACTAACCAAATACGTAATAAGTCAAAATTATTTCCTACTGGAACCTTACTCACTCAATTGTAAAATGACAGTACCTTACTGTAACTGACTGTTTGAAATCTTTTCTTTGAACAAACAGTTTTGACTGTATGTACACAGGAGAGCTATAAAGGTAAGCAAATGCAAAGTGAAACATAGGATAAACTGCAGCAAGAGAGATTCTGAGAGGGAATACTCCAAGCAGATGCCAAGTCTGGAAATGCCTCAGTCAGCTCGTAGGAAGGCTGTTATGTGGAAAAGACCAGGCTAAAATAGCATTAAATATTAAATTTTAGTAACTATTGTACAAAACCACAAATGAAAAAAAAACACAAACAAACAATCAAATAATATATTTTAATTTGGTCAAAGACACCCTTTCCCCAAGTTTATTCATCTGGAGAGTATGCTGCAAGGTGGTTTATTGACTTGCACCACCTAGTGGGGTTTCGTTTCATCTACCAAAACAGTCAGAGGTCAGTCAGTTGTGTTCCTACCTCATGACATTAGTGACAGACAGTATTTTCTCACAATATAATGTTTCAAGCCTCTACAACCCATCAACAGCACTACAGTGCTAAGTTTTCACACAGCTATAAAAACACAGCACAACAAATGCAAGACAGCAATACGTATTTGGCTTGTATTAAGTTCTGCAGGAACTTAACAGAGATGTCACAGAAAACTGTTTCATAAAGTGGTGTTTATGAGTTTCAAATTCAAAGTCCATGTCAACAGTACCTTGTCAGAGCATACCATACATAAACTCCAGAGTCTGAACAGATTGTTAGGTGGTAACAAGGCCACACACTGAGATTTGGAAGATTTCTGCAGAATGAAGCCCCTGGCAGAGGTGGGCACACAGTGCAAAGGGTTCTGTCTGCAGGAATGAAGAGTTATCAGGCAGCAGCAACCACTGTTGACATAGTCCAGCTGCAGCAGAACAAGCACCTCTCCACTGCCTCTGTCCTGGCTCCAGGTTGTTCCATCACAGTTTGTGCTCATTACCTGCATAGTTTATAATCCACTGCCCAAGCACAAAACTACTCCATGAAGTCCACCCACACTGGAAAAGTTTATCAGGTCAAAACCCAATCTGATAATAGACAATAATTAATTAAATATACCACATAAGGCTTGTATTGAAACACTAAACTGATCTTGTCCAAAATGCATCCTTTTCCTAGTTATTCCTGGGGAAGAACTCCCATACAGGAGGAAGAAGACTGTTGCATTTGATCTGGAGCAGAAGTTGTGCTATAGAGGCACTAAAGAACATTTTTAGATGAGGCAACTAAACAAGAGATCAGTGCCAAAGTGCCTCTAGATCTTCCATGTGAATTTTGAAGCCAAAGGACCTTAAGCATTTACAGAAATTCACACCACCATTTTTTCTTACAAAATTCATTATTTCATGATTTCAACTTACTCAGTTTCAGTTCTCCACTTCCATACAGATGTGTATTTGTAACTCTGACAACAGAAGAGGAGAAAAAAAAAAACTGTACTCACTTTCCAATATAGACCTCATCACAAATGTTTCATTTGGATGCACAGGAAGACTTTGGGGAACGATGCAAGACTTTTTACCCTTCTATAATCTTCCATATGAGAGCACAGGAGAGGAAAATACTTCTGTTTTGCAGTGGGTTTATAAAATAACCAAAATCTGTTTGCTCAGAAACAATGCCTTTTTTCCCAAAAGAAACAGATGCCAGTAACAACTGCTCTGACATGCACGCAAAGCCCCAGGCTACAGCTCTGTCTAGGACAGTTAAGTACCATCTCCTGCTACACACAGAATCATCTTCCAAAAATGGGAGAGGATAATAACTGTTTGCCAAGCAAACAACACAGTCCTTTGAAGACAAGGCAAGAATTGAATCGGACTGTATTATAAAGAAAGCATAAAGTGTTTGTTGTTTCCCTTTTCATACTCAAACTTTTAGATTGTTTCAATCCTCATAAGAAGCAGTTCTTCAGGACAGAATATTAAAGCGGTTTTTTTCATAGTTTTCTTATTTGGTTAAGGTTCCAACATGGGCCATTTTGCTTTATGAGGACTAAGATCGAATTTAAGGCAACAGTTTCACAGGAATTAGGAAAGAAAAGATACTTACGATTTTATCCCATGTACATTTGATGCTCACCCACATAAAATCTAATCCTGCACAACTATGAAGCAATATATAGACAAAATACCAGACTTCTTACCCAATACAAATGCACTGCACAGTGCTGACTCCATTCAAAAAGACAAAAAAGACAAAACTATCAAAGCTCAGCCTTTAAGTTAATCACTGGCATCAGAATATAGGTTCAGATAAAAAGGCACAGGTGACAGACTGTACTTGTTATTTTAAGTGAAGGTGCTATGAATGGGCAGCTCACAGCCCTAAACTTACCAATGTAGCTGTTTCCTGAAATTTTTATGCCCATGAATTTTAAAGCTGCCTTTTCCACCCCTGTCCTGAAGGGCAGTGCTATATGACCAGCTGACCCCATGAAGAATTCACAGTAGTGCCACTGTGGGACCACATCTATTAGTAGGACTTTTGTTCATGTTTATACCATAAAGAACATTTTCAGAGCCCATTCTCTTCTGCATAGATTAAGACTGCAGTCACTCAGAAAACCATTTGCAGAGAAAAAAAAATGTAAGGAAAAAACCCCAACAAACAATAACTCATAAAACTTTCAATAATTTTAAACCAAATTCACAAAAGTATCTCCTTAATACGGTCTAATGGGGACTAAACACTAAAACTTCATCAACAATGGGCCTATTTTTAAATAAAGACAAGCTGCTTATCAGGGATTTCTAAGATAAAAGCTGAGCAGTAATCATATTTGCCTTAAATTTCATTTTTATTTTTAATGCTTTATGAAATGGCCCTCATATTTTCTGTTAGATTTCTGCTCTTTTTACTCAGCTATTTTCTAAAGCACCGGTGGTTGCTATGGTAACTTTGGCTTTTTTCCCCTCAGTGTTCATGCAGGTTTTCATCAAACCCAATGACTTTTTTTTAATCTTATCTGCTCTATAACAACAGTTCTTTGACTAAGGTGCTGGATACTGTACCAGATATGAATCCTGGTATTTCACAAGAGCAAATGAAAAAATGGAAAGTTTTGCTAAATTCTGAAAACTAGCAATTAAAGTGGAAGTTTTTAGGGGGTTAGTTTGTTTGGTTTTACATGTCTGAGTACATTTCTTTCTTCCTTTTAATCTGCATATTACACAGGTGAAAGATAAAGCTGATTTTTAAAAATAGCAATGCTTAAGGAACAGTAGACCTTGTGTGAAGAAAACTTCTGAAAGAAAAGTATTCACTGCTGTTTCACACAGACTAAGCAGGACACTAAATGAGAACTGTGTTATTTACTGCATTTCCACTGCGGATTAACATCTGTCCAAATCTTCCCATCACAAAAAAAATACTTCTGGACACTTTAATGCAGTATTTTTTAAGATCAGCACACAGTCTCTTACTAGGTTGATCTATAACCTACAGGAAAAAAACTGCACATGCCAACAAACAGATGACATATATGCAAAGGTTTGAGCCATTTCCAAACACTCTTCCCTAAGATTCTAGTTTAAATCTATTTTTCCAAGAATATTTAAGTTTAGGGCTAAATTTTTCAATGAGGATTTGGCCTTAAAGGTTTGCTTTCCCTTCTATTAATGCAAAGGAGATGCACTCTTGATATTTCCTACAGGACAAGGTTATCTTTTTCTGCTCCAGATAGGAAGAACCTCTCCGGAGAACCTACTACCTTACTCACCAAAAGCAATATACAGAGCCATTCAATCAGACTGAGCTGATTAAATGACACAAAATTAAATGAACACAGAGGACTGAACATTCAAAAAAATAAATCCACACCAAACTTTTGGTAACAAAGAGATTAACTACTTCACTCACTAGATGAGGTCCAAAAGAGCATTACTGGACTAAAGTTTTACTCCAAGATAATTACCTGAACCTGGCCCCTGACTTTGTAATGTTTACAGAAAGGACCATGCTGGAGACAGTTTGATCCAGTTCAGCAGCGTGGCCTATTGAAATAATCCTTGCTAAAATTAATTACCTTTAATGGCGTCATTTTCAGTATCAAAAACATGAGCAAAAAGAAAAAGCCTTTACAAGCTAAAAAAATTACTGTTTCATAGAATTCAACTCCAAAACCAATTTTGTATTACTCTCTTTGGGGATGGGTTGCATTCACTACCCATTTTCCTCGACAATAATAATTCATCCTTTTGTCTTTTATTATGGTTATGGAAATTTGCCTTAATTTCAGGTTTTATAATCAGAAGCACATTATGTTTTTTGACTTGAGTAGATGACTAACATGCACATTGCTGTTATTTCTGATTATATTGATTTCCTGGTTCCCTTCTCTCCTATTAACTTTTTTCAATTCAGTATGTAAGTAGCATACCTAAAAATTACACTTCTATTTTACAAGGACAGGTGAAAATAAATAATCTACAATTTGCTTCAATTTGTTTCATCAATTTTGTTTCTTTTCAAATTTCTGGTGAAATTAGCTTTATTATATAATTATTCTTTTTACAAGTCTAATTACATTTAACAAAATAATATGATTACAAGATGAGCACAGTAGTCATAAAATGCATTAGTATATTAATTATTCCCTGTTTCAATTTAAATTACCCTAGTTTTACTGAGACTTCAGTTTGTTACCACGTGCAGGTTGCATAATCATTTGGCACATTAAAGATGGTTGGATTTCCTCAGTAGGTGGGATCTCGTTTCCAATGATATCTGTATCAGCCACAATTGCTACAGCTTTCTCTTATGCTCACAGCAAGATACAGGCAACAGTCACACAGCAATTAGGTCTCTTCCATAGCTGCATTTTATGATATAATTACCAAGATGGAAAGTGAGCTTCCCCTCCCCCCACTTTTTCTTTCCAGTCTCAATCTATCTTGTAAAGGACTTCATTTTACATCCAGAGAAAGCAGAAAGAAACAGTTAGAAACAATGACCTAGGCTATCTAAAAACCCAACTAAGTACCTCCTGGGTGATGTAATACCACAAATAAATACCACATCAAACCACTAATCACTATTATTCTAAGACATCTCTTGCATCTATTATTTTCATCCATAAAACTCACATAAATGTACACAAAATACAATGCAGTAATAATGATAATCTTTTAAGAACTGCACTGTAATTTAAAATGCTTTATATTTACTATTATCTGAATTTAAGAACAGTCATAATATGGCACAGAATTACAAACTGGCTCATGCATTCTCTCCCATAGCATTAAAGAAATAATCATGTTTGCACAAAACCTCAATAATGCAATATAATTAGAATTTTGTGACCAGAATGGAATCCCTCTGTTTGCAGTATATACACAGCTACACAGAAAAACTACATTTTTTTTCTCCTACACTCCATCACCAGCTGGAAATGTGTCCCCATCCATGACCTTTCCACAGCTTCCAGTGTTGCTGGAAGCATCGCCAAGAATGACAACTAGAGAAGCTGTTTTCATGACACAGCTGCTCGTTAGTAACTCCACAGACACATCACATCAATACAACAATTACTACTACAAAATATTTAGAGTGACACTGATCTAAACCATCTTTGAATCTATGGCATGAGAAGTCTTCCTGCCCCAGCAAGCTAATATTTTCTCCTGTTCTTCCTAACTTACTTTATAAACCCACAGATTTATAGAGAGCCTAATATTTTTCAGTAGTGCAATTAGATTTGCAAACCACATAGAAATATTCTTATTTAAGGACAATTTTCTATCTAACCACATTTTTTGTGTGCACACAGTTTCCAGTTTTAAAACATTACAGCAGAGTGCAGATTTGTCCATTTTACAGATATGCCATATATTTTTATGGAGACATTCGTAAAAGCTCCTAAGCATCTAATAAGATAGAAGTCAGCTCAGAATATTTTGCAATAAAGTATCTGTTAGTAAAAACTATGTCAGAGGGAAATCACGCACAAAGGAAAAAGCAACTAGGGCATTCTATTTGACAGCTGAGGAAGAAACACAGGTTATGTCCTCTATGGCTGAGATTTAGAGCAGTTTCACTTAGTGGCTGTTCTGCTCCAATTCCCCAGTTAAAATTTAGACCTACAGCAAGAAGTCTTCATTCCTATTTTATTCTAGGAGAAAGTCATGGTTCAGACTTTTAAGTAACCAACAGAAAAAAAAAAATACTAGCCAGTGGGGAACTGTGAAGTTTAAATATCATGTTACAGTTAAATTGAGATAAACCTAGGAGTAATGACAGGGTTCACTATATTCTCCCAGACTAAAAAGAGTTATAAATTGTTAACTACTCAGAGGTGTAACTTTTGTTCTACTATTTCAAACACTAAAACACTACTGAAATTTTAGAGCATGTCTATGGTAACATGTCTCACTGCAGATAACACAGCACCAGGAATCGTGTAGGAATACAAGTAACCCTTTCTGATTTTTATCTCACTCAAATTATTTAATACAACTATAATATCATATGCGCTACCCCACCAGTCAAATTTAAATAACTACTGTGGAATGAGAGGAAAAAACCATTTTTATCTACTCCTTTCATATAGTTTACACTTAGGTAATCTTTCTGATTGCATAGAAGATCTAACCATTCCTGTCCTTCAGAGCGCTGTGCTGTGCTGCCTGGGAGGAAATTCAGATGGATAATCTGCAAACCAGATTAGGCCCCAGTTCTAGAAAGCTTCTGCCAGCAGAAGAGTGGCCCTGGACTGCAGTTCTAGGAAGGCAGCCGCACAAAAAACATATTGGCACCAAGCAGCCCCAGCGTCCAGTCCCTCTGGGAGCCCAGATGGGGTCTGAGCAAAGTGCACCGCAAGCGGTGCCGCTCAGCAGGACAGCCCAGCCACAGATCAGCTCTGCCCCTCCATGCCACAGGGGCCTCAGTGAGGGGCACACAGGTGAGGGGCACACAGACCCTCTGCTCTCTCCTTGCAGTGAAGCCCCCTCCCAGCGAGGACAGCACATCTGCCACGACAGCGAGTACAACTGCAGCGGCTGAGCACAGCGCCTGCGAACAGCCACGGAATCTGGGAGATGCATTTCCGTGGCCTACTCTGACAACCAGCTTGGCTCTCCTGAGCAGGATGAATGCACCCAGCTTTGGCTTAAGAGCGTTCAGTGTCCACTTTCAGTAATGCTTAACTTGATGAGGGTACTCAGATTCCTGATATTAAATGTGAATTCAAATGTTTTTCAGAGTAAGTACAAGAGGTAACCCGCTTCTACAGAGTACCCTTCCACACGTTCTGAAGCTGCATGAATCCAAGCATCTGTCATTTATCACTGACTGATGAAACACCAAGAATCTAATGAACATTTTTAAAATATTGAGATATGAAACATAAAAAGGGTAAAATATAACATCAATTTTAAGATTATCATCTGTTGAAGATCAATCTGAAAGATATCAGAACTTTTCCTTATCCTTCAATCAGTGTCTAAAATTATACCAATACATTACCAGTATTATTCAGTCTATTCCTCTGCATCTGGTCCCTCCAGAACTGATTTTTTTGCTTTTCACACAACAATTACACAAAGAATTACACAGAAAATACCACTGCAAAATTAAAAATCCAGAAACAGAAGGCAGGAGGAAGGTGCAACATTTTAAATTGTTTCAGTTTCTGATAAACCATGCCCTTAGTAGAAGAGTAAACTGGTACATCAGCTACCCTTCAGCAACTTTTTTTAACCAGTAGGAAGAGAAATTTAAAATGGGTATTATATAATTAAAAGAATGTATGCTAAAGTAACTGTGAATACCAATACTCAACAATTATTCTTCCCTTCCCTACAGGAAAGGAGATTCTAGCTTTCATTGTAGTCTTGTCTTCTCTTGGGAACCACTGGACTGAACTATCTTGTCTCAACACTTGGGGTGGGAAGAAGATGTTCTCCTTCTCCAAACTTGCTTTTAACTTCTCATTCCTGCCTGTCACCAAAATGCTGTTCAAGTAATGCAGTGCTCTCACTAATTTCATGCAATATGTACAAAGTGAAAGGGGTATTCCCTAAACACAATCTTGTGGTTCCAATCTATATATTTTGGGATCCAACTGATTGGAACCATTTCTGCATCCATAAGAAACAAATAAATTTTTGTTCCATAAAAAATTTCAGCTTGCAATAAATTCTGGTGATACATTTCAGAACACATCTTCACACTTATAGACAGAGTAGCAACTCCCATTCATTTCAAGAAAGAGCAATCCCGCCAGTCTTTATGTTCCAAATTAGCTCTGATCTCTTGGCAAATATCTAAGGGGGTTTCAACTTTTTCAGTTCTTTTTCAATATCCTATAAACTTGTGCCCAATTTAACTGGCAGAGCAGCAGTTGCTGTCACTACTCTGTAAAAGCTGAACATCCACAGTTGTCACCCCAGGAATCTCCAAATAGTAAACTGGAGCGAAGCAAATAAGTTTACCAGGACTCAAAAGATACAACATATCCAACCCGTGAACAGGCATGCCTCCAGCTCCGTATGTATCCTTTCATCCTTTTTTTTCTTGTTGTACTTGAGGGGACACAAAAGACTTTACTGTGCTTCATTATTTCTTCTTTGTTTCTTCTCGTATTTACCAATAACAAATCCTTCATGCAATCAGTCATCTGCCTGCAAAAATGCTGAATAAATCCCATTTTACAGTAAATTCTTTGTTTGCAGTATTATTATCTTTTCCTGAAAGATCAATCTCACAGCAGAGATAATATTTTTGCCATCCTACAAATTTTATAAAATAATCTTAACAGTAGCTTGGGCACTTCGGTAGATGTATTCAGCATCTGTTTCTATAGATTTCTGATACTCCTGACCAAACACATAAAACAATCTTATTTTATAAAGTAATATTAAACAGTGCTCAGCAAGCCATCTGTAAATCCAGCACTTTATGCGATCAGAATCGCCTTTTGTAATCACCTCTCGTTTTCTTTCCATCCTTTGATGCAACTGTGACTTTCTTGCTCCCCTGATATCAGAAATTCACACTGCTCTATTCAAAGACCTAGCTGGATAGAAAAGAGAAGCCTGGCAATAATGCGATGCTTTTTTTGGAGTTCAGCTCTTCTTTCACAATTTGTATTTCATTTCTTTTCTAAAGAACTAGGTCTCTCAGTATGCCCACTGTGCAGTATAACTTCTCTGAGTGTAGTAGAGCCTTCAGAAACCAGCAGTTCAGGGACACATCTTGATCTTCCAGACCATCATGCAGCTCACCAAAACCAGTAACAGGCCTTCAGGGACTTGCATTTCAGTAATAAATGCACCAGCTCTATGATGAGAGCTTTGGTCCAGCAAATGCCTGACTTGAGAAAGTCCTTCCTATTGGGAGGGTTGGGATACATAGACCAAGATCAGTTTATGGGCTTTTAACCACTGTTATACAAATATGTTGTGAAGGCAGACTGCTCCTTTCCCCCCACAGGGAAAAGAGTCATGAGCAAGACATGAATTTTCAGAGCAGAAATTTCTGAGCATCCCTCAGGTGTTCAAAAAAGTCAAGAGTAAGCTTTATAACAATATGAAAGCAGGCAAAGACCAAAAGCATTTGTGTATGGCTTAACACCATATTTTTAAAAAGCAGTAATGTTGCTTGAGCCTTGGAAATTTAATGGTTATCTGCACAGATTAATTTCTAGGGCATAACAAATGCTAATGTGAGCTTGGCCTCTAAATTCCAAGGACCTAAGAGTCCCACCATCACTGCTTCTAGATGGTTTTTCACTCCGCTAGAAACCACACAAACCTAACAAACATCAACAGGAGTCCTGGTACTTCTGACAGGAAGCAAATAATAGTAACACAGTTTTACTGAAATTCCCATGTTATCTCACAGTGCTGAAAACATGCCAAAATGACATGAAAATATTTCCTGGTCAGACTTATGCCAAATACTACAGCTGTTTTCATGGTCTTCTTCAGCAGCAACATAGAGCACACAGCTATAGAAATATTGCTAGGAACAGACATTAATTTTTATTTAACACCTGGGCAGCAAAGCAAGAAGATCAAGCCAGGACCTCCATATAAATAGCACTAGAAAGAATAACAAGCGTTTCAGGAGACTGCAATTATAAAGCAGCCTACTCAACTGCAAAAATAATAGCAGGTAAGGATCACACAGGGAGAGGAGACGAAAAAGAAATAATGAAACAAAATAATTTTACATAAGGAAAGGTGTAAAAAGGAATGGATAAAGGAAAACAGAATAAAAACCCTAGATCAAACATCCTGTGATACCTAGGTACTCTTAAGCTATCCAGAGGATGTTAAAATCTACTAGATACACTTAAGATCTCCCACTAAATCTGCCATGTAAAAATTTTAGACCTGTCCACTGCCCATCCCTATACATGCCCAAGTCAACTGGCACATCGAAGTCAGTTGTGAAGAATGTAAAGGTACTAAACTTGACTTAAAAGCTGAATTCTATAAAATACTGCCATTGACTTGCAGGTGCTCCATGGTACCTCCACAGATCAAGAAATTTCTTTGCTTACTAAAATTATACACAGAAATAACTAACTATATATATAGGTTCAACAAAGCAGTGTTGTATTGAAAACATTAAATTATAGAAGCACAACATGGTACCAACAGTTGAAGGTTTTTCATAGAAAAAATGCAGGATGCCACACAAAACAAAAATTTGGAGGAAGAGGGGGAAAAATTTCACCAAAGAAAATTTGAGTCAAGAGCTATAGTTTTGAAACAAAACTCTTTTTTTATTACCAAAAAAACCCAGAAATCTGTCAAAATGCATGGTCAGAAATCCTTTCGAAGGAACAAAAAATAAATTGTCCAAAGCTGCTTTTTAAAATACTTTGCTAAACAGGGACTGTAATTACCAAGCATAGCACTTTAGTGTATTTAAAGTCTTCCCAACACAATTTATATCCGCAGTTCCTTTCAATATTGTCAGTCATCCCTATTTATTTTATACCAGCATCATACTAGTGAGATTGTGCCCTCGTATGTAACTTTTCCTTCTATAATCTTCATACTGATTTCAGTTGTATAACCTTGAAAGGTTCTTTTACACTAGCAGATATAGGAGTGTGTATATATATATATATATATATATATGTCTATGTATATATTGACCTATCTTTATGCAAGCAAAGATACTCCAAATACATTTAAAAAATACTTTAGGAAATACAGCACTAATATTTGTTGCAAGTATTGGTTCACCCATCTTCTTTTATTACTTGTAGGTTTTAAAAAGGACATGGATTACAAAATCCAAACTTACCACTAAAACAGAATAAATGTGTAAGACAGAGGAAAATACAGTATGTGTGTAACTGATTAGTGTTCTTCATGGCAAGAATTACGAAACCCGTATGAAGATGTTTACAGATCTAGAAGTAGCAGCTTCTCAACCTCACTGGCAATTCAACTCTGGTGAGTAGAGACCTGCTAAATTCTGAGGTTTTTCTTATTTTTTGTATTACTCTGAAACATGTCATATCTCTACTGGGTTGTCGGCCAGTAGGAAAAGTGGAAAATAAGATAAAAACCTCCCATTATCCCGTCAAACTTCTACTGAACACGGCCCAAGTTGAACTCCCCATTTCCACACCTGCCTGATTCTGAAGGGATCCCGCAGAGTGGGGTGCGGGGTGGGCATGGCGGGGCCCAGACCCGGTCACAGGGTCCAGCCCCGGTCCCGGTCCCCAGTCACTGTCCCAGCCCTGGTCCCCGTCCCTGTCATTGTCACTGTCCCATCCCTGGTCATTTCTCTGGTCACTGTCCCATCTCTGGTCCCGGTCCCTGTCACTGTCCNGGGTCCGCCCGGCGCTGCCCGGCCAGCGGAGCGCGGGATCCCGCCAGGAACCGGGAACCTGAGCTGGCAGAGTCAGCCCTAGAAGTGACTTATGAAACGTGGAAGAACTACAAAATTTGTGGCATCTGGTACAGACTGAACGGGGATCTCGGAACAAACCCAGACACTCTTATTTTAAGGAAAGCCAACCGAGCTGAGAATCATCTATTTGCCAAATAAACAAATTACCTACTGGTTCATAAAGTGGATTCCCCAAGGCTTCAGGACCACACAACAGCAGCGTTAACTATTAAGCACATGAAATTGAAAATAGCTGGTGGAAAAGAAGAAAGGACAGGAAAGAGACACCAATGCACACACACAAAATAGATTGAGAGAACATCAGCTAGTAATATTCTGCAAATGAACCAATTACTCATAATTAGCCTGTTACACAAGCATCCCTACTAACACAAGTGACCAATTTATTTATTTTTAGGAAAACATTCACTGCCAGTAGTATCACAATTCTTCATAACAGAAGTATTAAATACAAAGCCTAATTCTCAAAAGCAATGAAACTAGGATGGTTTTATATGATGCTGTCTTTAATTCACTTCTTATTACCCTCAAGGGAAATATTCATCCCAATTTTTACCAACACTTTCTGCTGATACAGGTCTTTTCCTCATGACAAGAACTGAAAAGGAGAAAGTATTCCAACTGGCTGCAGAGTTACAATCCAAGTTTAAAAGAGACACTCCTAATTTATTAGATGGTCTAAAATCTGCAAGGTTCCTCCTCCAAAGAAGCAGAATTTCTTCTACTCCTTAATGTTGACTTTTTGCACTTGCATGGGGATTTAGACAAAACACAACCTTCTGAAGCCTCAGAACCCTAGACTGTCAGATTTTTCTGCTAAAATTGGCAGCTACAGATCCTGTCAGGACTGAGGCAGCTGCAGAACAAGCCCTTTGAAGTGAACACAGCTTAGACTGAAACAGCTATGAAGAGAGGAAATAGCAGAGGAACCTTCTCTTTATTTTTTAAAGCTTTTACTCGCAAATATTCACCTACCACTACATGGATAGAAAGAAAGCCTCTTCTCTTGGTTAATTAGTAGTTGTTCTCTGTAGGAGTCTCAGCCCAAGCCAGAGGAAACTTCAAAGGCCTCACTCGTCAAATGTCACGGCATGAGCTCCACGTGAAGCTGCCAGTTCTGATCTGGTTGCACAGCTATGGCTCACGCTGGGCTCGGGAGCGGATCTGTACAACCAAGTAATTGCTAAGCAATTGTGTAACAAAAGAACAAACTTCTATTGAGAAGATTTGGCAAAGCCATAGCAGGGGGCAAGATGAGAACTCGAACAGTCTGCCGGCAGTACAATCCTGATACATGCTCATGCCTCACATGACAGAATCCTCTTTGCCCATAATGTGTGTAATCAGTGGTTTACCTCTTTTGTTCATTTGGCTTTTAATGTCCTTATCTGCACCTGTGACACCTGCAGCTTTAAAACAAACAAATCAGATCTAATGCAGACTACCTAAGGCTGTGTCAGAGTTGAGGTTTGAGACCTGGATTTCATTTCCTAGTTATGCCCTGTAACACAAACATTCTGTAGCATTCTACTGCCACCAGTATGTAAAAGGAGAAGAAAAGAGGTATCAAACTAACATTGAGGGAAGAATAAAACAGAGGACATGATTCATAAGAGAATGAAGTCACAAGACCTCTTCAAATACTAAACCAATAACTTCACACTCAGTAACCGGTGTAATACAAATTTTGATGTACTAATAGTGATCCATCAGATACCTCTTGGCCAATAAATCTTACAAACTCTTAAGGGGCCAATCTCAATTCTCTACTGCTTTCTTCTGCTTCATCAGGGCTTTCAAAATGTTGGGCATGAACAAGATTAGTTATAAGTATTTTGGAATGATTATTTCACTTTTAATAAGCCTGGTTTAGTTCTCTCCCAGTAAAACAAAAAAGAACAAACCAGGCTGTGATAGCCCCATCCTTCCCCAGTGTCAACAGCCATAGCATTCCCAAAAGGCACAGAATGGTTTAACTGACACTGAGAGGATTAAGAACAAGCACATACATTCTTTCATTCAGGAGTCATTCTTACATTATTTTGGGACACTCAGTGGTAGCATCTATTAAAAAATCATGTAATATGTGTTCTGCCTTCTCAACAACCTCAGAAATAAGTGTGTGTAGTGTTCATAATGTTCTTTTAAAAAACACAGAGTAACCTGTTCTTGTAGATCAGATACTCCAAAACTGCATTTTTAAAAAGCAGTAACAATTTCATTTAATAAATTCACTTCAAGCTGTAATTCTTAAATTTGTTATAGCTACACAGAGCTGTCATACCAAGAGGTACTGACCTCAGAATTCTGCTTCAGGAATTTATTAAGCCCTCCACATCACTGTTTGTTAGAGCTGTACTATAATTTTTTCAGTACTTTAAGAAATTCCATACTATCTCCTCCATTAAAAACATATTGTCTATAAACTCCTTCCAAATGGTAACAAGACACTGAGAACTTAGGTACTTTTTTAGAAAATTATATAAAGGAGAACTATTAAACCAGCATGTCCCCATTCCTTCCTATTTCACAGACTTAAGTGGAATTGCCATGATAATGTAAAACAGCTTTCATTAAATATCAGAACATTTCACAAGGATAATATTCCTCTGTGTGCATGAGTGCCCATTTCTCAACATGCTTCCATGTGTGCAGTCCAGTAGTGTCAGGCACCAAAAATCTCTCCGCTACGGACGTCAAACTAAGACACACACACACAAAAAAAGCTGAAAATTCCAGCCAGTTGTTTACTGTTTCAGAATGGTAAAGCCCTTCAAGTTCTATTTCTCCTTTCAACTGTCAACAAATTAGACACCCACACAAGTAAGTTTCCATCATGGTTTCTGACTAGCAAAATGTTTGCTACTTGCCAAGAGCTTTTTTATTCTTCAGTGAAAAAACAAATCTAGTGTCACTAAGCACTGTCCTATACTAAGGAATCAAAAAACTGGCCTAAGATTTATAGTACATATGGTATGTACTAATGCATATGATCCAGCTATAAATACAGTATGAAAGTAAAATATGAAATACACCTAACCTTGTAGGATATTAATAATGACAAGGACCAGAGTTACTGTTATCTTTAAAATAAATAAAACTGCTATCCACTGGCTTGAGCAACAGTAAACAAACAAGACAGACAATAATTTATATAAATTTCTGTGTTGAAAAGTATCTAGTCCCTGACATAACACAATACCTCAATCCTTTGTTTCCTCCTCCTACAGGGCAGTATCATCAAGCACAAAAGACACAACAGAAATAGAAGTACAATGATAAATAAACCCTACAGAACAAGCACATCTTCCTTTACATCTTCCCAATAGGTGGCAACAGAATCCCAAAAATACAAAGAAGTTTGTACTTCTTTCTTCATCCATAACGTAACGGAAGCCCTGTTACAATTTCAATCAATGAACTTGTACCAGCAATTTTAATCAAATGAGTCACTGCATGTCAGGAACAGAAATTCTGAGGACAGAATAATGTCAAAGGCCAGAGAATTCAGACAACTGAAACAAAGCATTTATTAAAAAGCTAATTGTTATCAAACACCTAATGTGATGGCTTATACTCAGAGTTTATCTGGCAGGGCACACTATCACAAGCAGGAATTGCAGTAACAAAATATTTGAGCACTAAAGAAGAAACATTAAGAAAGAAAGAAAATCCTAAATTTCTTCTGTTGGTGGTGGTCTTAAGCAGCATTTATTTACAAGAAGGAGGAAAAGAGGGGGCACTTTTAAACAAAGTTTTCGGCTGACAATTTCATCACAGTAGGAGGTCCACATTAACTCCCTGATTCCTTGTAAGAAATGACAGGAAGTCAGAGCTCTTTTTCCTTGGCAGTTACACAACCACTTTATTTTTGTGGCACAAAGCTATACAAATCAGGTCTAAATAATGACTACTTACTTGCTTTCAACTGCAGCCACGTCCCGGTCCAAGGACAAGGTCTCTGTGGTGATCTCCACCTTCCTGACGCTGCCGAAGAAGTCTGTTATGAGAACGTTCTGAGGGTCTCGCTGGAACAGGTCAGTTCGGTGCCCAGGGGTGGAAACACACAAGCTTTTTGGACAGACCTGAAACTGGAAACCAAGATGGACAATCACATCCTGTCCCTCATTCAACAGTTTCTACAGACACACCTTTGAAAATCAAACTACTATTAAAAAGAAAGATAAATGATACATATAACTTGCATTAATTTCAGTACAAGCTCCACAGCTGAAAAAATGGTTGAAAAGATGCATTACAATGCATAAACTTATTCATTAAGCATTTCTGAAAACTTTTTTCCTTACAATAATGCCAGTGGAGTTTAAAAATGCTTCTGTGAAAGCCAACCATCAATTACATCTAACTGATAAATGCACAAATATATTGCTGAATATAGATGCAGCAATGCTGCTATAACCTTCCAAAAGTCACAAGTGGGCATAAATTCTTCATATTTACCAAAGGGACGCATACAAAATTAAACAAGCTTTGATAAGTAGCTATGTTGAAGGCTTCATAAAGAAGCAAGAATTTACATTCTGAGTGGGAAAAAAAAAATCCATCAGTCTTGTTTCTAGGCTATAAATATAGCCTACAAATTAATGCATATGATCTTCAAATATCAAAAGTGCTTTATTTACATGAAGTTCACAGATATCTACATCTACAAACTACCTAAACACCTTATTATTTATTTTACCCATGTATTTTGTCTACATATCAGATCTCCTATATCCCACACACGCTGCAACACCTGAAAGACAGAAGCAGCACTAAGAAAAGACAGACTTGTTGCTGCATTTACAACACCTGGCAAGACAGGATGCCTATTAACAGGTTTGTTATGCACCCAGCAGACACTCAAGGCCATACAAATGCACATTGGACACAAAGCCATTTTGCACAAGTCCTATCACACTTGCCACATCACAGATCACCCAGTAAGTGCAGGTTATGTGAGTCCTTCACGTTCCAGCCACACAGCACATTTTACACAAGAGATGTAACGTACAGGAACAAGAAAGGCACTCTCCACATGGGCATTCATATCTTTTAATCTTATCTTCTCCAAGTGATTTTCACCAACAGGTCCATCAACCACAGGATCTAGAGCTCATAAACCTAAATTACATCATGGGTTAGCTCTTACAAGGTTGCATCCTTATGACAAAGCCCCAGGTCCTAATAAGCTCAGTGCAAATACAATGTGAATTATCCCAGAGTATGACTGACATAAACCTGTGAGTTTCAGGCCATACTTCCCAGAAGAAATATTGCACTATCCTGACACAAAATGCACAGGCTTTTGTTGATCATTCTCTTTGGACAACAGAGCCTACATTACAAAAAGTTTCTCAGAGAGGAAACAATCTATCTAGCTTTTCTTCACAAAGGACAGATACTATCTCCCCATTCCTCCCTTCTGCTCTATTCCAGTTTCTCTTTCATCCCTTTTTAGCCTAAGCCTGTAAGCATATGGCTGCTTGTCCAGGGAGACCTCAGCTCACTTCCACCTTCACCTGAAGCATACATGCACACATACACACTCAGCTCTTATTTCAATGATTCCCAACTCTTGTTGGTTGCTATCACACAGCTGATAAAGAAAAGACGGGGCAAATCAAACCCTTGTTATCCTCCCTGTGGTGAAAGTGAACTAGACTCATCAACATCATGCTTCCCATACAAAAGCCATTTGTTAATGTACACACAAACCCTGTAAAGTTTTCATTTTCACCAAAACGCTATAAATTTTCTCCAGCTTTGCTCCAATTAAGGGCACTAACATAAAAACTAAGTCTCTGAACTAAACTATAAAAAGTAAGCATTTGTTTTAATCCCAGTATTTGAAGCATAAATTTATGCTGCAGTTATACAAGGAACTCGCTCACCAAGGTTTTGAGAGTTTAAATGTCAAAAAAACTGCACCAGCACTGAAAGTGGGAAACTGATACTGCACCCAACTAATTGTAACCTGTCCCACAGCAGTTTACCACCACACCACATTCATGTAAATTTGAACACAAATATTAACTGGCAGTGAAAAGATTACGTCAGTGTTAAAAACCTACCCAGCCCCTACCACTGTAAGAAAGGACTGCAAACCAATTATACCACAGCAGACTAACACTAATAACTGAGGTCTTCTGACAAAAAAAAGGAAAAGGAAAACACTGGCTAAATTAAGTACATTTTAAAAAAGTAAGCTTAACTTTAGCTTTATTTTAAAATTATTTTCAAGCAGAGCAAAACAACTTCCCCAACTTTGTTATCTTAACTTTTCTAACAACGATTTAGCTATTTTATGACAAATGAGACCTCATTTAGAAATTTATTTGAATCTTATTTTAAAAGTTCAATTGTACAATATTTCAATGTAGTCTTTATTTTCAGGGAATTGTGATCAAACTTAAAGTCAGTCCTTTGCACAGCTTTATGCTATCCCTTAGCAACACAGATGGAGCAGGTGGGGAGTAGGTGGAGTGGATTATGAAAAACGATGTATCATTCTCTGCAGGAATGCAATATCCAAATCTTAGGTGGATGTGAAGAGAAACTGTTTCAAGAGTGGTTAGAGAAAAGCAAAGAGGTAAGGGATAGAAGCGGTGTAACAAATACACAGTACTTCAACAAGAGAAGACATTCAACATATCAGAAGACCAAACTAAAGATCATTTAATTTTAAAGTTAGCTAGTGAGCAATGTAAGTTACCCTGATCTTGGAAAGTATTAATTTAAATTTTAAAAAATCAGACTTGGATAGAGTACCTCCAGTGCCAGAGTACTTCCTGCAACAGCTGGCAAAAAAATACCAGGTTTATATCCTTACATTGACTAACCATGTGTCATTTTGGAACTCTCAGATGAAGCCTTGAAAAGCACTGACTCAAAGTCAAGTGGTCACATTTGCTGAAATGCATGCAGATTATGACTCACTACTACTACACAATGGTCAGAGTTGGAAGAGACCTTAAAGATCATCTAGTTCCACCCTCCTGCCAAGGGCAGGGCCACCTCCCAACTAGACCAGACCCTGAAGTCCCATCCAAGCTGGCATTGAACAAATGATCACAAATCACGATACTTTTGTGTCCCTTCCCTTCCCTTCCCTGAGCATCTATGAGCAGATCGTGTATGATCCTTACCTGATGTAAGGAATTTACCAGTATGGATAACTTCCCTCAGCTCTTTCTGAATATTTGGCATACAAGCAAAAATGCAGTTAGGTATCTTTTCCAAAGAGCTCAGAAAGTAAACTACTTGGCCAGCTAACAAATTTCTACACTTTTCACAATAATTAGATTAATATCCTGCTGGCCAGAACACCTATACCACTTCCCAGAGAGTGTCTTACACAGTAGAAAGCAATGTTCCTTTTCATAACCTTTTATTATTAACACAAATTAATTTTCTGGTTTACAGTGTCATTTGAATGAACAGGCTAGACAAAGATACTTAATCAATAAAGAACTTGCATATTCTTCTTCATCAATACTTACTTCAAAGTTACCTGTATCCCATAATTAAAAGGTATTAAACTATAGGACAAAATTTCATTCTCATTGAAGTAAGTAAAAGAACCTTGAGTCTTGGCCACTGAATCAATTCTGTATTTACATAAAATCTCCCAAGTGTGGGTTGTTTAGAAAGAATTCTACCACACATGCAGCAGTCAGGCTAACACCATCCTCTGTACACAGAGGGTGGCATCAAACTTTTGAGCAGCTGCTCCTTTTACAGAAATCAATCTTTGACAATGTGTTCTGTAAGTGGTGGCTCTTAGATTATTGATGTGGCACAGCAGGATTTACAGCTACAAGGTACCAAATTATAAGACGTGACTACAAAGAAAGTAGCGCTGAAACAGGTATAAAGAGTTAATAGAGCAAATAAAATATGGGGGGTTTTTATGTCATCTCATCAGTGTATGCATCTCACTGCTAGAGGGACATTTTCATAAATTTTGTCATACACTACCTGGTTGGCTTCTTTTCCTTCTGCTTCATACCTGAAATCTACAATGTTTGCCTCAGCTATAATTACGTCCAAACACTGATGAATTTCTACCTATCTTGCTCTGGAATCGAAGCAGATATACAGATAAATTAGTCTCTGCAGGCATCTGTGAGTATGAATTTTAGAATTTTAACTGTTTAATCACCTTTGGAAAACAACATCAATGCCTGCTTTTCCACATCTGCAAAGTGTCTGCTATCCTGGCTTTAGAAGCTTCCTGCTAAAATATTTCACATGCAAATGCTTCATTCTATTGATATGAATATTTATTCAATACTTTATTCTTTTTTCAGTGAAAAATACAAAATCTGGCTAATTTTGCTGTATTTTTTTTCTCTGGAGCCAGCAAAGCACTTTCAAATGAGGACAATCCTTGGAGTGTTACACAACTACATTTAACAATGGCAAAAAAACCTCCCTCCAAAGCTGCTTCCGCGAGAAACAGCAGGAGATAAAAAGCATTTGAAGAACCCTACAGACAAAATAGATTAGTTTTGGAACTATTAAAGTCATTAGCATATTCATGAATGTTGAGTATTCTACTTACTAGGTCATTCATATTTGTCTGACTGGCTGGATGAATTTCTTCCAAGAACTCTAACACATAGAATGTGTATCTGTCCATGAGGTGAACGCCAATCCCCAGGTCAGGCTGATGCTTTAAAAACAACACACAGCAGTTATTGGGCATTTGCAGGAGAGAACTCAGCATTCAGGACAGGGAACAGAACGTAACAGCATGTTGCAAAAGTTAAGCACAATTTTTTTTGTTGTTAGGCAAATTATGCAAAGAAAATGGCTAGCTGTGAAGAAACCTACTGCTGATAAGCTGAACAAAGCAGTTTATCTATAAACTGTATCCTACGTTTCCCAGAGAGCAGGGAACCCCTTCTTAATGGTCCAGCACGGACGGGTGGGCTTTAAAAACAGGGCTGGGAGAGCTAGTGTATCTTACAGCAATATGTGTGGGCTCAGGTAATCCTGACCAGCTGCTTTTGGTCTGGCTGAGATCTCTCCTATGGCTCCTTCTGTAATTCAGCTGGGCTATAATTACAGCAGGTGAAGGTTAATGTTTTGTTCTGTTTTATATCAAGTATAATAAATCCTAGATTGAATATTCCTCACACATAGCTCTCTGCAGTCTTCCCATAAGATTCCTTGCTATCCTAGGCAATGCATAAACTGGCCAGCAAGCACAGAAAACCATCATTGGTTCTTTAAGTCAAGTAGGAACAGTACACTTACAAGTTTCGTCAAACCCCCACAAAATACCTTATACATTCAGCAATTAGAATAAAGGAAATCTTTAGTTAAAAGTCAGCAGGAATTGCACTTTTAGCTCAGGCATTCAAAAAACTATCTTCAGGATCACACAAATCTACTTACTGATAAAGAATCTTCTCCTACTTGGCTGCTAGCCAAGGCCATTATATTGGGTGAATAAAATCGTTCATACATGGATGCTCCTTGACAAGTATCAATAATAAACAACAATTCATTGTACCTGAAAGAAAGAAAACAGCTTCCTTACCCATTTCTTCTTAAACACCAAATACATACTTTGCTTTTTAGTTACCAGGGCAGCTGCTCAGAACCTAAGGAACAGGAGCTCACCCTGACTCATTTTAGGATGCAAGTTTAATCAAAGCAATACATCTGAGCCGTTCTACCTGCAGGAAGCTGAAAGCAAAAACTAAACCCCTGTTTTCTGAATGCAAACTCTCACACAATTTTATGGAACCAACAGTATCACTGCTGCAGGTAATCAAGGCCAACCAGTAAGACACAGTTCAGAGTATGTTCAAGATATTCAATATGCAATGTCTATATAACACTTATTTCTTACCTCCTTTTCTGCCACATTTGTTCAAAGGCATCAGCAAGTTCTACATTTGTGATTTCTTCAGAATCTTGAAATTTTAGGAAACCATTTCCACCATGGCCTGACAGAAAAATTAGAAGTTAGGCAAGGATGTAGTTTAAGGGAAGATATATATTCTAGTTGATTTTTTTTCTAAAACAAAGTGAACACAATATTCTTTCTCCAGAGACAGTCCAACAAAATAAAATATTGGTACAGTAGAAACAATACACATACACCATTTCCACTGGAAACTATATTGGCTTACTACTGCTTTACAGGCATTTTTGCTTAATTAGAATGACATGCTAAAACCAGAAGAAAATCTTTTGGTCAATCCTTCTGTGAATTTGGACAACTGATGCTTTCAACAAACCCATCCAACTGAGCAAGCATCAATAAATGGTACACAGAAACCTGCAATTACCTGTCATATATATTAGAATATTGCTTCTGTCATCAGAAAGAAGACGTTTAGATCGTGGTGTGCTTGGTGGGATTCTTCCCGTTAAAACACGCAAGAAATTTTCAACAGTAACCTAAGAATAGAAGCATAAAGTAATCTTCTAAAGATAAAAATATTGATCAGCTATAGGCTGGGTTACAGAAATTAAATAATGGAACAATAAAATCTGCAGTGTATCTAAACAGACATAGCATGGCGTGGTATAATCAGCATAAACATTTTCTGTGTAAGGTTTTACTTCAGGTTAAGAATCATAAAATACCTTTTACTTTCCTCTGCTAACATCAGCCTGTTGCTTAATTATATCCAATAAATCTATGACCATTATAATTTTTAAATACATTTACATTGATCTAAAAACCTGTCAGCATATAGCTTCATTGTGCCAAAGCTGCTCCTGTACTCACAAAATGCTCCAACATTAGTGTGTGTTACCATGTAAAAACAAAAGTTTAAACTCCCTCTGCAACTCAGGAATGAAAAAAATAAGACCAATTTGATTACATAAGTCTGAGTGATCAGATAATATCCATCTGAGTGGTGACTGCAAGACATCCTAAAAACACCACTTCCTCTAAGTACACATGCACAGCTCAAATGCCAGCAACAAATCCATACCCAGGAATAAACATGATCAAAGGAATGTAGTTCTATTCCAGTTCTGAGTCTTCACTTCTTTGTATAAAGCTTCAGAGACTATATACTTAAATACAATCCAATACACCTTTAGCAATAATTCTACAGCACTATTAAACCAAGAAACTGATGTGCAATTTTGTCTCAACTGGTAAAGACACTGCCTGGTATGAAGGAATATTACATGAAAAGAAGGGTTTCACAATGCAGATTTTTATACAGTAATTTCTTTGCAGTAATGATTAAGTTATGGATTTCATTTTATTTTAGAAGCACATGCTTAAGATTTGGAATTGAAGTACATCTACCTAATAAACAATTCACTTGCACACCAAAATTTTCACAGTAATTTTTGTGTTGGCAAGATGAGACACTGAACAGTCATTTCCAGAGAAACGTGATTCTATTCCATTATTTAAAATAGATACACTAAACATGTTGCTAGTATAACAAACTTCAAATACAAACTCAAGTATCAAGGAGGGGAGGGGTATGTATTTCAGACTCATCAGCTGATAAAAAAAGCCCAGCCCAAAACCAGTAATATGAACAGAAAGACTTCCTCAGACCTCACAGATGCTGCATAAATCTTTAAACTAACACTAAAAAATAAAGGCTCAGTGTTTTAATTAAAGCCCAGTTACCTCATAGCTTCTGTAATCTACTTCCACGTCATCTCCATAGACATTTAGCTCCATGTTTTTATGACTAAACACAGTAGCAGGTTTGGGATTTCTGGGATTACAAGCCATGTCATCTGCCAGCATCAAGACAATGTGACTGGGAAATGAGAAAAAAAACATTTTACACATTCTACTTTCACATATCAGTCAAACAGAAATTAGAACAACACTGTTCAACAATTACAATAGCTTGGATCATTATAAAGATTCCTGGAATTGCAAGTGAAACTTTGCATAGTTATGCTCTATTTCCTTATGAGCACCCTCAGTTTCATGAAGACATCACACAGAGAAATGCACCTGGCTGTCATTTATCTACAAGACTAAGGCCAAAGATAAGCATGAGAGTATTTGACATCAGCAACTTCTGTACACAGGCTTGACTGGACCTAGGGGGGCAGAGCTCTTCATAAAAAAAATTATAGATTTTTAAAGGGCACTACAAACAACCAACTCCAACAATCATGATAAATGTTTATTTTTTAGATGTGATTTGGAGGTTTGTTGGGAACTTTTTGTGTGGTTGGTTTTTTTTTTTTTATCTGGTCAGTTGTTGGAAAGAAGTCTTGCAGAAAAATAAGAAAAACAGATAAAGTAAGTTTGTCTAAGGAAAAAACATGCTCAAATCCACACAAAAATTACTGTAAATGCTAAATAAACAGGTTCTCTTTCTCCCCAGGTCTTCTCCAATGTCTTGGAGAGTATTCTTGACTGTAGTCGAAAGCATTGCTGGCTTTTTGAGATTCATTCCAGATCCTTCAAGAAATGGATCTTGCTACTGAACACAAATCCCAGTCATCCCATAGTTCTTGCAGTAATCCTAAAACTCACACCTATTTTGACTTTAATGATGAAGACAGATGGATGCAAAGAAGATGAAATTTCTCAGGTAAGGGCAGGACTAGTGACAGAATTTCTGAGGCAGTGCCAAGGGCACCTGTGCTTCAAAGGCTGCACAGGAGAGAGGACAGCTGCTTCTGAATGACATGTATAAGAACAAAAGGAATCTTTCTGTGCCTTTCAGCCCACGGCACTTCCACAGTGTGTTCCTTTGGATTTATAACCCCAAAATGCATCTAAAAATTGAGTTTCAAAATCCACTCTTTCAAAAACATGAAAGCCACTCCTTTTTTCCTTTTTGTCCTTTTTTTTTTCCTATATAATAAAAACGGGGAACAGGATGATACTGCCAGTGCGTTCATAGTTGAGTGGGAGTTAATTGGGAATTCCAGATGTGCTGTTTCGGACTTGGACAAAAAAAAAATGCCATACAAATTCAATCCATCTGGATATGCATTTTGAAGTGATGAAGCAGGCCACACTTCTTTAGGCAGACAAGCTGGAGAAACTACCAGTGCTCTAAACTACCGTTAAAAACCATGACCACAAGGAATTCTATAGGAGCCTATGGTACGTATAGCTTATTACACAATGAAAGCTGGTGCCTTAAATTCACTTCCACAGTTCTGACAGAAGTCAATTACATTCTGAAACAGCTGGATGGAACTGTGCCAATACCCCTAGAACTTCCAGTAGCAACACAAAAAGATACTTCAGAACCTTCCTACTCCTACTGTCAAAGAACAGATACAGTTCTAACCCGTGCACTATCACTAGAGAAACACAGCTTGCATGGAGAA
>VXBU01013415.1:1572853-1588097 GCA_013400315.1 Bombycilla garrulus
CCTCCCGCGCGGGCCCGGCCGCCGCGGCTGCCGGAAGGGGGGCGGCGGCCTGTGCGCAAGTTCCGCGGGGCGGGAGCGCCGCCGGCCCGAGGCCGTGCCCTGTCCGCTCTCGTGCCCGGTCCGCTCCCGTGCCCTGTCCGCTCCCGTGCCCTGTCCGCTCCCGTTGCCCTGTCCGCTCCCGCCGCCCGGCGCCTGCAGGAGCGGTGCCGCTGCTCTGAGCGCGCCGGGCGCTTGGTCACGCACAGAGCGCTCTCCACCTCCCCCGCTCTGGAGGACCCCCTCCAGGCCGATTTGGCAGAGAGAGGCGGTAATGGCAGCAGATTTGGCCGCTGCTTTGGGCACACTGTACCACTGTCGTGATTTCACCGTGCCGCTGTCATGAGCTGGTGCTAGAAAACACTGGCCGCGCATCTCGCCTTTGGCTTGGTTGGCTCCTGCGGGTGTAACAGCAGCCATTCCTCTCAGCCGCCTTCCAAAAATTCCGTGAAATCCTGGGCTCCGTTGGGATCACTAAGAGGACAGGGCATGGCGAGCTGTGAGCCGAGGGTGTCATCAGGTTTTGATGGCCACAAGGTTGCCCTTGAAGAGTGGAGGGGACGGTTCGGGAGAGGGACCACCTTTAGCAAGGGAGGGAGTGGGATCTAAATGTAGAAATTATTATTTTGTTTTTGTTTTTCATGAAGCTTTGCTATAATTTTGCCTGTAGTGCATGCATCCCTCAGAGCTGACACATCATCAAATTTTTATTTCAGTGTATTGAACCACTTGGTATGATTCTTTTATTTCCATTATCTCATCTTGTCACTGCTTTGTTCAATTGCCTGATGCCTTCCATTTTAGTGAAGATGCAGAATCTGCCCTGAACCATGGAAGCTATTTCCTGCTCCGTGTACTTGTCACCAGTAATGACTTTCTCAGACAGGAGCACATTTCAATGTATTGATGCTGGAATTTCAATAGCATCACGTTTGCTGTTTTAAAGCACCACTGGTTTCCTTGACAAAAATCATCACCTGTTATTAGATGGTACTTTCCCTTTAGAATACCATAGCCCCCAGCTCCTGTTGTGCCTGAACCCATCTCCTGTGTGAGCCCGTTGTGAACCTGCTGAGAAGTGCTATAGTTGTCAGTGTCTCTTGGTGCCTGCTTGTAAGCTGCACTGTTTCTCTTCTTCCAGAAAACTAAAGGAGTTTAGGGTCAAGCTTAAGCTTTTTTGTTGCCCCTTGAAATGCTTCCACTTAGGTCTCTTGATCATTCCCAGATGTGGTCAAGATGTGTCAGTAATTCTAAAGAATAGGCAAGAGTAATACTAAAGGATCTATCCGAGCATGTATTGATGCAGTTTGGTAAATGATGAGTTGATTTCGTGTGCCTCAACTCAGAAAGCAACTCATTACCTTTCTGCTCCCATGTGGAGTTGGCCAGAAAACATGTGACAAAAGGCCCAAGCCTGTGACTGAGATTCTTTCAGTAAAGTTTACTTCCTTGCTCTTTGCATTTATTACAAATATTCATCCTTTGGTAACATGCGTCTTTTCACAAGAAATAATGTCAACAGCTGTATCCTGATGATGCATCTTGGAATCAGACATAAGTCCTGATGTTCATACCATGTGAAAAGATATGTCAAATATGGCCAAAATATGGCTTTTGGCTTACCAAGAAACTTTCCTGACATGAGAAGTAATGAACGTCTTTTCTGTGAATAAAATTTTAAACCATCCTGTTTGCTTACAAACTCCTGAACCTCCTGAAATTTGTATCAGAGGTGACCATATTTTTTTAATTCTCTGGAATACTAGACTTTATAGTTTTAATAGCATTCTTTAAAGGTCGCTGTGTATGGTTTGCTACTTAAGAAAATAAATTGAAAAAGTGGAAAAACCCTTCATGCAGCATTGGAATGATATAAACACAGGTTAAGAACCATAGTAAAGTTTCCTTACATGAAAGATCACTTGTATTCCTCATGGTTATGTGTAGCTGAGTATGCAATCGTCAGGAAGGTTCAGCTGGCTCCTGATGTGAAAGCATAGCTGCAAACTCCTGGTTCTTATGTCCCCTGGTGTCATGTGCAGTGTGAGCAGTGTTTGGATCAGCTACAGCCACACTGCAGGGGGTACTCTTTGATTGTAGGTGTTCAGGTCCTATTGCTGCCTTTCCATCCCAGGGCAGAGGCAGCACTGAGTTAAGGCAAATTCAGTTGCACAAGTGCTGAATATTCTTTGGAATATTCCAAAAGAATGGCCATTACTCTGTTTAATTATATTCTGTGTAATAAATACAGTGCATCACTTTCTTAGGTCTGTCTCTGGTTTGCCTTCTGGCTAATTCCCTTAGCCTGCTTGAGTGTATTTTCTAATGGATCTATTTCTCGTTCTAGTTCTGGCTTCTATTTCTTTACAGTCTCAATCTTTCTGGGCTTTAGTATTCATCAGACGTGTATGAGTGTGCCAGTGCTTCAGGCATTATTCCTGGAGGTGGTATCACTTCTCTTTTTTTTCTCCAGTAAGACAGTACCAACAGCTTTGTCCTCATTTTTTTTCATCTTTATACCCTCAGGCAGCTCTCAGTACATGCTGCCATGCCTGTACAGGATTTTTCTGTCTAGAACTAAAGGTCTACGCTGTCTGCTTCTGTTTCTTCATTCTGCTTTGTTTCTTTGCTAATAACAGTGCTTTTCATGCTCTGAGTGTCTTTAGCTTGACCTTTACCACAGTGTGTCTTGTACTTCATGGTGAGTGGTTAGAAAGGACACTAAATGTGTATCCCAAAATGATTTGTAATTAAAACAACTGTTTATAAAGCTGCTGTAACTGCAGCTGGTGTTCACACTGGCGCACATCTTGGTGCCCTTCCAGATTCTTTCCTCCTCCAGCAGGTTGCTCAGGTCCTAATCCTCTAATCTATACCCTCTAGAAATTGCCCTTTATGAACCATCTGTCAGCTTGCTCCTGACCAGCACGGAGCAAACAAGCCTTGCCTTCCACTGAGGAGGAGCAGAAATCCCATGAGTAGCCCCATAAACTCCTAAAACAGTTATAATACTAGAGGTCACCTGACATTTTCTGATCACAAACTTGTTTTTTTTTTCTGTGCCAAAAATACCAATTGAATATCCATAATTGTTTTTTGCTATTAACCTAGATTGTACTACCTATTTCTATCTTAGCATATTTATTCCTTCTTCTATACTCGATCACTGTTCTGTGTCTGGTTTCCTGTTTGTATTAGACTTGCAGATATTGTCTCATAATTTTCTACTGTTTAAGAGAAAAAAAATCTATCTTTGGCTGTATTTATTAGGCTTCCAAAAGAAAAATTAAAGGAAGCTCTTGCAATGACGTAAGTCACAAGAGTGATTCTTCAGGAGTATAAATAATGGCTCGACTCTACTATCCCACTTAAAAATGCAGATTTGTTGTGTTTTTCATTTTGACTGTCAGTACAATTGATTGAAAAAATGCAAAAACAAGTCTACTATAGTTTGGTAGCTGAGCTTATAAAATGACAACAGTAATTAAATTATTCATTGATCTCACTAATTTGGGTTTTTTCCCCCCTTCCCCCCTTCTGTTAATGGAATACTGCACTGACTATAGAGTGTTCTTACATTGAAAGGAACCCTAAACCTAACCCTAACACCACACTCTAACAATACAAAAATTATATTTTTTCATTAGTATTTCAAAAGGGTTCATTCTCAAATAGAAAATTCATGGGCTTCCTTATTAAGAACAAGATAAGAATCTTAATTAAAGTGCCCTAGATAAAGCTAAGTTTACAAACAGTTTAACCTTTGATTTCAAGCACTGGATAGAACATGGTGTGTTTTAGAATCATTAAGAAGTCATCACTTGTATTCCGCTGTCAGTTCTGGCATCTCTGTGATAAATCTCTCTTGTGTCCTGAACACACCAAGTGCCTGAGTGGCACAGGAAAGGCCTCCCTGCGGGGATTGAGCTGTAGTGGACTCAGCTTTACTGGTCAAATTAACTCAAATAAAGGGCAGTGTTGCTGATAGACTCATTTTAGCTCCCAGACCAATACTTAAAGCTATTGTGTGTACACAAACTACTCTTCAGCCCGCAATCTAAATATAACCTTTTGTCTTTCAAGTAATTGTCTTCATTTGCAAGCAAGGAATTTTGTATTCCAGTGAGGACTACTCATCAGCTGTATGAGAAAACAAACAAAACACTTGGAAAAAAAGGCTGAATGCACATCAGCTCTACCTGAAGAAAGTTAATATTATGAAAATCTTATAGAAGTAAGATCTACAGTGAGCCCTGAGTCAACTTTGTAAAAGGTTACTCATACTCCAAGTACAATAACACTGATTACCATTAAATATTTGTACAGTGACTAGAACTGAATCCAGTATATTGCCAGGAAAGGTTATGCAGATCAATGTGTGATGGGTACAGAAATGTCATTAAACCTGATTAGTGGAAGAGTGACTTGAGAAGCAAAATTTAAGACCAATCCAAAAATAGGCTGTTAAGAAATTTAAAAAAAATATTCTCAATGAAAGGACTAACTTGATATTTTAAAATGTAAATAAACGTTGTTGTTGTTGTTGTTGTTGTTGTTGTTAATGTTTACCCGGGAGTTTTGGGAAGAGTAGATTGAAACAGCCCGAAACATTTTTAGACAAAACCTTACTTGTACTTTTTAAAGCAGCTGTTGACAGTGGATCAGCAAACCTTAATAATTTCCCAGTCAACTAAAACTGTGTGAAGCAGAGAGACCATTTTGTTCTCTCTTTAGCTTCATTTACCAGGATTATGTAAAAGCTGCTGTGGGTCAGGTGGAAAAATGCTCATGCTGAACTAAGCATGGAGTATCCTTCAACCAACTACAAGTTCTGACTCCATGCTCTTGGAAATTAAAAGTATCTATTTCTGTGAGCTCATTTAGTGGAAACTCTTCCCAAGCACAAATGCCAGAATGACTTCATAAATTGAAATCATAGTGCTTGGCAGCCAGATTTTGCTATGATTTATAAAAATGAAGATATTTGAAATGTCTTTCTGTGCAGGTTGGTAAAAGGCCTTTTCACCATGACAGTGCTGGCACTCAGTGCAAGGGGGAATTTTATTTTAAAAAATTAAATGAGCTACTCTGAAGTAGAAAGTCTGGAAAAAAACAACATATTCAGCAAGAAAGTAAATCAGTGACTTGTCAACCCACCAAATGTTTCCTTTCTTAAAAGCCAAATTGTGTGGCCTGAGTTAATGAGGATATTGTGCAAACTGAGGAGAACTGCCCACACAAGAATGCATTGTTGTGAAATCCATGAAAGATTTTCTATATTGTTTTGCAACTCATGAACAAAGAATTCAAGCCCATCATTTTTACCTGTCTTTTACCTTTGTGATAAGGAGTGTATCCTGATGAGATTTTTCTGACTGGAAGAGACCATCAAGGAAAAGACCTAGTGATAATTGGAATTACCAACACATGAATATGTGCCTGTCATTTCTATGTCTGTCCTGTGACCTGAACTAATTGTTTTTGCTGCTAAATATCTATATTACATGAAAATGTAAAAGCTACATTCACTGCAGTTAATGACCTTTCACATTTTAAGGTAGGCATTTGAATTTACATGTTCATTCAAGGTGATTGATTTTTACATGGAGAAAAGACACCAATCAGTCAATCAGTTTCAATTAATCAGTGCCTCAATGGCTGCATTTGCAAAAGCATTATCTCAGCAAAAATCACCTTCTTGCACTTGAACTCTCTTAGTTATCAAGGATTTCCTTAAACAAAATTTCTTTCATCATAATATTATGTAAATGCTAAAAAACCCCTTGCATTTTAGCTGCATCTGCATATTAAATATATATCTCAAAAAATAATAATACATCTCTTCACTGGGTACAGAAATGTAAGGATTCCAGATCTAAGTTTCACAAACAGAGCAAATTAAACTATTCTTTCCAGAATAATGGCATCAAAATTATTATATGAGGTCAAGGGTACATAACTTTCCTTGCTACTTAGCTTTAGAATAAAGATGGTATTCATTTGACATTGTTAAATGTAAAAATAATTAATGCTTTTCAGCTGTGCAGTACCTCTTACAGAAAGATCTCAAGGCAGTCAGTGTTAATTTCATCTTGTCTAGAACCTGCATACTTCAAACACTATTCAAAAATTTGGGATGTTGCTAATTTGTATTCATTTTTGCTTTCATGTGCTTCTGTTTGCCTGCATATTTCCATGAGATTAGGAAAACAGTTTAATTTCTTTAATTGCTAGATATTACCATGTTGTAAGAAGCATTTTTTATATAGATTCTTTTCCATAGATCGATTTTTGTCACATAGGAGACAGAACATATTTTGCCTTCTTTAAATCCTCATCTAGAAACCAGAAAAGTATGAACTATCTTTTCAATTTCCTTCAGTAATTCTGTGTCTAATTATGACGGTCTAAAATTGCCATATTTGTTTTCAAATTCTTTTGCGAAATGTATTAACCTTCATTCATTATGCTATTTATTGCCTGTGAATTCTAGACACAAAATATATTTTCTCTGTCATAGGAGATCCTCGTATGTTCATAACCCAAAACTTTGCTTTGGAAAGGAAGTATGTCTGTGTCTGTATTGATAATATTGAATGGTAAAACCAGGATATTTTCTCCAGAAGTTGCTCATATTTCAATAAAAGAAGTCAGCTAGGGAAGCTGTACGTTCTACCTCTGCAGGTCATACTTCCCTTTTCCCCGGCCCAGAGGCTGATCGAGTAAGGTTCCAGCAGAAAGCCAGTAATCAGTAATTTTCAATCAGTGTATATACAAAAATGTCAGCTACACTGCAGGGTAATTCAAAAAACTATTTCCAAAACTGATTTAGAGGTGATTTTGCTGTATATTATAAAGAAAGGAGTAATTTTAAGGGTTCTTGGAATATTCAGGTCTTGTCCAAATAATACCAACTCAGCTGTAAGCCAATGACCACTTTGTCAAATACACAAGAGTTAAAATACGGTTTTTTTTTTAATTCCTGAATATTTTTTAATAATAATAACACAACCACTGAGTTTCTCACTTGAACAGCTGCGTCATTTTATAGTAACCTGCCTCTGCTGATAAGGAGCTCACGTATGAGCAGAACTTTGTAAGTTCTCCTGGAAATGGCAATCCTTAATTAACTTCTCCTGAACCCTGCCTCGTGTCATGACTCCAACATCCAGCCAAGGTGGATTTGCTTTCCAGAACACAATTGCCTAATTTCTTATAAGGTATTAGTAAGGCAGAGCCAAGGGTCTTGTGCAGCCCTGTAGTTCAACAACCATTTCATTTTATTGGGTAACATGACAAGAAAAAGAAAGGTCATGGTGATTCAACAAGTGCTGAAGATTACCAGTAGTTTCCAATGTTATAAACTACATGGTGTGAGGTTCTATCAAACACTAAGCTAAAATCTTTTCTCCCATTTAGCCCAAAAGTTTTCAACCCATGCCATGTTGAACCTGAGTTCAAGTTCAACCCTCATGTGATAGTTCCATCAACAGTTATCTTTGCTAATAAGCCATCTGGCAGGGTGTCAGCTTCTATGGAAAACAGGTGTTTGATCCAATTCTCATTTGTTATACTGTCAAGAGAGCATTCACTGAAGTTGGTGACTAAATTCAGGCAATGTTCTCATACGTCAGCAGAACGACAGGATGAATTTCAAATTAGCTTTGAAACATTTCCATGGTTAAAACATTTTCCAGTTTCTCTCACGTCTCTCAACTTATCCCATTGTATCTTCAGGTGCAATTTCTTTATCTTGCCTACATTCTATGTTCTGATTTGTATCTATTTATTACATAATGTGCATATTTTAATCTCTAGATATTGAATGCTATTCATTGCAATGCAAGAACAAGAAGTTAAAGGGATGAGTTCGAGAACATTAGATCATTAAAAAATTACTTAGGCAAAATTGAAATCCTCCCCCCTGCCCAAAATGTCTTCCTTGCAGTAGAATTCAGAGCTGTGAGCAAATACCTGCCTAAGTTACAGTCTTTCTGGGTCTAGAAAAGAGGGTTTGGACAGTCATTCCCCACTTTATTATGAAATATAAAATACAAAGAGAGCTTTTGCTGTAGAAAAGCTAACAAGGAGAAGGAAACACCAGTGGCTGATCAACATTTTAACAGCTACTGCTCTGTGCTGAATACTGGATACACACTGAATATGAAAATAGGAAACTTTATTACCAGAATACTGCAGTTATCACCATGGCCACTTTTGAAAACAGAACATGCCAGCATTATTCAATTGTGAATCCTAATTATAAAAAATTGACATGTCATACAACGAGACACTTATTTTTTACTAAGATTTATTTTATTCTTTGGCATACATGTACCAACCATATACCTGACCAAAGTTAACAGTCCTTATGTTTGAGTAGTGAAAAAAAAATCTGCATTTATAAATGTCTTTCATTAGAAGAAAATAGCCCATCCAGGAATCCTTCTTGACCCCAAGTAAGAACAAATTATATCAAATGAAATGATACTTTTTTCCCTTTGACTTGACATCACAATGTATTTAGCCACTGTAAAAAATGTTGAAGTTTTCTCAACATAAGCAGTCCCTGAAATCATTATGTGACATTTCTCAGCCCTTCATACAGGAAGTTGGTATTACTTGCAATTCATTTAGCTTTCTGTTAAAAAAGAATTAGTCAAGATGCTCATCTTTTCAAGAGCTGTATTTTGTGAAAGACGATTTTCAAGTAGGGAAGATTTTCACTGTATGATTGAAAAACAAGTTATGGAAATAATGTCGTAAGGCACTGGTCCATTTAACCACTGAAATAAAACCCAAATGGCAAGTAACAGGAATTTGTACTTTCTAACAATCTTGAGTTCCATAGTGTTCCCAAGATGAGGTCTACAGCTGTGCTTGAATTCTTTTCTATTCCCACCACCACCACCACCACCCACAAGTCATTATTCAGTTCAAGCCTGTTTTATTGACTGAATTTTGCTGTGGTTTTTTTGTGTTTTGTTTTGGTGTTTTTTCCTACAGCTACACAAATTCCCTTAGCTTATATAGAATAAACTAGATGAATAGTAATTATTAACAGGGGACAATACATAGATTAGAACCTTAAAATGTGTGGTTGGATCCTTAGGACTTTATTGGGGAAAAAAACACACCACATTTTTAAGTTTTTGAAAATTCAGTATCCACTGATTTGGAGTATTTATTAATCCGTTACTGAAAAATGGTTATTAAGGGATATAAAATGATCCTCCCAAAGAGCAATTTCTGCAACACTGTGGGGAGAGGGGGAGATTCAGTTTAATTGATATAAAATAAAAGCAAAAAGCATCAAGAAGCTGTAATGAATAAGATGGAAGCTCTGTGTAAGCATTCAATCTGTGTTCTCTCCGATACTGAACCACTGTCTTAGGGACAAGGAAAACCTCTACAGGACCCCCTGCTTTCCATCTTTCAGAGATTTTAGGACTTTCTGAGGTAATAACCTTGAATTTAGTAAGTTACGTAATGCTGTAAATATCCTCATACTATATAATTATTGTAAGACAAATCAAGGATAAAAACTTAAATATAAAAACATGCATTATAGTTGGGAATTTAAAAATGTTAACAAGACAGAAAAAAAATCAGCAATTTGCCTTGAAAAAAAAGAGATAATTAAGAAAAAGAAAATTACCTATTGCAAATACTAGTAGCTGCAAGAAGTATATGTGACAGGTTTAAGAACTGTTAAAAAAATGAGAAGGGAAACAAAATGACATAAACCCCAATGGTCAGAGGGGTACAACAGCATTTCAAAGAGCTGCTTTTCTGAAGAAAAAAATAAAACAGTCCTTACAACATTTGTGAATATGCTTGCATCGATTTATCAAAAGGAATTGAAAGACTTCCCTAAATATTTCTGTTCTGTATATAAATGATCAGATGATGTAATTATACCATAGCATGATAATGAAACATTCTCCATTAGAACTGTAGTCAAGTAAGTTTTATAAATAGTAGTCACTAAAAATAGCTGAGTAAGTCTGCGTATTTGGACAAGTTGTATCAGTGTTTTACAACAGCTGGAAAGGACAGGAAAGGGAAAAACTGGAAAGGGACTCTAAGAACTCTTGAAATATTTATATTCTGGGAATATGCTAGACCACTAATTTCTAAGGGTGGTGGCATAGGTAATTATAGCCCTGGCCAGCTAACATGGAACTTAGTGAAAAAACATAGCTGGTAAGAACATACTGGAATATGGCATATATGAAATTTAATTAATGCCTGTCAATGCCATTTTCTGAAAAAAAATATCATCTCAGATCTATGGATGAAAACTTGCTCAAGAAGGTTCCTTTTGGCTGACGAAGAAAAAAAAGTGCTGCCATTTACTTACTGCTGCAAGATATTTTCTTTAAGAAACCTGAGTGAATCAAAATTAATGTATATATATATTTAATGACTAATTGACTGGCCTCAAAAGTGAAGTGTGAATGGGAAATACTAAGCAAGTTTCTCCTGGTCCCACAGAAACTGTGTTTTGGCCATGTGCTATATAATATTGGCAGTGATTACCAAAACCAAAGAAAATCACTGGTACCAGAGACAGGTAACAAAGACTGGGGCAGTGGGAACTCCCAGAGGAGGCAGTTCATTGGTGCTGAGCTGATTTCTTGGTAAACTGGATGCAGGCAAATATAGGAATTCATGCATCAAAGAATAAAGTGCAGGTGTTGATGTTCCAGTGGAGGAACCTGTGAGAGAAAACAGTGGAAAGCAGAGCTGCTGGGAATGTGCCAGGTACCCAGCTCAGGGTGAGCCCTGTTGCAACACCACAGCAGTGGTGCAAATTCAGTCCCTCAGTGGGAAAACAACAGAATGAGGGCAGTGAGGATGTCACAGGCCAGCTGGAGGAGCAGAACAATGTGTCCTGTTTGATGCTTCCACATGCCACTCAAGATGCATGTAGATAAATTGGAGAGTTCAGGGAAGGGTCACAAGAATGATTGTACCGTAACTGGAAAATAAAAAGTACAGCTATTTAGTTTAGCATAACAAAGAGGGACTTGATCATAGCATTTCTTTAAGCTTTTTTTTTTTCTCAGCAGGTTGAAATATACATCATCAGACTTTTAAGTGGCATGATCTTCTTTCTTTCTTTCTTCCCATGTTCTCTTCATCTTGGTGTCCTCAAGATTTACATAAAACATTAATTCTGGGACTTACTGAAATCTAGATACAGAAATCAAATTTCTCTTGGTTGATTTTTCACTACTTTTCAATTCGTGATTTAATTCACTAAAGTTAAATGTTTAAGTACCAGTAGAAAAGAAAAAATGTCTATCAGAGTGGAAAAGGTGGGGGAGATAGCAGGTTTAAAAAACTGTAGCAAAAAGTTCAGAGGATTTCTCATAAAAATGAAAAGATCATTTTAGTAATCTTGGATTAATTTATATCACACTAAATGCAATATGGGGTTGCAAGTAAGTTCCAAATTTACATTAAAATGCATACCATTTCTGGATCAGAAGCATATAATTCAGCACATTCTATTAAAAAGGCTGCACATAATTGGTTTACTTACAGAATCTACAAATTCAAACTGTCTGCATATCAGACTGTATAAGCACATCAATCCAAGGACATTGGTTCTGATTTAATAAAGACGTCTAGCAGAGCAGCAACTTGTGTGATAAATCCAGCCACTAGTGCTTGAGCAGGCACTAGACAAAAAAAATAAACGTTTATAAAATAGTGGGGTATTCTGAAGTGATTTTTGAAAACACAGAACCTAATTAAGGTTTGACTGAAGGCTATGGGTGTTGTGTAATTGGTTTAACCAAGAAGAATAGAAGGCCCAGAACACCATATCCCAGCTGATCCCTGAAAATACTGATTCATTTTAGTGCAGCTTCATGTAGCTCCTGGAGGAAACAAGAAGAATGAGAATGGAATCTGACCAATGGTATAGGATCCATAAGAAGTTTCCTAGATGAATTTTCAGAAATGTTATCATTTTAATACCAAGATTTTGTTCATTCTATTGTATCTTCTTGCCCTCCAGAAAAGGCAGGAAATAATCAAAGTGATCCTTCTGCCTCACCCAGTACCCTAAAGAGCTGCCTGCACCTTCAGGAATGGGCAGTGCCCTGGAGCTCAAGTGAATTCCCATTCCTTTGAGCATTATTACATTCTGAGTTATTTTCTAAGGCAGTAAGACCACTTCACTCCCACCTGCACTCTTGATCAGACATTTACACAACAAAGAGCTCAACTTCCAACAGCTCCCTTTGTGTTACCTGCACAACAAATAACTCAGCTTTTTGTGCCCCTTTGGCTCATTTCTGCTTAATCCTTCACTGCCAATGTTCTTCAGAGTCACTGAGAAGCTTCCACCTGCCACCCTGCTTCAATAAGGGGATTCTTCTGACAACAAGTGCATAAAAAATTGCTTCTGGAAGGAAGTACGGTATTATTAGATCCAAAAATACCCTTTCCAGATACATTTCACACATTCAGTCTGATAGATTTCCTAAATGGCTGTATTTGTTCTGAGGTGGTAATTTCTGCAACACAGAATTTGATTTTGTGCAACAAAACAACATTTTGAACAATAATGATGTGCATAATAACAATGCATAATTTTATAGCAGGACAGTTATTTCTGCTATTTTATTTCCTGTTAGCATTATCTAACTGAGCAAAATGCCTGGAAACCTACAGTAAAAAAACAAGTAGGACAAGACTTTACACAAACACATTTCACATTCCTGAGGAAAATGCCATGGAAAGCATGTGAAAGGAAATATTTTTCTCTTCCCAAACCAGGACATTGGATGAGATACTAATTTACCTGTAAATGTTGAGTGTATAAAAATATATATTCTATAAGCCTGTAAATGGAATTTATCCAAGACAATGATAATACAGATGATTTTTTTTTTGCATCAAGAAACAAATAAAAAAATTACACCCACAAAATGACAAAACCACAGCTCTGTGCTCCTAAATAGAATGGCATCTTCTATTAGCCCTCCTTAGCAAAGACCTTATTTTAAGAAAATATCTATTTAATTTAATTCCATCTTCCTTTTGTCAACCTTCAATTAAGGTCTTTTAAAAGCAATTATGTCTCATATCTTTTTATTAGGACATTGGAGCCTACTCATTTTAATAAAAATTAAGGCACTGTGGTTTTCAATGAATTTACGTTTGGATGGATTAAAACTGTAGCAAAAGAAAGTAGGGTTAAAGCCACATCCAGATTTTATGGGAGGATGAGAAAAACTGCAGAAAACTGATTAAACTCTTCTGTGAAGACCAAAGTCTTCCTTGAACATATGGGAAGTGTCAATTCAGTGACTGCAGCTTCTCTTAGTAGACACCATTGGATTCATAGAAACTGGAGCTGGAAAGGCTCTCAAGAAAACTGCAGAGACACTTCAGTTGTGGTTTTCCAGTAGCTTTGCACTGAAACAGGTTTGCCCAGAGAATTGTGTATGCCCCAAACCTGGAAGTGTCTAAGGCCAGGTTGGATGGGGCCCTGAGCAACCTGGTCTTTTGAGTGGCATCCCTGTCCATGGCAGAGGATTAGAACTAGGTGATCTCTAAAGCCCCTTCCAACACAAACCATTCTAGGATTCTATGGGCCATCCATCAGCCAATTGCTGTGAAGGGATGTGAGGGACCCTTTACGTGGTAGTTGCCGGGAATATTTGGATGACTTTGGAAAACCAACCAATCCAATTTGTCATTAGAAGATTGTGGGACTGCCTTCTGGGCAGCATTTAACAGTTCATGGAATGAACAAGGGCTGAAGGGTTCTCTTGGAGAAAGGAAAGTGTCTACATAAAATGCTTGAGGCTGGGCTGAGGAAAATGAGGGCAGTTCAACCACAGAAACAGGAAAACAAGGAACATGGCTGCAGCTGAGAGGGAGAAGCTTGTAGAACTGATACTGAACTACAAATCATATACAAGGGGGAGAAGCTTTTAAAAAGACACTTGAGAAGACCTATCCGTTTGCCTACTTGTGTCTGAAAAATAGGGATGTACATACAGAAAGCAGTTCAATGTTGTTTATAAGCTTGCAGTTATCTAACCTATTTGTGTTAGGGTGTGCCTCAGTGCAACTACAAGGACATTCTTTTAGAAAAGATAATAAAGTTTAAAACTACTTGGAAAATCAGACTTGATACAGGACACTTCAGCGACCAAAATACTCTACTCTGACTTCCAGTGTGCCACAGAGTATCACAGAAGCTACCCCCTACTTAACACTTCCCAGAGTACATCTAGAATAACACACCCGGCTCTGGGCTTCCCAGTAAAAGAGAAATGTTAACAAACTGGAGTGAGTTTGGTCCCTGTACAGGCCATTCACTTACAAGTTGGACTCGATATAATCTGCGATTCTGAGTTGAGTGGACAGCCACAAAGAAGGTAAGGGATGGAGAGCACTTGTTCTTGAAGATAAGCAGAAGGAGCTGGGCTTTTTCAGTCTTGTGTCAAGCTTAGAAGATACATAATAGCAGCTCTCCAGGGCTTGACAGGAGACCACCATGAAAATGGAGCGATGCTCTTCACAATGGTGGTCAAGGAACACATTGAGACATGGCAGGTGATAACTGAATAGGAGAAAACTCTTCTCCATATCGAGGCAAGATAAGCATGGGTTGCCCAGAAAGGCTCTGCAGTCTCCACCCTTGGAAGCTTTTGCAAGGTGAAACTGAATAAAGCCCTGGGCAACCTGATCTGACTTCAAGAGCTGCTCTTGCCTTGAGCAGAAGGCTAGACCAGAGATCATTTCAGATCTCTTCCTGTGACTCGCCGATCACAGATGCTCATGACTGATTGTAGTTCGTGGCTTTTTGCCAGCCCGAAGTGTATGAAACGTCTCGCTCTTCAAGACGCGCAAACACCGTGCCAAGGGCAAGAGACCGCGTTACACCGGGAGGCTCGCAGCACCTCCGCGCTACTCCGGTGCCCAGTCCTTCCCGCCGCCGCTCCCCGCGCAGCCGGGGGAGCCGGTCCGCTCCCTGCCGGGGCAGCCTGCCCGCGGCTCGGCGCCAGGCACAGCCCCTCGCCGCCTCCGCTCGGCTCCTCACCGCAGGCACCCCCCGAAACTTTCCCCGGCAGCCTGCGCACGCTCTCGCTCCCCGCGGGGGGAAAACGTGCTCTCTGTCGCTCGCTCCGTGCAGCGGGCACGGGGAGGCGGGCGGCTGCCTCCCTCTTGCCTCCCT